>VFFE01008174.1:1630806-1654128 GCA_008921705.1 Burhinus oedicnemus
CTGGGTATGTCTTTTGGGTACAAAAACTCCTTGACTTCCAGTGTCATATTTACAGCGCTGTATACTGCTAAAGTAGTAAACAGAACAGCTTTTCCTGAGATAAGTAGAATCAAGAGACATGTAGTTAAAGAAGTTTCAGCACTTCTATGTATTAAGAATAATTACTGTTCTTATGGGTAACAACCACTATGCTTTTCATATGAGGTGGTAACTTCAAGACACTCAGTTTTAAAGAATTAAAGCTAAGTAAACAAGTAGATAGCTTCCATAGACTGGGCTAAACTTCTCCACAGATAGACACTTCACACACGTGCACACCCAACAATTATGTTAATAAGGTTGGAGCCCCTGTATACGGTAGGCAATCTGCTTAATATTGTCACAGTCTTTTGACTACTCTAGAAGTTGGGTGGATGATCCCCTAATGTTAGAAATATGGCAAAGGGGTTTTTGCTACTTTCTGACATATTACTGGAACAGCAAAGAACCTAAGCTGAAAAGCTCTGTCATGCCAGTGTAGGCTGCACTGGCCATTTTCACCACCTTTGCAGAAGCAGTCTGTAGGCTGCTGCAGTAGTGTTATGTGCTGCAAAAGAGCTGAGGTTATGCAATAGTGAGATTTAACCTTTATTTGAACCCTGACCTGCATTTGGTAAATTCTGGCCTTCTGGAGAATCCAATTCAGTATGTCCAAATTCTCATTCTAAAGTTTCAAAGACATTTAAGTTCTGATATCCAAACTATGTCATCTATCAGTCTTTCCCTTCTCATACCTGTTCTCCATCTGTTTTACATCTGCTCCTAAGGAACAAGAATACAAAGAAAACATCTTTAAAGAACCTCCAAAAATGCCTCAGCCAGTGAAAGTTTATTCTAGAAAAACCACACCTCGGAATCCCAAATACAGCCAGTGGATTCCAAAACGAGGGACTGTGAAGCCAAAGAAAGCAGCTCCAAGTAAGAACTGCAAAACTATACTTGGTGGAAAACTGGCATCTTCTGAAAGCATGTGTTGAACTCCAAGAATAAAGGCATCAGTCCAACATATACCAGTCAGCTGTAGCATTTTCCCCTTCTTATGACCTCTGTATGTCTGGATTTTTGCTAGGGAAGATAATGCTTTAAGTAAATGTAAACCACCAATGCACAATCAAAACTGTGACCCATTTGCTACCTCCTTAAAACCCCTTGGATTATTTTCAAGGCTTGTTTCCATTACAGCTACTCCTATACTTGATCTGCTATAGTCTGAGCTCAGGTTTTTGTGTTTTGTTTTTTTTTCTGAGCATGTATCAGTTAAAATTGGGCCTTTAGCTTAAGCAGGCTGGTGCTGAGCCATGTACAGGTAATAGAGCAGAATCTGTCAATTGCTGTCATCTTCCTTTCATGACCCTGCCACTGTGGTGGTAACACTGCCACTGGTTTTGCTGAGCAAGTGATGTGCCAAGAACAGCCAATGTGCAAATCACAGGCTGTTTTGGTAAACAGCATTGTGCACGCTTGTGATCATCATATAATCCCCTCCATATCTGAATGTTGCTCAGGTACACGGCCTTATTTTTTTTTTCAGTGTTTAAAGGGCATATACTTGATTAATACCCATTTGTTTCATCTCCCTGTTGTCTTTTCCTGCCAGGAAGATCAAAGATGTAATGGGAATGAGCTGGTTGCAAACCAGTTTGTTTTACACCTGTTTACTTGACCTGGATCTGTCACTACTACTGCTGTATTAGCATTATTTTAAGTTGCTGCAACCAGTGAGAGAGCCAGATAAAGAAATTGCTGATTAGTGATGATCAAAACCATTTGAAGAGCGAAGGGGATACCTGTCTTAACTGGATGTGGTGGTGGTGAGGGGGAAATAATGGCTGAGCTATAAAAGCAATTCTTCAGCAGAAAAAACCAAAACCCAACCCAAAAATAAACCACCAACAAAAACTTGAGATTACTTTCTCTGGTGCTGTACTTGACAGTGGTGTTATGTCCTGCTGGGTTTAGCTTGACATCATAACAACAGCATGGTAGCTGTATATAGTGTTCAATCTAAAATATTTCATAACCTAGGCTGACAGTGTCTAGAAGAATTTACCACTAAATGTATTCTCCAGGAATTTATTGCTTACATCTGTCTTTACCTTGTAGTGAAAGTAAGAGATGATGACCTCCTGCTTCAGCTACTGGAAGAGTTTCCCCACCTGCATATTTCCCACCATACTATGAATAAAATGTGGCAGCAGCAGCTTGCACACACTGAACAACTTAAGGCAGCTTCTGGCAGAACTAGACCAAAACTCCAAAATGAAGTGAGTATTCTTATTCTTACCTTTTAAGTATCAGCAGGGATAGTACCTCTGACAGAACAGTTAGCCGTCATCAGTTTGTATTACCTAATAAAATAATAATAAAATCATCCTGACTGACTGCAGCATAGATAGGGTACACGCATATCCAGAGCACAATATGAAAGGATGTATATCTGAGCTTGGTTAGTTAAACAGGGATGTACATGCCTAGACATGTGGGTTCAACTTTTTACCAGCTACTTTAATGTAATGTTCATTTTTTTTATACTAGTTTATCTAGTACTGCTGTTGCTTTTTTAAAAGCATTTTGTAGTTTCAAATGCTAGTTCTGAACAGTCTTTTAGTTTAAGAGTTAGGTATGAGATACAAAAGTTGATTAACTTACGCATGGTAATTTTCAACATAATAAACAAAACACAGCTGAGGGGCAATGTTTAAAACTCCCCCACAACTGCCTGTCCTGCAGTTGAGTAATCAGCTTTTTTTAAACCTCCAGGTTCAACAAGCCCTGAAGAAGCATGAGCTGCTTCTTACAATTATTAAAAAAGATCGAGATCATAACAAGAGACTGGTATGTTCTTTGAAGGATGTTTGTTACATAATACAAAAATTCCATGTTAGCTAGCTAGAATGCATATTCCCTGGTCCATAAAAGTGGCAATTTATCTTAGGACAGTTTTATGCCTCTTGAGTACATGCGGTTTCAAATGCCACATAATCTGTGCTCTGTGGCTACTGGGGTCATGGGAATGGAACATTATTATTATACTGCACTGTTGCTTTATAAGTACAAACAAATTCTAAGAATGTGCAAGGAGAAGAAACTTCAGGCTCCTGGTGTTCCTGGTGAAAACACCAGCTACCCTGGCAATGCTGACTCCTTAGTTACATAGTGCTCTTGATGGCACCACTTCGCTAAATCAGTGGTGACTAAAGCTTTAAACCATAAATGCAGGGTAAAATTGGGATAGGGAGAAGGTCCTTAGTAAAGGACCCTATTTATTTAGCAATGACTAATGAATCTTTGCCTGCAGCAATATCTATTGAAAGCTTGGTGGTCTGACAGCTACTGTTCTCCATTTAGCAAGAATTTAAACAACGTATCTGCCGACAGAAATGGGCTCAGAATAAAGTGAGAGAGAAACGCCAGCAAATTGCTCGAGCCAGGAAATATTATGAAGATTACCGGGTTCAGTTGCGTGCCAAGATGATGCGGGCTAGGACACGGGAAGAAAGGGTAAGTACAAGATGTCTTGCTCTGCAAGTGTGGAATTCTTTTTTTGTTTGGACCCCAGCACTGAGGACCCATAGTCCAGTAGTTCAAATAATGGTACAAGCAGACAGAGAGCAAGTTAAGTGAAGAGAGCGTAGGAGTCAGGATTAAATGGCTGGTCAGTCAAAGCCACAGATGAAAAGGTTCCTTCTTTGGAAGCACTGATACAGTTTGGGGCAAACCACTGTAAAACAAGAAAGGATGCTTTAGTGGGTTGAGAGAAAGGGTGAAGTATCAGTATGGAAAAACAGGGCTGGTAACATGAGAAATTGGAGAAATGAGTTTTCAGAAACAGTAGGATTAAGAAGTTGTTCCTATAGTTACTATCCAAAGAAAACAATCAAAATCTTCAGTTAAGGAAACTGATCAAGACGAGAGCTGCTTTGTTCAGTTACATTTGTTAAAAAAAGTGGACTTTTTGACAGATATGATCTCTAATTAGGGCTAAGGAAAGCAAGTAGAGTTATTACACTTTGCAAGAGCAGATACATAATTCTCACACCTTTTAAAATAAAAGCCTAGAAGTTTAGTGCATAATCCACTATTGGTGACTTGAGAACTGTTTGCCTCAAGCTGCACAGCACTGTAGCTCTAAGTGTTCTTTTGTGTAAATGGAAAGCCTGAATACAGGCTGGATTTCCTGCTACTGGAAATCTGGATGAAGGTCCTGAAGTTAAACAACAGAAAGCAGGGTGGGCTGTAAATCACAGCGCATGAGTGCATGTTCAAAGACTCTGGCTTGAATTGTCAGGTTATCAGAAGTGATTTTAAAAACGTAATACACATTTGCTGTTCTAGCCCATTTTGTAGTCAAATGACTGACATAAAAAAATTATTTATCAGAATTTCAGCTAAATGGGTAATACAAATACAGCTCAGCTGTATCTGTACCAACATTACTAGATACATAACTGTACTTTTTCATGGGCAAGGACCTACCTTCACATGATCACCATTCCATTATGAGACAAAGCAGCTGAAAAATGTAAAAGTATACTTCAAAGCTTTTGGGAAGGCTTTAGGTTTGCTTTTTTGAATTGCTGGCAGATATTTAAAAACTTATTTGAAGAAGGCTTAGAAATTCAGAAGCAAAGACTGAAGGACCTGAGAGCATATGCTCAAGAGAAGCGTGCTGAGCAAAGGAGAGAGCATCAAAATGAGTTGGAATCTATGGAGAACTACTACAAAGATCAGGTAAATCTTAATCTTGCATCAAGGACAGTTAACTACTTTTTTTTTTTTTTTACACTAGAAGTCTTTCCTTCCTTCCTTTAATTGGTTCAACTCAAACACATATTATGCTTAGTTTTCCATGCTAGCAGAAGCTTTATCTCAAGAACGACAAGAAATCCAAACCAGAGAGAAAGCGCAAGCACAAGTAAGTATTTTTACTTTTTTGTAAGTGTATTTTCTTTTTACATGCCGTGGCTAATGTCTGTGTTTCCTTTAGATGCTACAGAAAACAAAAAGAGAATTGAGATCAAGGATGGAAAAGGAAATAGAGCAACTGCAGGCAGCAATAATGCAAAGTGATGATGACACCTTTTTTCAAGAACTAGAAGCAGACAGACTGAAATCTAGACTTCAGATGGCTTCCTTTCAGTATAACAAAAGCCGTTTCTTGTAAGACTTACGGTAAATATCACTGCAGTTCTCTCTGGCTAAGATGATGAGAATCTTTGAGAGCTGCTGTAACAGGAAGAGGGTGTGTGACTGTTGTTTCTCTAAAGTATCTGGCCTGTCATTTTGACATGTCAGAGGTGTAGCTGCTGGGATCTCTACAGCACTTTTATGATCACCAATAAAATTTTTAAACTACTTTCCTACCATCTTAGCAAGGCTGAGATAACGTTGAGCTGCTGCACACGAAGTGGTACAAAGTCAGTGTACTTTAGTGAAGTTATAGTGGAACAGTTAAATGCTAAGCCTCCTCTACCCCTGTGCTTGTTCTGTTGTTGCTGGAGCTGAAAAGCCACACTAACACCATTAGCCAGAAATTACTGGGTTGGAGAGCTGAGAAAGAACAAGATCTTTAAAAGAACATCTGTGGTTCAAGCTTCCTGTGAAAGGATGAGTTACAGAATGCCTGTGATAAACCTGACGTAAAAATCAGTAATTTAAATATATTAAGCAAGGGAGGGCTATTTATTCTACACAATAGTATGTTTCCAATTTTGGTGTTGCTGGCTTGTTAATAGCAAAGCATATAAAGTACTACTTTCTGTGCTACAAATGTATTGGAAAAAGTAGTTTGAAGTAGAAAACAATGAAAATTCTTCTAAAGCAGTTTCTGTAGGTATTTCAATTGTTGGATTTCACACAGGATTTTTACAACTAGCCCACGTGTAAATAAGCAATGTTTTGTTTCAATTGATCTGTTTCAAAAGGGAGTCACAGTAATGCTATGTACAAATGGACAAGTGCTAACAACCTAAGTAGTTTAGCATGTTTGCTCTTAGAAGCAGATTATTTGGACAAAAGTTTTGCAAGGGTGCTTGTATTTAGTACCCCATTTAGTTATTTTAGGGGGAAGCAGGTTAGTCTTACTTCTGTCCATGAAGCTAGAGTAAATAGTGATTAAAAATTTCAACATTCAGCTTTTACCTTAATTCAGGTTGTAAGGAGTAGGAGCTGACAATAGGCACTACACCTGTCTTTGTAGAAGAGTTCTTGCTTAAAATTGCATCTGTGAGAAGTGATATAAAAATACTGGAATTAATTGCATTGTATATACAATATTTAAAGCTTGCCATGAGATGGTGTCTGTTACTGAGTGTGTTGTCAGTTCTGTGAATTAAGAGTCATGCACTGGGAAGAGAAAAAAGCCCTGAGCTGCTGGAGAGGCTTCCTTTACAGATTAAACAAAACAGCTAGCAGTTAGAGCATGATATACCTCACTTAAACAAAAAAACAACAAAAAAAACCCCAAACAAACCAAACCACACAACACCCAAAAAAAGCACACAAAAAAACCCCTCTGCAAAACTAGAACCCCACACCCTGCCTTTCTTAACAACCATTGCTATAAGCCAGGCTAATTGAAAGTCTTTTATCTAAGGGACAATATTTACCGGCTAAGTTGATCAAATTTAACAAGTATTTACCAGATTTATTTACCTTTTTTCCCTTCCCTTAAAGAAGATGGTTTAGCTGTGTTGACTTTTGAGAGGAGACATCCATTCCCCAATGGTGAGACACCATAAGATGAAAGCAAAAAGTAAGACTTTTTTTGTTTCACTAGAACATGTAGCACAATCCTTATTGTAGGTAACAAAAAGACACCACGTTTTAAGTATTTTCTCCTGAAACAATGCTGAGTTACTTAAAAATGATATTGTGACATTTTAAAGTAATTATTTAATTAAGAAAAACTTAAAACTTTTAAAACCATTGATGCTGTGACAGTGCAAACAGCATACAATTTATTGCTCAACTTCTGCATGGGTACATACATTAAGTACTTAAAAACCATTTTATACAGATTTTTTTTGTTAAAGCTCATGTAACAGCTGGGTGAAAATACAATGATACCAATGCTAAAACACTCTGTAATAAATACAATGGAAATGATAAACTAAGAACTGTCAGTTTGTGGAGGAGTAATTACACTTGTATAAACTAATTACAACTACGGACAAAGCTCTGTGGATGTGGTAGAGCCAGAAACCTACTACATAGTGTAAAGTACAACAAATGGCACCTGTTAACTATGTGGTGCTGTTTAAAATCTGAAGCAATTGGAGCATGCTACATTAAGCTGTATGATGCATACTTATGATATAGAAGCAAAGCTTTTACTTCCATCAATGCAGCCAGTTTAAACGCACCAGAAGTTCAATACAGATGTAGTGTTGTAGAACAAGAATTTAAAAAAGGGCTTGTGTGCTCTGGACTTTAGTACAACACAAAAATTTGGTACAAATAAATCAGTTTAGGGAAACTGAAACTATGTGCAAAAAAATTAGAATACATACTGTACAAAGCACCATTACAAAACTCTTTACACCGAGAAATTAAATCCTCTGAAACTCAACTGTGTACTGTATATTTGAAATCTACAAAAGTCACTGTTCATAATTAAACATTCATAATGAAAAGCAACAGCATAAAACCATGATGTGACATCTCTCTAAAACAACTAAAGACTGGATAAAGTAAAACCCAGTAAGAGGGACACATTGAAATAAATATTCACATTAATCATGGGGTGAAAGTCCAAGGTTAAAATGCAATATTAGGCTTAGCACCTTTTTGAGGGGAAAGTAGCTGACATGATGTCAAAACAAAATTTTCCAAAGGAATCAACCCTTTAACATGTTCAGATAAACATCTGACTAGGTGATGAGGTGCTTTAGTTAAAGCTCTCAGTCATTATGAAGGTAGAAAGGCACTCAAAATACTTGGTATATTCATCCTCATCTGTCAGCTACGGAAAGTCAAATGTAGATTTGTCTACTTTTGCGTATAATATATTAAATTTACAATATTTATCTGTGGCAGTTAACAAATTCTCTATGCCCTACCAAAATGTTTGGTAGAACAAACAGATGTACTACTAAGGCTGCTGTGAAAATGAACGGTATTTATCAGCTGATTTAGAGTCTATATTCTGCAGAGCTCATCTCCTCCCTCCTCAAAAAAGCTTTTATGTCATAAGGGTGGCCATAACTATGCATTCAAAAATTTACCAGCCTAGGGAGGCTGCCAGGGAGAAGGTTCCTGGGAGGCGGGTATAGATGATGTGGTCAGGAGACTTTACAGAGACAGTCTTTAAGTAGTGCTGAGGTGAGCTGCCTGGTGCGAACGAAGCAGCAGCGTACCTTCCCCCTCGTATCACGTAACAGAGTCCTGACTTCTCCCAAAAGCCGCATCAAACTGGATTTTACATTTTTCATGTTTCATGACCAGGGAGGCTGCAGCCATAGCAGCATAGGGGGGGACGGACCACAAAAAAACCCCATCACTTATACAAGACTGGAGTATCTATCCTGTGAACAGTGGTCAAAAGAACCTGTCTCTGTGAAGTCTCTGTAAATCGTAATTCACATCATACCTCAAAACTTGCAGGAGGGCGAGAAGAGCTCTTTGGGAGTGCCTAAAGCAGTGGTCCCAACCACAGGCAGCAGTACAAAGAAACGCACCGGGCAACAACCTACTTTGCTCTCCCAGGCAACCTGGATAGATGTAGTGGCAGCTTCTCTGGTAATGGTATTACCTGAAAGCTGTGAGTTAGGGATCCCAACTGTAGATGTAAAGGTACCAGCCATTTTACATGAGTGTAATCAGCCCTTAAGATGAAGAAGAAAAAAAAAAAAAAGGGTCTGATACACATTTCAAATCTGGCTGTCAAAGTTTCTTGGCTTTATGTTTACATCCCTAAGTAGCCTCATCTCTGCAGCCAGCCCATAATGGGAACCAAGTCTCTTAGAACAAACCTTCCAGCAACAGCTGTACCAAAAAAAAAAAAAAAAAGATCAAATGAACATGTGGATTTGGCTCACCAGATTCTTACCACAATTCTACAAAAGTAGTCCATTGCCCACTATTCTAATACACAACATCCAGTAGTAGTTTACTCACTGTGGCAGTCAGATTTGGCAGAACAAAATTAAGTTCAAGCTCTACAGAACAGACAGAAAATTAGCTAGTTCACTGTGTGACTGACACTGCAAAAACGGAACAGCTCTTTACATCCCATTCTTTTAGCATTTTCAATACCCTTGACTTTCTTCTCATTGGCAGTGTAAAAATAGTGCAGATTTCATGATTAATTGTAACCTAAGTTAAAAAAACACAACACTGATTGGAAAACAACTGCTACTTATTCCAAATATTCACGCCACTGAGAGAAGAATGCCACCACCTCTTAAGCAGACTGATTTATCTACACACCACGAGCAGATCATACGGATCTTTACTGAGAATTCCCAAACTAACTTCAAAGTTCAGTTCCCTCTACTGGTAGTGCATTTTATTCCCCTTTGAAGAGATCAACCCATGTTATAATTCATATATATACTTACTTCCATCCCTACAGTCAATAAATTATGTGCTTTTAAAACCTCTTTTTCAAAGCACATTACACATATTTCAGTTAATACACCATTTTTCCTTAGTTGTAACTTAAACCCAAATGTCATGAGCAGCTAGACAAAGATTACAACATGTTTTACCTGATATATCTTTAGCATCAACAAATAGAGAATGTGATTTGGCTGCATTCAAACAAACTTTGGTTGATTGGACAAGATGGGTTCTGAAACGAACTGCTGACAGGCTTCTGCTGTCAAATATCACCTCATCAGCATGCTTAAAGAGTTGAAAAATGCAGTGTTTAAAGTCAAAAGCAACAAAAAATACTCTTGACGGACTCGTTAGAAAAATGCTGTTTTAAAAAAATCAAAATGTCTACTGTTCATTAAAAAAGGTCTATTCTACAGGTTAACACAAGTACTGTACCAAATACAGTATGTGTCACTCACACTAGAAATTTTGTTTAAAGAATCTGACAAGTGATATAAATAGGACCCCAAAACATTGTATTTGTAATTCATGCTTGAAAAATATAAAAAAGCCCCCTGTGGTAACATTTAAGTTGAATTTACATTGCAGAATATAATGTTTTACTATAAGAAAATGCAGTTAACATGTAAGTGGCTTTAATTAAAAAGATTAATGATTCTTTCAGCCAATTTTATGCAAAGTTAGAGTAATCCAAAATATTTTTTCCAAAAATAGCAGGTATAGATGCTGTTCAGTATCATACATTTAAAACAGGCTGAAACGTGACTTGTACCGACTGCTGAAGTTGTGTCTTGGTATCTGAGAATAGAAATCAGGTAGGCAAATATAATAGATTACCTTTTACAAAAATAGTAGTAGTCTTTAAGTATAGAATACTGCTTAACTGTTGAAATGTAGGAAAAGTCAGCATTCTGTATGTTCAAGATATTAGTTTTTAATAGCAGCTGAATGATCCTATGGCAGGAACCACAGAACCTATTTTCTTGAAATAAAAAAAAATAAAAATAAAAAAAATTCCAAAGTTGTCCTTTCCCTCCCAGTGTCCTAGTGTAGAAAAGGGAAAGTTTCCTGTATTTCAAGCATTTCTTGAGTCTTGGCTGAGGGAAGGGCTTTCTGGCTGACAGGAGTATAAATAGAGTCTCAGGTAAGCCTGTGAAGGGTCATTCCACAGCAAACCCACATGTTTCTTCAATGGCAGTTAGCAGCTTCTCGTATAGCTTGTCGTAGCTTTCGTAAGGAGGAATGTCTATTCGGTTAAAGCTGCGGAGAGAAGGCAGAAAAAAGTTTCAGCTCTCTGAACTTCAAGCATCCCCTAGCAAAGTTCTGTTACACTTCATTTAACATACTTGAAACAATGACAAAACAAGACTTAACAAGGCCAACAGAACTTCATATATATAAAAGCAATCTCTAGTTTTCACACCTTTACTGCTCTGTAATGGATAGCATTTATTACGTCAGAGAAGGAAGGGGGGGGGGGGAAGATGCTCAAAATACAGAGACAGCAAATTGGTCTCAATCTATATATCACAACAGAAGCCTGAAAAAGTCTTACCAGGTATGAGCTTTCGGCAAATTATTAGTGCTGGCATCAATCTGGTGTATTGTAAATAGTCGCGGGCCTGCAGCACCTGAAAATCCAGAAGAGATCTCTACTACTACTGTATTGCATAGTATGAAGTCTCTTTGTTGCACTGCAACAACAAAAAAGTAACTAAAACCACAAAAAGAGAGAAACTATGCACAAAGAAAGCTGAAATCATAAACAGGCAGGAAAAAAACCTTCAGACAAACTCACAGTGCCTATCAGACAGATTCCTCTTCTCCACCCACACCTGATAACCATCCAGATATTTAAACCATTGAAAGACAAACAAGAACAAAGCACTGATAAGGAAGAATAAAATACCTGTTTTACACAGCGCACTATGTAATTCTAGTAGTTTAATTTAACTTCTCTCACCCTTCCTAGAGAACAACACTTAGGCAGCTGTATCTATCCTCATTTTCTAACAGGCAGTAGTGGCCAACTCCATTCAAATTTGATAAAGGAGTCACAATACCAACTTATAATTTTGTTAAATTAATCTGACTATACAGAGATCCCCTTAATTTCTCTCCTAAAAAGACTGCAGCACACCAGACTTTTAGACTTAGTATATGTTGAGGATTTCACAAAGGACAGAAAAGGTTACAAATGCCCTAACCTCAGCAAAACTGGAATTCTTGCCCGAGTAGACAGACGTTAAAGAATATAATCCACAGGGTCAGTCTTTCTCATGGGGACTCTCTGCTGTTAAGTAATAACATGAGCTGCTTGTGCCGTGTTAGTGCAACTCGGTCTAAAACCTGACAACCTTCATGTTCGTATCTGTAGGAAAGCAGACTTCATTTGTTTTACCAGTATAGTCACACTGAAACTTGCAGCGCAGATGAAGTTAAACTGGGTTTGCTTCCATTCTCCAAACAGCGCGTACATCATGTGCTGCACTACGGTAACAGCATGCGCATCAGCAGCGGGGCTAACTTAACTTGTCACTATTCCGAGGTGGTTAACAGTTACAGTTTGCCTAAACAAGTCCCTCCACCCTCTACAACGTTATTTAAACACTTTATCACTTAAAGTACCAACTAGGGTCTTAAAAACCTCAGTATTCCTGAGCTTCTAATGCACCTCAACATTTTAGAGCTCAAGAACAGAGGAAAAAGAAAACAAGGACTTCTATCTGGTAATGAAGGGATAATGAGGAACAGACTTCTAGAGCAACTGGCTTTTCGGTGTGGCAGCGATTATCACAGCATTTGTGTTCCTATGGAATCTTCTACCTGTTAAAATGGTTTATGGTCAGTGTTTCCCCTGGGTATTTTCTCTCATCTTGTGAGAGGGTAAAATAGGGTAAACTATTGTGTTACCAGAGCAGCATGGGTTGTGGCCAGAGCTGCCACGACAGACCCAGAGCTGCCACTGAAGTTCAGAAGACAGGTTTGTAATTAAGGGGATTGTTTCTAATGCCTGGATTATGTCGCGCTTACAATAAAAGCAGTCAGCATTACGAAGTGGCTCTGCTGTCAGAATCGCAAGAACACTGTGTGTTGGTGTTTTCTGGTCCCAGAGCTGTACAGCCAATGAGGGCTTGTAAAAGACAGAAATTAAAAAACAGGCTTCCAGAAAAAACATAAGGAGAACCCCACTAAGATCTCTGCTGATCAGAACTTCTTGCCAGAGAAGGAAGTAATTGAAACACAAGAGCCATTTACAGCTGAATAACAAGGTAATAAACACACACAAAAAGACTATTTGTGATTGTTATTCATCAGACCATTAAAAATCACTCTTAAAAAGTCAGATTGCAGCCAGCCAGCCTTATTTTCAGTTAACGTCCCTGTGGTGTGTCCTATGGCCTCCTCCAAGTAGAGGCATTCGCAGTTACTTCTGGAGAAGCGTTACCTTGTAATGCCTTGAAGCCCTGCAGAGGCACTCTGGATGAGCCGGTCACAAACTGGAGAAGTCGCGCTCGCCTCTCTTCATCAAAAAACTCCACAGCTTTCCAGAACCATTTCACGATGTTGCTGTCTGGAGTACAGTGTTTTAACCTAGTATTTGTCTTCCAGTCATTAACATCAATTTTTCCCAGTCCACAAATGATGAGCTGTAAAATTTAAAATAGAATTAAATATTTCATTATTCATCAATATAAAAACGGTTCTGGAGCTTGCCAAATGATGAGTAACTGATACTGAAAAATCGACAAATTTTGTACCAAAGGCAAATTATAACCTCTCACTAATGTTAAGCAATGCAGAAATATAACTCTTCTGGTTTTTTTCAGTCTTACTTTTGCACACAATCTGTTTTTTAAATGGCCTCAATTCAAATTAAAAAAAAATAAAAATCAACCAAATCACAGGCTTATATGAAAGTGTCTTGACCTGTCAAATAAGAAAAGCACAGATTCTACACGTGGGTGAAAGTGCATGCGTAATTCACATTTGAACTCAGTATTTCTTTCTGAAGCGTAGCTAGGGGTGCAGTTTGGCTGGTCCAACTCTGGACCCTCAAAAGTAATCTTGTTCTTGTCATACCACACATGTAACACCAGACTTCTCTCCTGATGAAGAGCTTTCAGCGCTTCTCAAATGGAGATCCACAATGGATCTGTTTAAGCTCAACAGAAATATGATTACGAAGACATTTTCCAGCAAGTAAGAACACTGGATCATCCCCTTTCTTATTCTGCATCTGCAAAATGATTCTGGGTTAACAGTACGGCTGGCTCACTGCTGTTGAGTGAGAACATTCAGGATAAAAGAAGAGCAATCACTGACATTCTACTACAGAACAGAAGTAAGGGTGAATCATTTACCTTGTGGCCATTTTATATGGCAAAAACTTCAGCTCCACAGCTAACAGACTGTGTATTAGAATTCAGTTTTAAAACAAGTTTGGGATCTATGGGATTTGCCTCGAGAGGATATTGTTTGGATGCTGACCTTGACATTTTGTAGCCCACGTGTTGGTGACAGTACCAGACAGCACCTTTCCTTATGCTGTATTTACAGGGCCAATGTAGTCTGGCATAGCTCAGCTCTGCGAAACCACATTGCTGCCTGACACCTAAGTCAGGGCCGGGAGCAAGTGATGGGAGGTGGAAGGAAGTGACAGACTATTTTCCTGGCAGCACTGGATTTAATATCATGAAACTGCACCGTGAGAAATATGCACCACCACCTCTGCTGCAGTAATGCTCTCCGGAACGATCTGAGGTCACTGCAGGTACTTCTCAGTAGGTTCAGCTGGGTCTTCAGGTACGGGAGAGGGTCTCCTACCACTTCCGCAGTTGCTACGAAACGTCGCCTTGAGAAACAGTCCCCTGGCTCTGAGTGGAAGGCACACGCAGTCTCAGTGACTGCACGACCTGGTAACCTCTTATGCTAACTGTGTTTCTTGCAATAGTGCACCTGCAAAGCCCTAAAGCACTGGGGATACAACTTCGCATGTTACTCAGTCTCGGAAGAATGCCTTGGGCTTTCATTGTTACACTTGACGACATAACATAACATTAGTGGACTGACCTCTAACTCCTTCTCATCAAATGTCTTCAGCAGATGTTGTGGGATTACTTCATTAAATCCCTTCTGTAGAGCCAGAAACTGAGCTTCAATTCCTCGTAAAAACCGCCAGTTTACATAAAGTCTGCAAGCAAGTGCAAATCGGTTTTGTGAGAGATGTATTCAAATACAATAAACCTGCAATTTATCCAGCCAAAAAAAAAAAAAAAAAAAAAAAAAAAAAAAAAAAAAAAAAAAAAAAGACCTTACTGACAGGAATATGTGCACCACCATCACTGCACTACCACTTCGGAAAAAACCAACAACATAACACTGTTAATTACTGGAAATAAGTAAAAGTTCCTCTCCACCACAGGAAATATAAAAAAACTTTAGGATAGATATTGATGTACCTGACATATTCCTTTTTGTTTTCCTCTGTCACGGGGATGCTTTTGCCATTGGGTTTCAGTTCATGTTGAATAATTTCCCCATATGCATTGTGCTCTACACAAAACGTATGGTCCAAGACTCCTGTGATATCATTCTCACTGGTGGAAAGAAACAAGCAAGTGAACTCGGTGAAAACGTATTCTGCAAATATATTACAGCCATAATATATGTGACATATCACAATTTAGTTTTTCAATAGCATTTCAAATTACTTGGACACAAGAGGTGAACATACATTTTTGCTATGTTGTATTTTAAAACCATTATCAAAGTTTCAATGTTTTATTCTAATAACATGTTACTGTTAAAACAGACAAAATTAATAAATTAAAAATTATGAACTGAGCCGTTTACAGCTCAGTAATCATTTATCCCCCCAACCACCCCCCCAAATTTGAATACCTTGAGCACATTAAGCCTTTAAAGAAGCTGAATTGTGCAAGAGAGAGGTTTCTTAAATCTGCCTGAGCAGGTGATCAAAATATACTTCATTTCTTTTCAACCGGGTTTAGGAACATTATCACACGTTAACTGAGACAGAATTGTGACATTGTAAGAGAGAATACACAGTACATACAGTATCCAGACTAAGCTGTTATGAAGATCGGGGTCAACCAGTTCCATATCATCCAAAGTAATTGGCTTCCCTAGCAACTGCTTATAGAAAGGCAACGTGAAGCCCCCATCAATATAGTGTCCGTGAAACACAGCCATCCCCATTATCCGTCCAACAAAATGGAAATACGATAAGTGTTCCTAGAATTGAAAGAAGAGACTAAGCCATTCAGCTAAACAAGACCTCCAGGTTACATCCGCTGAATATGGAATAAAATTTCAATACAAAGAAAAGAAAACAACCCCACCACATCCAGAGCTTTTTGTTCTTATACACAGCACACTGAGTATATTGCTTCCAGTCCAGAAGTCTTACTACTAAGAATGAAAATAAACTTAATTTCTCCCAAAGGAAACATAAATCAACATCTTACAGAAAATTAAGAACACATTTGAGAAGTTTCTTTGATCAGTACTAAAAAGAAATTATCATACTATTGCACAAATTCAGTCTCTAGCAATACTAATGTGAGAACTAGATTCCTAAGTCTAGAACCCTCTCCAGATGTATTTAATTTCTAGTTACAAAATGATCATTTACAGAACTCATGTTACTAGACATACCGGGTTGACTGCAGAGTCTGGGTTGATTTGCAGTGTATAGATGTCATCTCGGGAATATTGGAAGAGACCATAATATGGATTCAACATTTCATGGGACAATAGGTAGAGCCATTCCCTGAAGAAAATAAAATAATTTATTGTGTACTTTAGACAAATGCATTCCTACACTGACAATCTTTTCAAAATAGTATGATTTTTTAAAAAAATCTTAAATGTGAAAGAAGTTACCTCTGAACATGCTTAGATAAGGCTGAAATCAGAATTATTTTTACTGGCTCAGTAACTGCACAGCCCCTGACAACTGACTTATTTTCCAGCTTTCCAAGATTTTTCTCCAGGTTCCTTATTTCCAAGAGAGTTTCTGACTGTGATTCCCCTTCATCACTCACACACTAAGACAAAACACTATGTATTCTATTGATTACACGACAGAGATGTTTGAGTCAAAGCTTTTAATATAACCCATCTTCAGCTAACGGATACATTTAGGTAAAGTTTTAATTACATGTCCACAAATCAGTAAATAATGGTCTAAGAATTGGGAAAACTGTAACACTTTCTATTTTGGTCTTCCTGTATTCATGTATGGGAGACGGCAAAGACTTCACGTCATACAGACTAGGAACAAGACCCATGCCAGAAAATACTAGCAGATGCTTTGGAAAATAGTGCACAGTAACATCCGTAACTTCTTTATTTTAAACACTATTATCATCATCAAACAATTAGTAGTAATTGATTCAACAAGACTCTTTCACTAGCTATGGGGAATTAGCATGTTAAAATATTTAAGAATGGATGAAGTGAACACTCTGTTGGCCGTTTGCAAACTCACGGAGACACAGGCAGCGTAACAGCCTGCGTCCCAGGGGTTACTTGCCATGCACCAAGGGCAGACGCAGCAGATGGGCCGTTTGGGAGCATCGTCTGTACTTTGACATTAATACTAATGGTAAAAAAATGCGATGCAATGCAAACAATGAATACTCCCAAATGAGTCAACACTCATTTAGAGAGCAGATCCGCATGCCAGAGGTGGGGAATATTTTCACTGAAATAAACCAGCATCTGTGCAACTGGCCAATACAATCCCTAACACTTTTAACACAGGAAAAGTATCTTTGAAAAAGAATCAAGAAATGTCACTTTTTGTAAGCAAGTGAAAAATAACCTCATAAACTCCTGACAGACTTTAGCTGTCCACTAACTGCTAGTTTTTAACATTTTGCTTCAAACAGTAGTGACAATTTGCAATAAAGCATATTTTTAATCAAAGTTCTGTCACAAAGCTGAGTATTTAGTGGTATAAATTCTCAGATACCCACGCTTTACTAACTGAAGAAAAATATAGTCATTTCAATAGATACCAAAAGCCTGTCTTGCGTATAGGATAGATGTCTGATGCAATCTGTAACAAGCATTTTGACTTATTTCCAATAAATCAGTTCTTTTTTGATGCAGTTTTTCCTTTAAGAGACTATGTGAAAATATATATTCTTCTGACATAGAATCTGTTACAGAAATAAATATAAATAAGAATAATGTGAAAAGAAACACGGCTGATACAAGGCTGGTTTAAGATTCAAAGCACAGGTGTAGTTGGTGGGGTTGGGTACGGGGGAAGAGGCAGAAGATGGACTGTTTACCTCGCAACACCTCCATAATCAAGGCCTTCCTCCCCACGAAATTTTATCATTAATCGTTTCCACAGGTCTTTTGGCCTCATCTTCATGACTTGCCTGTAGGATTCCTGTAAACATATAACGCTTCCTTTTATTAACTGCTATTTCAGACCAGAAGCTACTAGTGTTTATTAGAAATGAAGAGAGTCTCAGACTCTGAGTCTGAAGGGGATACTATTAAAGGGGATACTGTTTTTCTGGATACTAAACAGTTTCTCAAATCACAGACTGTTACTTAGTTTTCTACAAATGCGATAACACGTGTTAAATAAAACATATGTGAGAAGAACCACCTTCTGTTCAATTTCCTCAGGTGTACAGTGATCAGAAAAATATCGCTCTCATTCTCACGTAGCTTAAAAAAAGTAAAATCTGTGTCAGTAAACTTTTGCTTTGCCTAAAGGCTCACAATTTTTGTAGCCTGAAAAGCCAACAGCGGAGCTTCTACTCTGGGTATAACACACGTGCGAACCTTCAGGAAGCATCTTAAGAACAGAAGCATCAATGCCATCCCAGTAGATCTACAAAATTATTCCTCTATCAGTAAGACTTCAGCAAGAAAACACAAAAAGAAAGCTGAAAGAGGCAAAACGAATGCTAATTTTTAAAAAAGGAATTAAACCAAAAAAGTCTATTTTTTATTTATGTCCAGTATCCGTGCCCCAATCTACAGCTTTGCAGAACAGAATAGGTAGGTGTGTCTGGGACCCAACATACTCAACTTAGTTTTCACAACATGAACATATAACTTTCACTGCAGTACAGCAGCCTTCCCTCCCTTTCTTTTTTAGCTGGTTATGAAGCGATTTGACTGTCTCCAAAGGGAAGACCAACACAAATCTTTCTTGGCTGGGAAAAAACTGTGACAACACAGTGGGTCTATCAAGTTTGTGGGTGGGGTAAAAATGCAACAGGGATGGGTGGGATGGGTGATAAAGTTCTCAAAAAAGACAGTGTTCTGCAGAAACAGCCAATGAATTATAACTATGTTTAAATCAATTAAGCAGAATTATTCTGCTGAACAATATCATGAAATAAAATGCAGATATCCCACTGTGGGCACCTCTGGTCATTCAGAAGCCCAGACAATTCATAACATTGGTCCGATTCGGGGACAGGGGGGGAAAAAACAACCGGAATTGAGATAGATGCTAAGTAATCCAAACTCCAAAGATGAAGGCTATTCAATAGAAACATTACGTAAGTTACAACAGATCAAAAATCATTAATAATTTCAATTTGTAACATTCCCTCTGTAAGGGACATTAGATTTCTTCTATTCAAGGAAGAAGTGAGACAGTGTCTTCAAACATACAAAGTGCTTGGACCCCTTCCTCCTGTGTCTCCCTGACACAGTCTGTACGTCTCCAGCCACAGGGAACGCTTTACTCCTTTTTCTGCTTCTCTACAGGGTAAATACATCTACTTTAATTACACAACTGCTCTTAACATCCCCTTGAAATGCTTCCTCTTCCCTTTCGCCACCCATAAAATTCCAGCTTTCACTGCAGACTTCAAGATTTCATCTAACTGAATGACTTCTTTAGACAGTTACGAACAACCCTCCTCCCCTTCCCTCAATGTTAAGAAACGGGTCAAATTCTCAAATTACCTCAAAAATCTCTTCCCTGGAGACCTCAATACGACAATGGCCAGCTTGAGGTTGCTGCTGTGACAGCTCTTGCCTCAGGATCTTGAGTTTCTGCACTAGGTCTCGCTTGTACCGCGGCACCGTCAGACACTCTGCCTCATCTGGCAGCTGACACAGGGACACTACCTGCTGCTGCTGCTGGTGGTGCTGATCTTTAAGTTGATTCTGGCGGCTAAAAACAAACACAGCTGTTTGCAGACATTCGAGTCATACGTCCCCAATGTTCTTCAGATGTTTCTTAAATGTTAAGTCTTTGTAACTGAACCACTTTCAATTTAGTATGATTATTACTACGATTATGCTAAAAATGTCTGGGTCCAGTAAAAAATAAATTCAGAGAGATTTTATCCTGACGAAAGACAGATGCTTCTGTCTTTCTTGGCAACTGTCAGTTGTTTTTAGGGTTTGTTATTTCTATTAGTACTAGTCTACAAAGTATGTAAAAGGTTACAGCACTATATAATAAGGTATTATCCATACTATTTTACTACTAAGCTGCTGACACTGAATTTCTCAGATACCATTTCCATATTTCCTTTGCGTGTTTTGCCTTCCTCCATTTTAAAATTCAGGGATCTGCCAAACACTGTGCCTCTAATCTACAGTCAATACCATCGTCTGTTTTAAATGGCTTGTCTGAAAACGAGTGAGCTTACAAAAAGATGTTTGTACTGGCAGCTTGGCGAGGACCTTGTCCCTTGTACCTGGCCTAGTCTGGACCACAGGAATGTGGGAGTTCACATGTAACTAATTGGCACAGATAAACAAGTATTTTTACTAGCAATTCTAAGAGATTTTGTAAATCTAACTTCTTACTAGGAAAAGTAAATTAATCGTGTTGCAGAGATGTCCCCTCTCGTGTCGTTTCTTGTACGCAGTAAGTGGATATTTTTATAGCTTTTTAGTATGGAATTTCCAAACACCCCAGGATAAAAGCTGTATTTTACCTAAACCATAAGAATCTCTCTGTGTGGAACACATGAGAACACCCCGAATTTACGGGTTAAATACGAAAGGTTACAATTCAGAATGTTTTCCAGGGGCATGTTAATAAATTGGGTTTTTTCCACATCAAAGACCAAAAAATATGAGATGGAACCAAACACACTTTTAATATATTTTAAAAACTCAGCCTATTGTCTGTTTTTGAAACAACGTCTACTAGAAAGCTCTCCTGGCCAACCAACTCCAGCAGGCTTTTACCACAGGAATATTCAGAATTGGCAATTAAAAACAAGGGGCGGGGGGTGTTCCCAGTTTGCCTTGTGGTTCTGACAGCTCTTCTGTTATTTGCAAACCTTCTATTTAAAGCAATTTTGCACAAACCACCCTCAAGGGAAACCAACACCAGATGACCAGGAAATCTTTATCAGTACTCTTACAAGTCTAACATTCAGAAACGCCTGCAAGGGCACACATTGTAGACACCTTCAGCAATAACTCAAAGCTTAATATTAATAATAATACCTCTTTACTCCTGGGCCCTATGGAGGGAATAATACAGAGAAATCCTGCTTTGTTACTATGCCCTAGGATGCAGAACTTCAGAAGTTAGCTTAATCAATTTTGTTAGTTTCACTGTGTTTTGTTGTTTGCTTCTGGTTTGGTGGTTGGGGTTTTTTTGACTAAGGCTACCTTAACTTTATTCTCAAGATGATCACAGTTATTTTATGTCATTCCTGAGAAACCAAGTCATTACAAAAATTTAGAGACACACATTCGGTGTGGTTCCAGAATATGACTTCTCTGTCACTTGTGCTACATGCATGGAGATTTCTTTTCACTTGTGATTAGTTTTAAATTTGAGTCTCACTTAAACTGTGTTTACTAGATATACAAATTAAAGCCAAATCATTGTTCTATCTTCTGAACTTTCTAATACCATAAGGCCAAACGTGAAAATATTCCTTGTATACGCCTACCAGGGGAGGTCGTAATTATATATTAAAGTGAGCCTACATTCCTACTACCTTTAATAGTACAAAAGACAGTTCCCGAAACGCAAAGCTAGTCACTGTCAGTCTTAAAGAAAATGTCATCTCTGAAATGAGTGTGAATTTAAGATCTATGCATCAAATTGAACCAATCTAAAATAAGGCAGTACTAGGAGGAGAAAAATAAAATGCCATCTTCCATATTAGACTAAAAATAATCAATGTAGTATTAGCTAAACAACCTGCAGCGCTTAAAATAATTAAATCTAATTTCTTAAGTTTGTTTTCACCGCTGAATGACTATGCTTGATTCTGTACAGCGCTTTAAGGATATAGCTAAGTACTGTTCAGGTGCCGTAACTATCAAAACCTATCACAAACTCTTGGCCAGTATTTTCGAACAGAACCGGGTAACAAGTTTGATTATTTTCATAACTTATAACATCATCACTGGAAGAACAAACTGCTTTACTCAGCTCAATAGAAAAGTCAGTATCACTGAGAATAAACATTTTATTACGCCTCTAAACCTAAAACACTATCCCACCCATCCCACCCAAATATTAAACCGATTTCTCAGACAATTTACAAAATGACAGGCCCAAAGGCAAACAACTTTACTTTTTTTAAATTTTTTTTTTTTTTAAAGAACAAATAAGGAGGTGGGCTAAAGCAGGGGGGCTTCCACATATCCTGTTTGGTGCAATAAAAGAATAAACACCAGAAGAGATTTATCAGGCAGCAGACTTTGCTGATGACACTGTTGGTTAAATTTCTGAAATCCTTCCCTAATGAAAGACAGATGTACAAACGAAAGACTTCTTAAGCACCCTGTAGTACTACTTTAAACTTAAAGAAATGAAAAATGGTTCTGTGATTCTGGAACTTGAAAGTCAAATTGGATTTTCCCCGATAACAAAGGTAGCTATGTATTTGTCCTTCACAATACATGTACAACTAGCTACTATGTCCCTACTGCCATTTAAAAATAAACCCACCTGCGAAGGACAGTTTTTCAAATATAGTCCAGTTAACTGAATGTTCTACAGTTTAAGAGTTGCACTGTTATAACTAAGAGGGTCTGAAGTTTTTCTTCAGGCAAAAATATATAAATCTAAATTAATTTAATGAACTTTTCTGTGTTTCAAACACGAATACGCTCCTCCTCTGGTAAGTTTTTTTCAAGATCATGTTCATTTCAAACTACCAATCTAAATTCAGTTAAAATTAGTACTGATTTTTTTAAATTTTAAAAAAGAACCAAAAGTGTCTGGATAACGGGAGCTTACTAAAGTTCTGTAATATACATGTATAGAACCAATGATTTTCCTAAACAAAATATGTATTTGTCAATATTTAGACTCTTCTCCCTCTTGGGGTGTTAAGTTCAAAAGTCTATTGGGCAGACAAAGGCTAGCCGGCTTTTATGTATTACACAAAAGATAAGTTGACCTCCTGGATATTACTTTCCATTCCTCGGTTTGTCTTTTCAGTGCTTGTTCCCATTATTCTTTCCTTTGTTTTTTCTTCCCAATGATTCACTTCCTTAAAAGGACCATTCCTCCTACTTACTCCTTGCCCAGGGCTGGACGGCTTTCCATCTAACCAACTCTTCATTGTTTCTTCCACTTAACACCTACTCAATACTTTACAGGTGTTTCCCAAGAGTATTAAAAGGTGTTGGTAGGAAAAACAATAGAGTCAAAGTCCCAAATAGCTTGGACAACCTGACAGCCACGTCTACACAGGAAAAAAAAAAAAAAAAAAAAAAAAA
>VFFE01008174.1:1662275-1846451 GCA_008921705.1 Burhinus oedicnemus
TTTTTTTAAAAAGGCTCAAAATCCTGGCACTTCAAACACAGATCACTATTTCAGCTTCCAGGCTTTTTATGACCCAGTGTCTCCAATTAGTTTTTTCAAAATGTACCAAGTTTCCCATTCCTTGAGTAAATTGCGTTTGGTAGTCTGAACATGGGACAATAATTCTCACAGACAAGTAAACTTAAGCTAATTCGATGATGAGACTGTAGCTCACTACAAATAGTGTCTAAACATACAAGGGGCATCCATGAGATTTTCTGGGTTTCCCCCCTTGTCTGCTCCTTCATCGAAAACGATCAAATTTGTCTAGCCTGTTTCTCACTAAGTGTGTTCTTCATAAATACATGTTGACAATTTCTCAGGTCTCGTTAACTTCCAGAGCCTGATTTAAAAAACAAAAGCAACTCAATTTTCACTGAAGTATCTTGATAAATCTAGAAGTTTGGAAGTGCTCAGATCCTACTTTTTGTTTCATTACTTTGCAGAGTAGTAAAACCTGGACTTGGCTATAATTCATATGCAAGATCTAGAAACAGTTAACTAAACCTGTTTTCAAACCACAACTGTAATTTATTTCTTGACTCTCCATCTTTGCATTAAAAAAACAATTTGAAGAACTGAGAGGCTGATTTATTTGGATGAATAACTTGTTAAAATGATATAGTGGGGCCAAGAGTCAGAAATACAATATTAAAGAAAACTCTGAGGAGAGTACTGCTTAGACTATTTTAATTTGACACCTTAAAGACACTTTCATCGTTTCTTACCTAGGTACTCTTGGATCGTGCCACGTGCTAACACCAGTCTGAGTATGCAGAAAATAGACCTGACCTTGCTGAGTTGTTCTTTGCTCTGTGAAATAAAGATAAATTAATAACTATAAGAACAAAAAGTGCAATACAAAAACTTACAAAGACTGATTTCCCCAAACTAAGGAATCAAAAGGATCTTACATATGAGAAGAGACAACCCATTTTCCCAGTTTTTTGGGAGACCTATAATTCAAATATTTTAATTTGCATACCATATCCTTCAGGTAAATCGGGAGGAGTGTGCAAGTGTGTCCTGCTCATGTAATTTCTGTGCCTCTGTGACCTGACTCTCCTCTCTGCCAGCCGGGGATCCGACGACTGCCCACAGGTCGCGCCGTTCGTTCCTGTAATTGGAGTGTTCTCGTCCACAAAACAGCTCAGCGGTCTGCCCGGACTGGAGTATTCAGATGCTGGCCTGTGGGGACAACCGTGAAAACTGCATTGCTGATTGCAGAGAGGGCTACCCAACGCACTTTATGGAAGCTTCATCTAGGGGCTCTCGGGAAATCTTTGTGGATGGCAGAACTGAGCAGCTGACGTGTCAAGCAGGATACCTCGATAACGGGCAGAAAGCTTCTGTTCTGCGCTCACTGGTTCATCGCAGAGTAATTAGTGAAACTCCTCACCTACCTTAGGGTCTGACCTGACATTTAGTATATGATGCTGCAGTTATCAAGATCCTATCAAATGCTCACATGAGCAGTTCCCACCTTAAACAGAGTGCTGAGAGTAAAATTACTTTTTTTTTAAACAAGCAGCGTACAGCCCAAACTTTCCCACCTTGCCTTCATATGGCTGAGGAAGTGATCAGGCCTCGTTATTCCTTTTAATTTTTAAGGAAGGTTATTAGGCGAGGATGGTGACAAAGGGCTAAGTAAGATAAAACCCAGTTGATCTTGAGAGCTTGACTGCAAGAGGAAACATTGAATTATGTGGTTTCTTATCTCGACGCTGCTTTCAAAAGGATTTAGAACGCGTTAAAGGGGGACTGATAAGGATGCAGGAAATCCCTGAAACAAATTATATATTCTGCATTTGTTTTCCTACTGTAAATGTGTCTAGAGCTTAGAATAGGTATCTTAATATACCAGGAAAAATATAGATATGTAAATTAAAAAGCTGTTCAGTACCTTCGCTCACTTAAAAACTGCAAATATACATCAGAGCTGGCATCATTAACAGTACATATTATTTTAAGTAAAATATATCCATGCAAGGACTGAAATAATATTTATTGAGGATGGAAGAGACAGTCTGCAGGCAGAGACAGTCTGCAGAAGAGTCTGAAAAACATACAATGACACTGTCTACAGTTCAGGTAACAGCAAAACTGGTTTGAGGAACAGCTTCGCAACATACATCTATAGTTATTAGAAAAGGTGATCATAATGATTTCGAAACATGCTCTGTACCCATCAGCTTTAAAAGTTCTGGATTATATGGTCATAGCATGTACATAGACAATGTCTGTCAGTTAGTCATGACCTGTTTTCTTCATCCCTGACTATGTATGCACGTTTTAATGTCTGTACTTACAGAGTACTACCATAGCAGCTCTACAAGAAAACAAAGATGCTAGTAATAGGGGAGAAAAAAAGAAAATCCAGTCAGAATGACTCTTCTGAGTTAAGTATTAGGCAGACTGAAGCAGTAAGATGTTAGAGAAGAAAAGCATATAGCATTTATAGAGTGACTCTGAGGAATGCTGAATACCCTGTCAGAGTCACTTAGAATTGCTTATGCTCAGTGCTCCTGGTCAGCAAGCAAACTTCATCACACGCACACCCTCCTAAATAATTTCTTACCGTGTTGGTCGCTCCCACTGAGTTGTTCGTGTAATATGATTTAAATACTGGATCCTTCCAGAAGCAGTCCTCCGCTCCTCCCACCTGGAATTCAGACATTGAGAGATAAGGCAATGAGTGGTATTTCCAGGAAACCAGGGCACAAAA
Source organism: Burhinus oedicnemus (assembly GCA_008921705.1). Lineage (NCBI taxonomy): Eukaryota > Metazoa > Chordata > Aves > Charadriiformes > Burhinidae > Burhinus > Burhinus oedicnemus. The sequence continues at coordinate 1,665,040 of VFFE01008174.1, forward strand.
TGTTTCCAACATAAATGCCAACTCAGGAAGACTTACACTATTATGAATCATGTTAGCTGAACAAGGTAACAGGAAACAACTGGGAAGTTCAACTCAGAATTGATTTTACATATTCTTCCCTTGGAACTGGGCATATAATGAACAATATCACACCTTCGTGTTCAATAACTATTTGAATTCTAATTAAACCCAAATAGCCATATAAAGAAACTTCTTGAAAACATCAGGTTTAATAATGTATTTAACTTCTTTTGACCACTGATTCTAGTAAGTGCTTTCATAGTATCTTCATGCACTACTTGCTTTCATTAAAAAGTCACCTTCAAATAACATGACTTTTTAATTATTATTAATTTTGCACTCTAAAATACAGGCGGCTATACAGCTAGCTCTGCAGTTACACAATTAAGCAAACAATATTTATACAAGGAACATTTTGAAGTGAAAATTTAAAAGCATTTTCAAAAATGTTTTTAACTTCTCCAGACTGCAAATTAACAAAAGAATGCTGTTTAGGACTTAGATGATAATTTAAGTTTCAAAATTCATCATCTGAAAAATCAGTTTCTCCTGTCTTCACCTGCCAAGAATCACATTCAGGTGGTCTGTGTTTGCTCTGAAAAAGTTGATGACAGCACCAGAACCTAAAACAGAGCATTTTTCTGTATTCGCAAAACTGTTTTAGGTGTTAATGATGTCATTAACTCTCACAGGGACAAATCAAAATCCTAAACCCAGCCTTTGGCAGGTAAATACAGCAAGAACTCAGGCTCCATTACCTCTTCCAATCATGATTTACATGGAAGAGAAAGTGATCCATTTTTGTAATAGCGTGTACCTCTGCACAGCGCTGCAGAACGCAGCCAGGCCCGTGCGTTCACTACCTTGCTGCAAAACTACTATACGGATGAAGTCAGTTTGCTGGCTGTGATTTAACATTATATTAGTTTATCAGTTCTATAATTTGAAAGACGTGTTTTCTCAGACAAGTATATTTTTTTAATGTATTTACTCATATATATGCCACCTCTCGCTTTCCAAGAAGAGACAAGACAAGGGTCTGTGTATCCTAGCTGGCTTGTCTCCTGCCCCTAAATTCAAAACAGTAGAAGTCTGAGAGAATAAAAATAAATTAACCTATTTGTACACTGACTTCTCATTACTGCAAAAGTCTGTTGTATGAGCTGTATTTGTATTTATATCACAGCGATGCCAGCTTACCCATCTGGTAAGTCATTATCAAATAACCGACTGCAGTCCACAACTTGTCCTCCTGTGCCTATTCGGTCTCTGGACTGAAGACTTACTATTAAGATAATAAAAGAATTATTAAAGATATGACGTCTGAATGCAAATTACAGTTATATTTGAAAGAGAAATGGTACAACTTGGAGGACTAAGCTGAGTCATGTTCTGGATATTTTTTCCTTCCCACAAATCAAGTAGAGTTACACAGAAACAGTGTATGTTTTCATACACGTAATTCTCTACATCTAACTTCAAAAAAGTTAGCTTAAAAAACTGTGAATGCAAGTGAAGGCAGAAAAAGAAATTAACTCTGAAGCTGTCATTAACTTTTCTCGTTATGAGACGGACTGTGACGCTCGTTTGGCAGCAGCAGGCTGGCTAACCTCACGCACGGCTGGGACAGAGAGGGGACAGTGCTAGTGCCACACTTGCACTGCTAATGGGAGAACTGCTAATAGAAAGGGCTAAAATGAGAAATTCCTGTATGGTTTTGAGTCCTTATGTACTTTATGTGCACATGGGATTCAACACACACATACACACACACAAAACCAGGCAAAATTTAACTGCTACAAGCACTAGACGTTTGGTTTATTGGCTACTTTCAAACACCAGTGGTAAGAAGTCAAATGCAACTCTCACGCAAAGCAGTGCTCAGCACCCCGAAAAGCCCTTACTGCCCTCAGCAAAACTGTATTACTTTTTTCATTATTATTATTTTTTTACACGTTTCATTGTAATGGATATTTATGCCTGAAGCTTTTGTACTACAATTACGAAAACCGAGATTTTTTTTTTTAGGCAGCTTTTGTTCCCAATATTATAATTTGCAAGCGTCCAATTTAATAATTTATGATGCTTGTGTTCCTGTGGGGTTGGGGTTGGGTTTTTTTTATCTTTTGTTTTGCCTTTAACAATAAAACAATTGCTTAAAAAGCTAAATACGTGCCGTGGCACACATTTCTTGAGGTGGCACCACTGTACCTCTGGACAACTGTCTTCAAGTCCCATTTATGTATGCAGTGAAATAAACTCACGGACCTTAATCTAGACACAACCGAACTTCTGTCAAGATCCCAAAGTTTAAGAAGAGGTAGTAGTACTGGCAGTTTTGCCAGAGAGTCCAGATTGTAGGCAACAACCACCTGTTTTGAAGCTTAGGATTTTGGGTCTTCAGCAGACCAATCCAGAGAGCCCTGCAGTACCTGCTTGCTTTAGTCCTAATCACAATTAACTCCTAGTCTTCCACGACCACTAATGTTACAAAGCAACTTCTTAGAGAAAAAGAAACCTTAAATTTAATTTCAACCAAAACAAAATCTTAGATGACGTATTTATTCTGCAACAAACCCACACGTTACAAGTTCACATTGTTGCATGTAGGCAAGGTTTGGCAAGCAATACACACAGACAAAAATGAAACTAAACAAAGGCAATTACCTCCTCTTTGCCTACGTGAGGACCAAAATTTGTGCACGGCTTCATTTTGTAATGAGTAAGGACTCATTTTTTCTGCACCGCCACATCAGAAATAAAATGGTGGCACAGAAGAGAGCTGCAAGATTAAGACACAGTTCAGGTGCCCTTTGCATCCACTACTCACAAGCGTCCCCTTTTCTTCCCCCCTTTGAACAGAACCCCAGGTATTTAAGATAAAGATCCCCTTGCTCCCTGTCCCAAATTATAAAGGCATATCCACTACACACTTGATTTGTAAGGTCATCATCTGCTGAAGGTATCAATCACATTTTAATACTGTTTTCCAACCTTGCATAGCCTCTTAATTTAAGCCAGTTTATCATTAGAAGGACTGAGAATATATTTATAACTTATTCTATCTTCTCTCTTACTTTTAATCAAGATTTCTCCACCATGTTAACTACTACAGCAGAATGATCTAGTTTTATGCAGGCTCATTCATCCGTTCAACAAAATTGCGTTAGTGGAGAAAGATTAAAATATGAGGAGATTAATAACAACAATTTAAATAATAATTTAAAAAAAGACTGTGGAATCTTACCACGGATGCATTAAATTAAAACACAGCCATGACTGAGGAAACCTGACCTTTCTGATGATAACGCGGAATGCGGAAAATACAGATTTGTTCCCAGTCTCCGCTGCAACCTGACAAACTGTGTTCCTTCGAGGTTCAACGCACGATCCGGCAGCTCCTGCTAATTAGGGACAGCCCCAGCAGCATGCCAAAAGAGCTAATGCTGCTTTGGCTATACCATTTTTCATGATCACATCAGGTTAAGCCAACTGGTCAGTCTAGTTTATGCCCACACTGCTGACTAGTTATCTCTGACAACTAGTTGTCTCTGCAGTTTATCTGCCCACACTGCATAGTGTTTGCCCCAGGCTTCCATCTGGCATCCCAGTAGCCTTGAGACCTTTCTGTTTCAGGGTGGGGTTTGGGTTTTGGGTTGTTTTTTTTTTGTTTGTTTGTTTGTTTTCTTGTTTAATTAACGGTAGCATTCTCAAGTCACGATGACAGGGATACATGTTGCATGCTCTGGAGGGCAGCATGAGCGCACGTCATGGTGTGAGGGTACAGCCCCTGCCAGCGCCACCTCTGAAGGACTGCTGTGGGCAGGGTGGATCTCTGCTGCTCGGAGCAGACCCTGAACAAGCTGAGCTCAGTTTCCTCTTAAAAGGTACCCCGCAAACAAAATCGCATGTGTACACCATGGAAGAGCAGGGAACCAGTATACTGGAGCAAAACCAAAAAGCAAACCAAACTGACAACATAACGCACCCTAGAAAAATGACAGTTTTGTCCTTTACTCTTCTGTGCACGCTCACATGGAAAAATTAATATTCAAGAATGGTCTGAAGTGTCAGCAGTGCACGGACGATTCCACATTTCTACCATCGTTTGACTCTCCTGTGCCACCTCACTCTTAATATTGTGCAAACACTTGCAGATCAGATGCCAGACAGATGGTTAAAGCAACAAAAAAAGGTGAAGTCACAGGTATTATTCAACAGAGCACTTTGAGGAAAGTAAATGCACTGAAGCCCTTATTTGCTGACTGATATTTCAACAGTTTTCCCTGGCTGACAAAACAAAAATGGTACTTGGATATTATTTGAACTAGGACTTGAACATAAAACTGAGCATGCAAATTCACTTTTCTTTCCCCCATGTCCAAACACTCTCATTAACATCTTGCCACAAAAATAAAGACCTCCTTATCCTGACTACCTTTTTTTTTTTTGTTTTTTTTTTTTTTTTTTTTTTTTTTTTTTTTTAGTTACTTATTGCTGCTTTTGAAGAGCGTTTTTGCTATGGTTAAACTTCCCAGCAAGTCACTTAATATTTTGCTAATGTATTTTTTTTTTACGAAGGATGAAAATTGTCAGTTGTGGCATATCCTATACTTCCTGTAAGCAGAAGCTTGGACCAGCTACTGTATTACATTTCCTAATGTAGTTAGAATTCAGAGTAAGGCATAATAATAAATCCTTCTGTTCATCAGTTTTCAACCACAGATAGGCACGAAAAATAAGCAATTGTAGATAGACACCTGTGATGAGATTTCAGCAGTGGATTATGAAGATTGATTTTGGTGATAGGGACTAAATTTCAGCGCTGCAGCTTTTATCAGTAATATTAAGTTAAAAAGAAGTAGTTCCAGCTGGAGGGAATATCGGAGAAAAAGAAGACTTTAGGATGAGCTGCCCTAAGAAGGATTTTTGATGATACACAAATTCAGCCTAATAGGGAATTAAGCAGATAAAGTAGGAAAAACCTGTGGACTAGAGTTTATAATTTTAGTTTGAATTTTTTTATATAAATTGAAAAGAGAGCTGTAGAGAGGGCTTAGTTTTGATGTTGCAAAGGGCAAATAAGTGGTGTTTGCAAATATGTGGGAAAAGCAATCTGCTCACAGAACCTCTTTTCATTAGTTTCTGTAGTGAAGAAAAGTAAGAAAAGAGGAAAAAATACTTCCTGATTAAATAAAAAGCTGATTTTACCCTTTTGAATATGAAGTACTATTTTCTATATGACTTTTAAAAATACTAATTTTTAATCTAAGATGTTCCAGGGTTATGTTCCTGTCATATTTATGTGCAGCAAGAGACATTTTGAGTTTTATCTCTTGTTGCTCAGTATCTGTGAGAAAGCAATTTAAATTTTTCTGTTGTCTAAACCTAGGGAAGAAAATCTGTCAAATACAAAATCTGCATGTATGCCAACAATGTAATGAGCTGTTCTTTTAGTAGGATTTTTTGAATGGATGACATTGTGTAAGATATCTATGGTGCACCTGGCTTGAAAGTCAAGTATCTAGTGTTTAATATTGAGGAAATTCTTATTGGTAGTGTGTTACAAAACAGTTTGAAAATTCATTCTTTTAGAGATAATTACGCCTGTGTCAGATTCCTGACTTAGGATCTCAGTAGTGGCTTGACTTGCACTGCTGAATATAGTTGCAGGTATCTCCACTTGTCAGGGCCTGGTATTCAGAACAGATGATTTAAGTAGAACCTGTCTGTGTGTTTGTAGGACTTAACCCAAATCCACAAAGGATTAGCAGCTTTAAGCTGTTTCTGCTAAGATTTTGAGTGGAATTGTGACATATTATTTCTCCCATAGTGTAGCTATATAACTGCACATGTACTACTTATATACTACTAATAAACTACTATTAATTATAATATATTAATGCAGATACATAATAACTTACTACTACTATTAATATACTGATGTACATGTGTAATTAATATATCTGCAAGATACATATGGGGGATGTTTTGATGGAAGGAGGCATTGAGACACCTTAACTATCACGAGATGTATGTTTCTAGGATTTCCTTCCTTCCACTGTCTTGAAGTACGAATAATTTTCGTAAATAGGGAAGAAAATGAATTTTATATATCTTATTAAAAATTAATTAGAATCCCAGTTTAAGCTCCATTCTGTAGGAAAAAAACTATTCTGTAGGAAAGCTGCTATGTCAGTTACAAAATATGAGACTCCATTTTGTAATGTATATGCAATGACAATTACAGCAAATGAAAAACTTTTAAGTATTTGCTATGCTTGTTGGAATGTGGAGTTATGCTTTAAAAAAATCACATTCATGAACATATACTTTGAAATTCTTAATGTGTTGTCCTGCTAGACATACATATATTGCACGTTATTGTCCATGTCAGTCTCTTCATCACGCTCGTTGTCCTCTGGCAAGTCCTTGTCCTATCATGCTTCATTGGACACCCTGATGTTTTTTCTATGAGTTGTCAGGTCACATTTGCAGGTCTCTGTGCAGAGAAGTACAGTCCTGTTCGGTGTTTCTGTTACAGTTTTTGCTTTGATATATGGTACGCAGTCAAGGGAAAACTTACAGTCATTTTCCTCCAGACCGCCTTTATCTGAAAGCGAAATCATGATGATTTATTTAGTATTTTTGCTTGTGAAACAGATTGCCTGTGTTTGATGGAAGAAGATAACATACCAATAAGATCTTTAAGGTCATCTGCAGTGGATATGTATACTGGTCAAGAGAGACACTTATGCCTGTTTCTTTGGTTATGTGCATTGCAGTTCCTGCTGACTATCCTAACAAAATTCTTAAGAGTATTCAGATGTTTCAGAGTTAACCAACATATTGCTGAAAGCTTTGATCTTGCCAAGATGTCAAATGACATTAGTCTCTTAACTATTAAAACACAAGTACCTGAGGAACACGTCCAAGTCCTTTTAGTTTTTGATTAATAAAGTTTGCTAGGGCATGTGACGATTAATCTCAGTCCTGATGCAGTTTTCCCCAGTTCCCATACAAGATGTATTTCTCAGTTATAATTATGTACTAAGGACCAGCACATTAGTGTTCAGTGGACTGACAATCACTAAGTGACAAGAGTGGAATTTGTATCCAGGTTTATTACTACTTGTTCAATAAAAATCAGTTATTCTTCGATTGTAACTTATTTTTTGATCGAGGAATACATCATGTTAAGAACTTCAGCAGAACATGGAACAGAATGTGTTCACAAGTTGATTAGGGTATTGATTTCCAGATTCCAGAGAGACAAAAGTCGGTAACCTTTCCACTCCTGACGGGGTTACCAAGGTGGCATTCAAATCCTCAATAGATCTTGCTATTATAGAGGCAGATTTTCAAAGGTTCTTAACTCAGTTTCTAATTTAGTGGTTGCTATTTTAAGCCTGCAGTATGCAGGCAAACTAAGCTAATAGTGGGTATTTACAAACTTGTGATAGCTTCCACAAGATCTGTTCTTCTGAGAAGAGACAGGCAGTTTTAACACTGTCTCCATTTTGCACCTTTTTTGGACAACCTTTTAATTAAAATCTGTGGAGCATTCAAGCAGACACTGATCTCATTTGGCACTTCTCATGAAGAACTTACCCTGTTGTGGGTGGCTGTGGTGTATTTCAACCTCAGACTCGGATCAACATCTAACACGTTCCCTCCTCTGCAGTTTCTCCAGGTGTCTCAGGCTGGCTGCCCTGGGACTTTTGGAACGCACATTCTGACATGAAACATGTGTCTTTGAAACATGTCTGGTTTTATTTAATATGGTAGTGGGAAATAATATCCATGCTGCTGATTTTTACATCATGATTTTTGGATGTTTTTTTGGTGCTCCTTCTGGCTTCTTTTGTGCTATACAGAGGAGGAATCACGCAGCTGCTTTCAGAGAGTCTGTCTAAATGTTGAAGGGAATTATACCTGGGTGACTACGAGAGCAGTGCAATAGCAGTGTGGGCTACGCTAGTCTCACCTCAGTGTCAGTCTTTTTTTGCAACAAGGCAATTTGAGTTTATCTTTGGAAACTTTGGCTCCACATACAATGTTATAAAGAATATATGGCTAGAGAAGCTAAATTTGAGCATCCTTACACCAGGCCTCCCAACACTTCTGATTGCAGAAGTGCAATACATAACACACACAATTCATCTCGGAGTCGAGAAGACTTTGTAAGTCTTAGAAGTAGATGGTAACTGAGAATTTTTCCATGAAAATGTAAAAATGCATGTCGTGTGTATCCACGTTCTACGATGGTGCAAGGCATGTTTAATGTTCTTTTTCAGGAAACTGATCGCTTCTGTGATTTACTGTTTGATAAATTAGAAGTTTGGTTTTGCTGTAGCCACTGTTTTTTCATGTGTGCTATCTTAAGCTAATATTATATTCCAGGGAACAATAGAGTCTGAGTATAGGATAAAATTACAAAGAAATTAATTTGGATTTAACAAGTTATTGTAAATACACTTTCTGTTACTCTTTAGAGAAAGGAAAAAAAGTGATGTGGTCAGAGTTGCAGTTCTAAAATTCAGATGAATTAATACAGTTTTACAAGTTTAACTAAGAAGAACTGTGATTATCTTGGGTCAATGCTGATTTTTCTATTAAGATAATTTTCTGGATAAGAACAAAAAGTACTAAAAGGTCATGATGGATTAAGCCCCAGGAATCTAAACTAAGAAACTTACATTTGCCTTTGTTAATCACAGCACCAAGGAGTTTTCTTTACGAGAATCCACTTACTGGTTGTTTATAGATTGCAGATTATGATACGGTGCACTAAATATGCCACTTGCCATCAGACAGAGGTTTGTAATTATGAAAAGCTGAAGCTTGCAAGAGACTGATGTGAAAGATATATCAGTACTGCTGTGAGAGTGAAGCGGTAACATTAGTAAATGCATACATCAGACAAAAGTAACATATTTTAGTTGGAACATGAATTTTTTTGGAAAGAGATGTAATGCTGCAATAAGGAAGTGGAGAGGGAGAGAGTACAGCTGTTCAGCCTAAGTGGCACACCTTCCTGGGAGAATATTTCTCCTTAGCAAGATAACACTCTTTGCAAGATTGGACGTTTTGGCAACACTTCTACTTAGAGTCTTAAATTCTAAGTTCTTTGTATTATTAATTGGATTTAAATTAAAACTGATAATTTGAGGTGTTCCTCTTTGTATGTTGTTTCAGTTCCTGTAAAGCTATTTTGAAAATAAATGTGTGTGTGTAGATATGTTTTCATGTATGTATAAATAATAAATACACACTGAAATCAAGTATTAACATCAACTTTAAAAATTCTGACTTTACATCCATTATTAAACTTGTGGATAAATCATGTTGTAAATGTAGACAGCTGTTTTTACCTGGACCACGTTCCCTGTCGCTTTTCCAGGCTTGTTAGCTGGGGCATAGTGCCACGTCGATGCAGTTGTACTGCTTTCAGAGTCAGACTGGGTGTGCATACGCTGCTTCTCTGGAGCCAGAAGCATTAAATACAGACTGCATGAACACTCGAGTTGCCTTCTGTAGCAAAACTTTTTACAAGTTTAGTGTCAGTCCACGTGGAGACAAGCTGGCCTAAGTTATATTTGTATTGTACTCCCTAGTGTTACTGATAAATATTATGTTACCAAAAAAATATGCACTTTGTTGCAGTCATATGTTACCCCAGCTAAGTTGCTTCAAAATCTGAACTAGCATCAGGAAGGAAGGAAGCATTTTTTCAGTTGAAAATGTATCACAGAATGGTTTAGGTTGGAAGGGACCTTAAAGATCATCTAGTTCCAACCCCTCTGCCACGGGCAAGGACACCTCCCACTAGACCAGGTTGCTCAAAGCCCCATCAAGCCTGGCCTTGAACACTTCCAGGGATGGGGCATCCACAACTTCCCTGGGCAACCTGTTCCAGTGCCTCACCACTCTCAGAGTGAAAAATTTCTTCCTGAGGTCTAATCTGAATCTACCCTCTTCCAGTTTGAAGCCATTACCCCTCATCCTATCACTACACGCCCTTGGAAAAAGTCCCTCTCCAGATACTGGAAGGCTGCTATAAGGTCTGCCCAGAGCCGCCTTTTTTCCAGGCTGAACAACCCCAGCTCTCTCAGCCTGTCTTCACAGGAGAGGTGCTCCAGCCCTCTGATCATCTTTGTGGCCCTCCTCTGGACCCTCTCCAATAGGTCCATGTCCTTCTCATGCTGAGGACTCCAAAGCTGGACGCAGGTGGGGTGAGGTCTCACCACAGTGGAGTAGAGGGTCAGAATCACCTCCCTTGACCTGGCCACACTTGTTTTGATGCAGCCCAGGATGCGGTTGGCTTTCTGGGCTGCAAGTGTGCATTGCCAGCTCATGTTGAGCTTCTCATCAACCAACACCCCCAAGTCCCTCTCCTCGGGGCTTTTGTCAATCCATTCTCTGCCCAGCCTATAATATAATAGTACATAAATACTATATAAATTTACTAAGGAGAAAAAGACTTTCTGTCTTCTCTATCACTTTGCCTTCTTTGGAACATGAAGATTTTAATTCCATCCTTTGTTCTTGTATTCAGAAACTTTCTTCACCCAGGATATTTTCCCACTCTTTCCTCCTTTTACAGGAACACTTAACTCCGTTCCTGGAGATTTTGGAGCAGTTTCTTCAGTCTGACATTTTTCCTTTCTGCCACCTTTTCAGCCATACCTGTCTGATATTTATTACTTGTTTAGGAGCTCTACTGTCTTCACTGGATGTTTTAATAACGGCAGAAGTATAACAGATACTTTTTCCTCGATTTTTAAGGATCTTCTGTTGTTGAGTTTCGGAGAATTGAATCGTTCCATTCTGTGGTGGTTTGGTTTTGTGTTTTGTTTGTTTGTTTGCTTTTAACAGCATTTAATCTTTAATAGAAGTGAAGACCATATTAGGATTTCAGTGAACTTTCTAACCAGGAAAATCACTAGTTAGCATATATTGGTTAGAATTTTTTGGCAACAGATATTTAATTTTCAAAATTCAGAGTTGCTGTAGTCATTGCATAAAAAAATATTTCTTAATACTTCTTTTTTTTTCTTCAGCAAAAAAACTTTTCAGAAAACATGTATTTAAATTTTGAAAATTAAAGAATTGGCGATCTTTCCTAAAAAGAGATCTTAGTAGAAAGTAACACGAGTAGCCTTCATCTCGCAGGTCAGCAGTACTTGTGCTGGTTATTTTTCCCCCCCCCCATTGTGTCTGGATGATGTTAATTGCAGAAGAGCCTTAAAACCCAAGTTTTTCTGGATTACATGCCAACAATATTGCAGGCAATAGACACTCAGGAATTTATACATGTTTCTGTTACTCTGAGTGCTATTAAGTAGCTGTCTAAGTGTTTCTTCGTTTTTCTGTGGCCATCAGGAAAGGACTGGTACTTGGTGCATTTGTCACTTACTGTGACAGACGTGAATGACAACGTACCTGAATGGGCCATGGAGCCCTTCCCATTTTCGGCTGTGGTTTCCCCTAAAGCTCCGGGAGGTACTGAAGTATACAAGCTGCTTGCAGTGGATGCAGATGAAGGGATCCATGGAGCTGTAGAATATTTTCTCTTGGAAGGTAAATTTTAACCCTCTTATTCTCTGTTTATTAAGGCTTCACTGTTGTGACTTTTTTGTCATTTATCCTCAGTTTCATGAGTGAAAGATCTTCCCTTCCTCCTGCAAAAGATTCTTAAGCCTTTAGCTCTGTGTGTGAGAAAAAACAACTTTTATTGAGGGTATGGACAGATTTGCCAGATTTGAAGTGTGTTCTCCCTGCAAAGTTGGGTTCCTGCCCAGATTGTCCCCTGGGGGATGGTGGGGACTGGAGCAGTCAGTACTCCTCAGGGCTTTAAGCAAGGGGGTGGCAATGGCACCTTTCTGCTGGACTGCCTGTTTATGAGATAGGGCAGTATTGGAGCACAGTTTGTTGGGTGGAGAGGGTTAATGTTTCTTTTCCTTTGCAGGAGTCATGCTTCTGGTTAATTTCTAACAAATTTTTAAGGGTCTGGGTTGCGCCTTAGCTTTGCAAAGCTAGTACAGACTCATTAATAATTTTCTTTGTGGGGGTCTTAAAAGAAACCTCAGTAATAGTTCAAAACTGTCTCAGCAGAAGGAGAGTAGCAATACTGCTCCAAAGGTGAATTTGTTCCTCTTGGGCAGGACTCTCTTGGGGTATTTTCTGGTAAGACATATTTAGGGTCAAGCAACACCAAAGTATTGGAGGATAAAGAAGAATGATAATTGTCCAGAGAAGTAAAATGCAACTTAGAAATGTAATCATGGATGTAATTACTGATTTCTAATTTCTAAACAAACTTTTGAATTTTTGCACGCATGCTGATTCTAAGCCAAAACCAACTTGGGAATTGATACCTTATTCTCATTTTCATTTTAATCAAGTGAAAATGTTCTCGCTGACAGCAGCTTGTGGATCCGTTCTTTTTAGGTGGTGAAGACAGATTTGAAGTTGAGAAGGACACTGGCTGGATTAAAACAACAGGTTTGCCATTGGTGAGCGACAAGGAGTATTTACTGACTGTACTAGCGACAGATAAAGTTGGAAGCAGAGGATCTCCAGCCTCTGTTTCTGTAATTGCTGGGTTTCGACCACCACAGTTCACCAACATGTCATACTTTGTTTATGTTCCTGAAAGTATGCCACAAGGAAAATCGTAAGTAACAGTTAAAAATAATGCAGTGAGATTGTGTTCCTAGTTTAACTTCAGCTGGGTCTCCCCAAAGCCTCAATCTTTTTTGTGAATCGTAAATACTGTGAGTAGTAATTTAGATATCTTAATAGAAATGATCAAGATACAGTTTGATTGATGTATTTTTTTAGTCACCCTTCTACACAGAAAAGCAGTATTGAATACTTACTGTTTCTTGCTCTTTAAAGTGATATGGAAAGTATTAGTAGATGTTGATTGTATCTTAATTTTCAAACAAACTGCAGAATGCAAACTAGAACTGTTACATCATGAAGAAAGATATCCCGGTGCAAAAGAATATATTAATTTTATGTGTCAAATTTGGAAATGCCTTCTCCGTCAAGTGAAAATCAGAAAAAACAAAAGACTGTCTTTGCTGTCTTCATCAGTCATGGTGACAAACTGAGCAAAAATGAAGATGCCACAAAACTTGTCATTTTATTTTTCAATCCTTTGTCTAACCATATGGATCTAAATATCACAGAAAATGGTAGTAACACAAGTCCACCTGAGTACTCAGTTCCCTCTGCCCCAAATGGTTTTGTTCTTATGGCAAACATTTCCTCTTCCAGTTGAATCGAGAATACTTTTGTCCAGTAAATGTCTTCCTTGTGTGGCCGTTCAACTGTTATTCATATTATATTGTCTGTGGTGTTGTATTTTACTGTACAACCTACAACATTCAGTTTTACAGTGTCTAAATAACCAAAATGAGTTAAGATTAAAAAAAAAATTAGCGACTGTTAATAGTGGATAACAAGGTTTTTCTTTAAAACTGCAATAAACTTAAATAGCACAGCCATAAAACAAATGTAAGAACTGTGAAAAGCTACAATACCTAACAAGTACATGCCATCTTGGGTTCAATAATATTTAGGATTAAAAATAATTACATTCTTTATAACTAATTTTAAATATTAAAACTACTTAAAATTTTAAATATTAAACTATATAAAAATAGGTTTGCACACCTAAGATGGTAGTAGTTTAACCACTTTGTCAAATTACTTGATAATATCCAAAAGCAATGAAGTATTTAATGCGGTTATTATTATGTCAGAAGAGGTTTGAATATAAACAGTGCGCCCAGTTTCCTGTTAAGTGTTGACCAGAAATAGTCCTGAAGATCTGTGTGAAATCCTAAAGCTCTGATATTTAAATTGGACCAATTGCACAAGCATGCAGGGAAGCAGAGTTGCTGTCATGCACTGGATTTCTGGGTTTGGGGTTACACAATTGTAGGCTGATTTAAGACTGCTGCTGAGCCGAGGAGCGTTACGAAATCTTTCTCTTCCTTTGGTCTGCCACTACTGCCAATATGTTAGCTGTATGGGCAGGCTGATCCAATGGAAGACAAAGCCAAAAAAAGAAAAAAAAAATTCTGGTTGGGTTGTTAAACATGCTCACAGCATGGCCTTGTGATTTTTAGTGCTGACAGGAGAGGAGAGGTGGCGTGAACATGCAGCCAGGGTAGGGAGTTAGAAGGAGGGCAAAATAATTCCTGTTGGCAGGAACACGGTCTTGGCACTGGCTGAAACTGACTGTGAGACCACATCATAGGAAAATACAGAAAAAGACTGAAGTGAGATAATGACCTACAGCAACCTTTTCCATTGCTTCAGTGTTGTACCTGAGGGAAGTGAGAAGACAGCAGCATGGAAATACAAAGGAAAAAAAGGCATTTGAACAAACAGAGTTTTGTCTCTTTGATTTGTAGTTGTCACTAGATCATACATGTTGGTGGGTTTTCCTGGGAGACGGAATTCTTTTTCCTGTGAAACCTTCGTGCAACAGACTAGTAACTGACAGACTACCGTTAGTACAGGATAAATCACGAAGAAGAACAGTAGGAGGTTATAAAATCCTATTTGCTAGGGAACAACAATTTTTCTGTAGTTTAATTCCTATGAAACCATGCAACAGACACTTAAGGAATTAGTATTCTGTTTTAAACCCTCTAAAAATATTTATTTTTTAATTTCTTCTTTTACTTCATACTGCAAGTGTTTTTCCCACTTGAAGACTTTAAACACGTTGGACTTCAGTGGAAAAAAAGTAGTGCCAGACAAAAGCTAAAAACGTGTATCTTGTATAACCTGTCACGTGCACGCTGTCAATGACTGGCTTTTATCCTTTTGCAGTTATCTGTTGAAACTTTAGGATGGTATGACTGCAGCAGCAAACTTACCATGCTGTTATTAAAACGGATCTTTTACATCTCACTCTATCTTTTAGTTACCTGCCTGAAAACCATCGCTACCATAGAAGAAAGTTAGAGCAGGCAAATTCAGTTGCAGCAAAAATGAAATACTCTGTTTCTGTGTTTTTAATCCTTACGGTGTTCTGCCTCCAAGAATCCTATCTTTATCTGTTTAACCTCAAGATGATAGTACTATTGTATAACAAAATATTTGATTTTGATATTTAGGTACAGCTATCACTGACTTCAGTGAGTATTGCGCTGATCGGACCTACAGGATTGCACCATCATTTCTGATATGTATAATTTTTGTCATTATTTTTGACTATGTTGTATTACGTCCTTTTTTTTTTTTTAATGCAGCTTTCTTACAGTCACTGCTGTATCATATCAAAAGAAATCCCTGAGCTACAGTTTGTTAACAAATCCTAGTGGTCTATTCAGTATTGATCGGGCAACAGGAGATATCAGTTTAACTCGGAGTGTGGATTATGAGAGTGACCAACACCAGTATCTTCTTTTGGTCAGAGCACAGGAAAATGAGGAGCAGTTCAGTAGTGCAGCTGAGGTAGGTGTTCACTTCTGGCAGTCTGTATGTATTTCCACTTTCCTTCAGCCTTCCCAGGTTTCTGCACAGATTCACTAGGGGCTCCCGTTTCCCCAGCTCATGCTGTCTATTCTACTGTACATTTTAAAAGTCTTTCTGTCCATGGGTAGATGTTGAGGGCTGGTTTAGGTACTCTTAGAGTTCACTGTTGCTGATGCTGAAAAGGCTATTTCTGAGGGATCACTATGTCATTCTATCACAGGTCCTAGGCCTTATCTGGGAAGATATGGAGAGTCCAGCGTAGGGCAACAAAGATGATTGGGGGATTGGAGCACCTCCCTTATGAGGAAAGGCTGAGAGAGCTGGGACTCTTTAGCCTGGAGAAGAGAAGGCTGAGGGGAGACCTTATTCTTGCCTATAAGTATCTAAAAGGTGGGTTGAAGGACGATGGAGGCAGACTCTTTTCAGTGGTTCCCAGTGACAGGACGAGGGGCAACAGGCACAAGCTAGAACACAGGAAGTTCCATTCAAACATAAGAAAAAACTTCTTTACGGTGAGGGTGACAGAGGACTGGAACAGGCTGCCCAGGGAGGTTGTGGAGTCCCCTTCTCTGGAGATTTTCAAGACCCGCCTGGATGCAGTCCTGAGTAATGTGCTCTAGGCATTCCTGCGTCAGCAGGGGAGTTGGACTAGAGGATCTCTAGAGGTCCCTTCCAACTCTGAAAATTCCGTGATTCTGTGAAACAGGTGCAGCCAAGCCAAATGTGGGGTTGTGTCTTACTCTAAACCTTCATAAAGTATGATGCATATTTGAGATTATTCCAATTTAAAACAAAAGCAGAACAGAAAATTGTTTAGTATCAAGAACACAAAGTGAACTTGTAAGGAGAGAAAGTAATAAAAACTCACAGATATTAAGAGATGATGGTTCATGGTGTTTTAGAAAGCTGTTTGACAGCAAAAATATTTCTAAATACAGTTATTACAGTTGTTTGAATTTAAGGATTCACTGAGCTAGGAAATGCATGCAATATAACGGTTTGTTCCTGCTGCAGAAAATAGGATGTACACTAACGAGGGAACAGGAGGCAGAATTATTAGGAGTAAGTGGGAGGACACAGAGACAGTGAAACAGTGTGTCAGTGCAACAAACAGTGACTGTAGCACACCAGAGACTGATAATTTGTATTCACCCTTTTATGCACTACAAGATGAAGAGTGGTAACATATGGCTTGAAAGAGGATTACGAGATGATTTTACAAATAAATGTAGCCTAAATGTAGTTTTACTTGTACCTGCTTTACACTGATATGACCGCAGTAGTTAAGAGAGAGCAACTCCCAGGTTATACGAACCTATGTAAGGGTAGATGGAGTATACGTCCACCTGTTGCACTGAGATGCGGAATACCTCAACCAACTTCAGACAGTCTGATATGCAGCAGTGTGAACTGCCATAAGGGCTAATTTAACACACTCCTTACTGTTTGGATTGTAAACCATGCAACTGTGGATTCATATTTGACATAGGAATAAAAAAACGTTTTTAAAGATGTTAGAAGCAGAGTTGTATTTCTGAGTTGTTTTACCATAATTGGTTCCATTTACATCTGATTTACGCTGTTGTAATTGAATTCAGAACTTGGTCTTGGAGATTTATACTGCTAAAATGTATTCTTGGCAGTAGCATTTTTAGTATTACAAATCACGTAAGTGTTGGAAGATAAGATAGTAGAAAGAGGATGCTTGGAAAGCAGATGGTCTATTTTCCTTTAGCTTAGTAATAGGAAATAATCAATGGAGATGAAAGGTGAGTGCTCAGTGTTGCTGTAGAGGACTGGGACTTGGCAAAGCCTAGAATTTTGGAATCTAATATTTCAGCGGTTCTCAGCAGGAAAAGAGCAATCTATGAAAAATGGTTTATCCTGTGTGCTATATCTTCTGAAGACCTCAGGGATGTTTTTGGGAAGTTCTTCCATCTGGTAGTTCTAGAGCAATGAAGCTATTGCCTTGATTCACTTTGCTGTTTAACATTCCCCTCTTTTCCATTCAGGTTTTGGTTGTAATCACAGATGTGAATGATTGTGCCCCCGAATTTCAGCAGTCAATTTACAGCAAAGTTGGTGTTCCTGAAACAGTTACTATGACAACTGCGCTTTTACAAGGTTAGTACTTATAAAACTATTTGTTACATTTAGTTTGAGTATTTTTGTTCCTCCCACTAATTAGAAATCAGTTTAGAAGGCAAAATTACCTGCCCCACCATGGGTCATTGCAACTCTCTGAAGGCAAATAACACCTTGTAGAATCAGGTCATAATTATTTACTACTGCCACAGCCCAAACAATTTTGGGGGATGGGAGACAAGGGAAGCAAATAATATTTGTAGGACTTTTGAAGTAACAAAACTTCAGTTGTGGTTGGCATTATAGCAGCAGGTTTATAGTAACAGTCTTAGAACATTTCTTTTTTTGAAGGAAGAGAGTGATGTTGGATCAGAAGTTGTAGACGCATCAGCTTACCTTCTCTGCCCGTCTTTGAGTCCTAGGTGGGCTTGCTGTAGGGAATACTGCTCTTTTGCATTAAAAGCCTCCTGCACAGTTTAACTGTTATATGTGAGGTTTTGTTTGGATGCTTGAGAAAAAGACTTTACTTCTTCCCAATGTAACCAATAACTTAAGCTTTAAATGATGATGCTCTGTAAATTATGTAAATTTTGGTTATGTAAACCACAAAAATCTTGTCTTGAAAATGTTCATAAAGAAATGGGCAGGTCCTGGTAATAAAACAAATTTATGTCAACTAAACAGCTGTAGAAGGGCCTTATATTAATCTTTAACCCTTACATAAACTTTTTATAAATGTTGAGACGAATAAGGAAATTAAACTACAGGAAAACTGCTGTTCCCTGGTAAACAGGATTTTATAACCTCCTACTGTTCTACTTAGTGATTTATCCTGTACTAATGGTAGTCTGTCAGTTACTGTTCCAGTAACTGTGCTTTTAGCATAGGTTTTTGTAGGTTATGGGTACGATCTGAAAAACACATTAATTTAATTTGCATCAGTTGAATAATATATGTAAATATTTAATCTTCAGTCACACAGAATGTGATCTGTCCGAGTGATCTTAAGTCAGCAGTATAGATCAGATGGACATGAGAATATACGTCTCTGGGAATATGTTCTTGGTAGTACAGGGCTCTTTAAATCCAGCAGACAAAGACAAGATCTAGTGGCTGAGTTCAACCAGGGACTTAAATTTTTTTTTTAAGCAACTTATTTTCAGGTAAGGGTTAGTTCAATAAAAAGCATAGAGAATAGCACAGTTTTATGAATTATTTCAAGCACCACATGCCAAGGCAAATGCTGTTACAGTTTTGTACTACGCACTAATTCTCTTGTTAAAGGACTTAACATTCCAATTCGCAAACTTTGATCTACACAATGTCTTTCTCTTCTCTTTTAATAGTGACAGCCACTGACTGCGATTCAAAAGAGAATGCTGAAATACTATATTACACTTTGAGTCAAGACTTCAGTATTACTTCTTATGGTACTATTTTTCCAGCAACACAGTTAGACTATGAGCGACCTAACCATCTTTATGAGTTCGTAATTATGGCTGTAGATAAAGGGGAAGAGCCGAAGACTGGGACAGCAACTGTTAGGATCCATGTTTCGAATGTCAATGATGAAGCACCTGAGTTTTCCCAGACGATGTAAATACATATTCTTAAAACTCTGTTATTTTTGTCTTTTACTGTTGCTTTTTTTATTTTGGTCATAAGGCTGATCATTACAGGATGGTAACTGGTGTTCATTCAATCAAATCTGAGAGTTAGACTGACAAATGCGGGATGATCTTTTGACTCTGAGACTCTGTTACTACCAGTAAAAAAAATAAAAAAGCTTTAAGTTTGGTTTTTAATTTTAAGGTTTAGGCATACTTTCAATGTATAGTACGACTTATGTGTGTCTCTAGATAGGGGTAGTATACAGACAGTCTCTTTTGACAGATCTTGCACTTAAGTTTTTTCCAATATGTACTGAAAGAAGTGGTGCGGTAATTTCAGATTATATGTTTCCAGAGGACCCCTCCACCACCAAAGGAAATCAAGCAGAAAAAGCAGGCAACTCAGTGTTGTCCTCAGTCCTCGTCTAGAGTACATGGTGGAATTTTGCCTTTTAATTAGGCAGTTTAAGGTTAGAAAGAGGCAACAGTCCGCATGCCTGGTTTATAATCGTTAAAGAAAAACGCTTAGATGACAGAATCCTAAATGACCACTGAATTATAAAAACCACAAGATAAATGTCAATAAGTGGAGTTCACTTAATTTTGCTTAGTCCCATGCCCTGCAAACTGTGTTTTTTTTTTTTCTTAAAGCATCAGTAAGCATTTTTCTTCCATAGCTGGGGCTCAGAAGCATCTGAAACAGTGTCAAAAGTACTATAAACTTGTATTCGCATTAGAGGCTTAGTGATGGAATTCCCAGTTGGCTTCTGTATCAGCCTTCTACTCTTAAAAGCAGAAGTTGCTCAGGCCAAATCCAGGCAGAGATTTCAGTGATGCTAAGCCTGTGGTTTAGCTGAACAAAACATCAAAGCTTTCTGACAGTCCTTATTTTACGTAAAGGTAACCTCTGGCTTCAAAATCTTGTGCCTTCCGTTCTTTCCTAAATATTGCTTAGGAGATATGGCTTGGAAAAGTTGATCTTTTATAAATTCTTATTGGATCTCTATGCATTTTCAAATGCTAAATCAGATTAAGTTTCTCACTCTTCAGATGATGCCTATTTTTCATATATTTATTTGTTTTAATATTCAGGGTAATTTAATATTTATCTTGTATCTGTTCCTAATTTTTAACCAGAAATGAGCAATAGTATTAAAGATGCTGTAAACATCTCTAACAAATTGGAAGCAGAAAACATAGTTTAAAAAAAAAAAACAACAGAACCCTGCCAGCTCTTATATTTAAAGTTTACTGAAGAATATGATTAAAATGGACATTATTTTAAATTACCAAACATTCACAAGAAGTTTTTATTTTCTCTGTGCAATAGCAGAGAAACTGCTATTGTATATGTGTATAGATTGGCATTGGAATTGAATTCAGCTCCTGGAATTCAAATTATCTGAAGTTTTTGGTTAACTAGGTTTTGACTTTGCTTTATCTTTCCAGTTATGAAAAAAATCTTGAACCCAAAGATGAATTTCAGACAGAACTTAGTTGAAGTTTGCTGTGAAATAGATTCATCATGAACATGCATAAATTAGGTCCTGTTGAGAGACTCGTTTGCAATCAATGTTATGCTCTGTGGCAGGCTAATACAAATCAAGATGATGATGTTGTCCTTCTAGCCATTTGTTTAAATAGATTTACCATCCAGTATAAACTTAGATTCCTTGCCACAACCTTTCTTTCGTCACAGTTCTTCTGTATCTCAGTTATGAAATGCTTAAGGCTACGACTCTCATTTTGTCAGTTTTTACTTTATCCTTTTTAAGAGACCTCTTCTGATGACTTGAACTCTTCTGTCCCTGTATTTCATGTTCAAAATTATCAGAATTACTGTTCATTTGCTTTCCAGATGCAGAGTTAAGACAGTGTCCTGAGGGTTGTGACTGGGCTAAACCAAAATAATTTACTTCTCTTACTTCATTGCATATTAAATTGGGGGAAGAAAAAGCTGTCTTTATGAAGGTTTCGATGAAAACACGTATTATCTAGACAGCAAAAGCTAAGGGAGAGGTTTTCTATGCATCTATTTTATTTTTCTTTGAATTTTTTCCTATTCTCAGCGTATGGAGTGTGAGTCCGTAAGCGCTCTGAACCCAGTGGCACATATGTATTTTATCTATATTGTTGGATGCAGCCAGCTGTAGTTCATTCTTAGGACTGAGCTTTGGGATAGCTACTATGGACAGGGCTGTAGTGTGCTTAGTCTGGCCCGTGCTCAATCCAGTCAGATCAAATAATAAATATTTGGGACTTTGCTGAAGCAGGGGGCTTTTGTACTCCAGAGAGCATTATGCTTAGGCTGATAATGCCTCTTAAGAGCTTACAATGTCAGTGATGTGTCTGGACTTGAGAAGAGATTTTTGTAAAACTGATATTATGCACATATCCTCCACATCTGATTCTCATCTTAGTCATGCTGGTGCAAAGACTACACTGAAAGCGTTTTGACAGCTTGTGTCAGAAAGCGCGCTATAACAAACAATGCTTTAACTTACCAAATGTTTGCTTTGATTCTGTGAATCATGCAACTCATTTTTTAAAATAAAAAAAAAAAGTGAATTCTGAATTTAGCCCAAGTCTTATTGCGAAGCTAAGCTTCGAAGCTTCAATACTGCTGAAAGTTTGCAGTGGAAATCCATGGGAGGTAACAATAGAAAGACATGAATGGTTGGATAGATCATCAGTACTATCATTTCACTGGTTAACAAAGAAGCATCTTGTCAGTGTAATTGTATTAATAAATTACAAATCTCTGCAGTACCCTTTGCACAGGTAGTCAGTAGGTGTTGTAAAACATAGTATTATTTTTTGTCTAAATCCATAAATGTGTTGTCGTGATTTCTTTTAACAGCTACAGGAGTTTTGTTTCTGAAGAGGCAGGCCCAAACACACTGATTGCTACAGTTAATGCTGTTGACCCTGATGGAGATGGTGTGACATATGATATTCTGTCTGGGAATCAAAAAGGAAACTTTGTTATTGACCCTAAGAAAGGTAATAGTATATTAGCTGTTTGCTGGTGCAGTCACAATGTTGATTCTGATGTGATGCAGCTTGAATTTGGTCTTCATTAAGTAGCAATTATAAAAACTGAATAGCATAAGCTAATACTAACCTAACGGCGCATCAGTTTGCGTGGCAGTTGGCACGGAAGGATGCGCAGGGAGGGCATGGTGACCCTACCAGCTCGAGAGGTGAGTTCAGTTGGTGGTCGTCACCCTCTCAAAAGGACCTTAACTATGGTATCCACCCAGTGGAAAGCCACGTTCTCTGCACTAGGCAGAATGGATGTGGCAACTCAGACAGCACTCCCACAGAAACATGCAGCCGTCCAGGTCTCGGGCTGCAGGGAGTTCCAGAGCCTTTCACTGGTAACGGATGGCAGCAGTGAGAAGAGCGGTGTGATGTGTGACCAAGTGAACGATCTGCTCAGACTGGTGGCAGAGCTACGAGAGGAAGTAGAAAGGTTAAGGAGCATCAGGGAGTCTGAGAAGGATAGACTGGTGGAAGCATGTTCTGTCCTCACTGAGACAGAAGTGGGAACAGCCACCAGAAAAAAAACAAGATCAAGGAGATCCTGTATCCTCCCCCAGCCAGGCTGAAGGCAGCAGCTTAAAGGGGAGGAGTGAATAGAGTCAAGTGCACACTTGGGATGGCAGACGAACCCCCTCCTTGCCCACCTTGCCTTCCCGGGTGCCTCTGTATGAGGCTCTGGATGTGGAAGGCCAGTCAATGAATGAGGTGGGTGATGGTCCATCTTCACCAGAGGTGCTGCCAAGGTCAGAAAGGTGTATGTCCCATGTCATGACCACCTCCATGAGGAAGAAAAGATGGGTTATAGTCATAGGCGACTCCTTTCTGAAGGGAACAGAGGGTCCAATATACCTGACAGACCCTTCTCTTAGGGAAGTCTGCTGCCTCTCTGGGGCCCGGGTTAAGGACATCACTAGGAAACTTCCTAGCCTGGTGTGGCCCTCGGACTACTACCCACTACTGCTTTTCCATATGGGTGGCGATGAAGCCGCAATGTGTAGTCCCAGGGCCTTGGGACGGCTGGTAAGGGAATCTGGAGCACAGCTTATTTTTTCCTCTCTCCTACCAGCTGTGGGCAGTGACATTGGAAGAAACAGACAGGCCCAGTGTATTAATGTGTGGCTCCGTCACTGGTGTCACTGACACAGTTTTGGGTTTTTCAATAATAGGGTGGCCTGCATGGCACCAGGCTTGCTGGTCTCAGATGGGATTCGCCTTTCTGAAAGGGGAAAGAGGGTCTTTGCTCACAAGATAGAGGGGCTCATTGACAGAACTTTAAACTAGGCTTGAAGGAGGGGTGGGATAATATCAGGCTTGGCTGTGACAAGCTGTAGGATGACACACCAAGGTTAGAGGGACAGGGTGTTAGCGAGGGCCCTCAGCCTGTTAGGCTCCGAGATGTGCTGGGTACACTGCAGCACGCTTGAAGTCTTACAGAGATGAGCCAGGGACTTCTGAGGAATAGGATCCAAGAGGGAAACATCAGTGAAATACCTCAAAGGAATTAAGGGGTATTCCTCTAAGAAGGTGACACCGCTGACAGCCCAGCTGAAGTCCCTCTACACCAATGCATGCAGCATAGGCAACAAACAGGAGGAGCTGGAAGCCACTGTGCTGCTAGAAAGCTGTGACCTAGTTGCCATTACTGAAACGTGGTGGGATGAATCCCATGACTGGAGTGCGGCTATCGATGGCTACAGGCTATTCAGAAGTGACAGGTGAGGAAGGAGAGGCGGAGGTGTTGCTCTCTACATCAAGAAATGGATAGAGTGTGAAAAGCTGTTTCTGAGGAATAGCCATGAGTGGGTTGAAAGGTTATGGGTAAGAATTAGAGACCGAGGAACAAAGGGAGCCTCGTGGTTGCTGTCTACTACAGGCCGCCCAATCAAGGGGAGTCTATTGACAAAGCCTTCTTACTCCAGCTACAGGAGGCATTGCACTCGCAGGCTCTTGTCGTTCTGGGGGACTTCAACCACCCTGACGTCTGCTGGAAAAGTAGCATAGCGAGCTGTAGGTAATCCAGGAGACTCCTGGAGTGCATTGAGGATAACTTCTTAAGCCAGGTTGCCCAGAGAGGTGGTGGATGTTCCATCCTCAGAAACATTCAAGCTCAGGTTGGACAGTGCTCTGAGCAACCTGATCTAGTTGAAGATGTCCCTGCTTATTGCAGGGAGGTCGGTCTAGATGACCTTTAAGGGTTCCTTCCAACCCAAACTATTCTATGACTCTAATTTTAAAAATTGCAGGGAAAGGATGCAATTGTTCTAGACTTTCTTATAATATTAAAAAAAAATATAATTTTCCTAAAAGCATTTTATAATTGACCTGTCTTATTCATTGTTTGCTTTCAGTCAGTAACTTAATAGAAAGCATTATTATAGATACAGGTAACTTAACAGACAGTAACTTAATAGAGAACATTATTATTGATAACAGTGTGACATTCCAAAATGTCAAACAAGGATTGGAATAACCTTTAATCTAGGAAACTAGTTTCAAAGTTGCAGCAAGAAAGGGCTAGTCTGCAGGGTAAGGTGAAATGGGAGTCAAGGGTGACAGCAAGGCAGGCAGCGGCAAGGACCTCCCAGCCACAGACCACCATCCTGAGCAAGAATGACCCATGATATAAACCTGGTTCATCCAACAGTCCAGTGGTCGCCAGATAGATCTGCAGTGATGAGGCAGGTCTCAGGTCAAGCTGACAATCCAGGTCAGCAAGACGGTGTCAGGGTCAGCAACGTACATGGCCGGGTACAGCACGTGCCTGGGGGAGCTCAGGAAAGGACCTGAGCTTAAGCACAGCTCCCAAGACATGGGGCAGAGGCCACAGACAAGGCTTGTGACAACTAACTGTCTGATCCAGGGTGAGCCGACTACATAGTGTCAGAGGTGGCCTTGAACATGGACAGCCAAACCCCGGGAGCAGGAGGAATAGTTTGCAAGGCCTGTTGGTGCACTCAAAGCTTGATATCCACCTGCTGCAATGAGCCAAATATACTATTAGTAATCCAATAGCCATGTGAGGAGAAAAAGCAATAGGATGATAGCTCTGACTGGAATAGTTTTCTTTGTGCAACTTTTTCAATAACTCAGTTTTAACTGATCTAAAGTGGACGTTTGGGTTTTTAGATGAGGCTTTTTCCCCCTGTGCTTATGTCTATGTCCTGATTATGCATGTGTGAGCAACAACCAACCCCTTAGCTGCATTTGCCTGTGTTGTACTGACACAAAATGATGCATTTGTAGGTAAGTGTGTTTTTCATTCAAGGACAAAATCATTCACTTGAGCAATGTTATTTAGCCAAGAATACTGCATGCATGAGAAATAAAGAAGTGTGGAGAATACTTTGCAGTTTAAGTCATTTGCTCTGAAATACCAGTTTTTGTATCTTTTAAAATTCTTTTCAGCAGTCACATATTTTTAAAACCCCAAAGGAAAAAAATCTCACAACATTGGTGTCCTCATTTAAATAAAAAAAAATTTAAAAAAATGCACAAAACACATCATCTGAGTAGGCTGACATATCCCTTTAAATTAATAGGATTTATTTGCTGTTGATTGCTTGAAAAAATAAAAGAGGATGTTTTGAGTAAGAAACAGGCAATCAAATTGAAATCCCACTGAAGGATTGAAGTAACGTAATTAACTTCAGTTAAACTACTTTGTATTTAACCTATTTTGAACTGCAATCAAAATCTGAACTTGTATTTTTCAAAGCACAAGCGTTGAATACATAGGAAGGAGTAAGCTGCCCTAAATTATTCCTTCTCTTTATTTCATAGAATTCACTTAGCATGAAATTTTAATTTCAATGCAAATCATGTTTTTGCAATATTAATGTTAGATTCTGAGATGTTCCAAAAAATACGGTCTGCAGGTAACTTGCAAGCATTGAAGCATGAACATGAATTTATTGAGAGCTCCTTTTATCCTTTCTGACTTAAAAATAGAGTTGTATGTTCCAATAGTTAAATTTCTAAAGATACTTCGGCACCTGAAGAGGAACAATGGTTTTAAAAGTGTCTAATTGCCACAGGGATAGTATATCTGATGCTTCTGAAATTCTTTATTGTAAGTGCTCGAAGAATCTTAACATTTGATTGATAGTATCTCTTAGGATTAGCTCCATAGTTTTAATATAGATAATCATGTATATTTACTTTTATACTTTTTTTACCAATTAATTTTTCTTGTCTTTGAAACTTAATTTTAGAAACATTAGCATTTTTTTCCAAAACACTTTTGGGCTTTTGTTGCTTAATAAACCAATAAAGGTTGATACTGTGGCTTGCAGCAGTTTCTTTTCAGAAATGATGTCAGGGGAATAGTCTGTACTCCCTTGGTGCAATAATGCCAAGGTAAAGTGGAGATGTGTCAAAAATAATTCCTTCAGCTAAAACAATACATTTGCAAGCAAACTGAGTGACACTGGTGCTGTGACAATACTCTGTTGTAATGACAATGACTATTATGCCTGATGAATAACAGAGGTGATTGATGGATGATAGAGCAAAAGAATGACAGCTTCTTGCTGCATGGTCTCAGATAGCTGTAGTCTCTTTTGCTTTTGTGGCAAATCTTTCATACATCTTTCTCTGACAGTGTGTCATCCAGTAGGGTGTGTCATTTGGGTGACTTGGGAGAGCAGCAAAATACAGGTTTCTGAGGATATGCCTATACAGCTAAATGCTGCTCCGATCATGCTGCAGGAAGGTAAACTTGTACTAGTTTCAGCTGAGCTAGCGTTGGTACCTACAGCTGTAGACATGGTGGCACGTGCTTCATTACACTAATGATACAGGAACGTAGCCAGGCTCGCTGGTGGGGCTGGTGCAGGTTAAACAAAAGTCTGCCATGGTGTTTCTCTGTATTTTTTGTTTTGCTTTGTTTTTTTCTGCAGCAGATAGACTAGAGCTAATATGCGCAGGTCAGCTGAGTTGTAGCCGTTACCTCACTTAGCTCTGTAGGCGTACCTGCAGACAGGCAAACCTTTTGTGCTGTCTTAATTTTGTTTTAATATTAGACTGCAGTAAAAAATACCATAGTTTAATTTAACTCTAGCAGCATTGTGGTTTATTGGTGAATGGGTAAACCAGAATGGTTTGTTGTCATGCTTACTAGTAAAAAGAATAACAGTAATGTAATAAAAAAATAAAGCCCCACAACCTATTGTTGTTTTTACAGGGCTAGTTAGACTTCGTTCAAGTCCGTTTCCTAAGCTGCAGGGGACAGAGTATGTACTTAATGTCACAGCTACTGATGATAACGCCTCTGGAGGGCCCCATTCTCTTACAAGTACTGCCCAGGTTGTTGTGAAAATTGATGATGTCAACAATAACAAACCCGTCTTTCAGAAGGTAAATATATGAGGCCATTTGTATTAGATTCTGTGGTAAATGTTTAAGACTGTGTTGTCACTGCAAGTGATGCAGCAGATGAGCTATTCAAGAAGTGGTCTGCTTTCGTCTCTCTTTGAGTCCTGATGCTGGTGTCGTCTTCACCTTTTCCATTCCTCTCGTAAGACTTACAGGGTTTGTTCTCCTCTTGTGGCAGGAGAGCTCCTGTGAGCACCCTCTCTTCCCTGACCAACATCTTGTCCCTGGCATTTTAGGATATAAGGTTGAGTGAATAACTTTTGGAGGTTCAGTGTGACATACGTGAGGAGAAATCAATAGGTATAGCTCTATGCAGCGGACTTGTTCCATGATATTCCAAAATACCTCTCTAAATATGTAATATGTAAATATGTAAGCCTATATAAGGCTTCTTTTTATGATTGTATGTCTGGAACTGATGAAAGAGAGAAGAATGAAAGTGTTTTAGCTTAATTTGTAAAGTACTGTAAAAAATAAATGCTGGAATACATTTTCAGAATGTTAATTCATATTAAAGATCTATTGTCTTAAAATTTCAAGTTTGATGCTGATGGCTAAAATGTTGATGGGTAATGTTGCATATTTTGAAAAGTCAGTGACTATTCATGTCAGTCTTGGAAAGTCTTTGTAATTTGTCCTTGGCAAAGTTACTTTGTGTAGAAATCCCTTTTTGACCAAAACAATTCTGTGGTTTGGGCGAGTGTATGCCCTCTTCTTTATGAGACTTTTGCTAATATAGAAAAATATTTGCATTTGGAAGTATATGCAACTGTAACTTTTTCTCCAAGTATTTTCATTAGTTGGAGATGTTCAGTGCCCTCATGTTGCATGTTGTTCGTATAACCACAAAATAGCAAGTGAAGTCTTCAAATTAATCATGGTACAGATAAAACATTAACATCAGTGCATGTGAATGTAAGTGTAGCTAAATCTTTTTTTCTTTTTTTTTCCCCTCTAGTATATCTTTAAGTCAAATGACTTAAAGGTGAGGCCTTGATTTTTCTTTTTTTTTCCCTCCCCTCTCTTAGTGTCAGTATTATCGGGAACATGCTTCTGTATTGGAAAATCAGCCTTCAGGAACAGTTGTACTGCAGGTTGAAGCCACTGATGCTGATGAAGGAACCAATGGTATAGTGAAATATGGCTTGATGCACAGAGGTGGTGTCCTACCAGCATTTAGTATTCATCCTGACACAGGTAACACAAATATCAGACCTGATACTGGAATATAGAAACCACTTTGTTACACTGATGGAAAAAAAGCTTAAATCAAATCAGACTGTGCTTTTTCATTGCGTTTTTTGATAGCAGACAAAATACAAACTGTATTAACTGCATGAACAAATATTCTCCTTTAGTTTCATATGTGCCCAATACTGATGTTTTGCCTGAAATGTGCGAGTTCTGCTGTGTGAAATAACTTGTGTGGTTTTGTAACTAGATTTAAAAAAAACAACCATATTTTAAGTGCACATTATCTTGCAACATTGCTAATGGCATATAAATGATTTATCCA
This sequence comes from Burhinus oedicnemus, assembly GCA_008921705.1. Lineage (NCBI taxonomy): Eukaryota > Metazoa > Chordata > Aves > Charadriiformes > Burhinidae > Burhinus > Burhinus oedicnemus. Next base: position 1,694,194 of record VFFE01008174.1, read on the forward strand.
AATGACAGTAGTCTTACAAACAGCAAAGACACAAGTCTTGGAAGACCAAAACTAAATTCAGGCTGAACTTTTGGAGGCTAAAAGTCATGAAACATGCCTTTGCCCCATACTTACTGCACTTAAAAAGAAATATTTTTTTTATAAACTCATTCTCTTAAAGTTAGTTTGGTACTCTATCCCCATTTTCTAAATTTAAGTCCAGTTGTGTGTAGATGAAGTTTGTATCTGCCTGAGCAGTACCATTTAAGCTGAAATTGTTAAATCTTGTGATTGGATACTTGAACCTGAAGTTCATGTTGTAAGTATGTTTAACTATTGCATTGTATCTCAACATATTGGCAGACAAATACACATCTAAATCTAGAATATTGTCAAATGCACAGTATTTTAACTCTCTGGTATTTAATTTGTTTTCAGGAGTTCTGACAACTCTTCAGATATTTGATCGAGAAAAACAGAGGGAATATCCTATCACTGTGACAGCAACAGATCAGGCAGCGGAACCACTCATTGGAATATGTCAGATAAATATTATCATTCTGGACCAAAATGACAATGATCCCAGATTTGAAAACACCCACTATGAATGTAATTGAGAGTCATTGGATAGAGTATCAGTGCCCTGAGTGTGAGCTTACCTGACGTCTAAGAGTTTTGGGTTTTGTCTTTCCTGGCAGTAGATCTTGTGACCAACTAGGTGATTGCAGCCAGAGATGCACTTACCTTAATTAATTGCAGAATTGTTATTTGGTGTAATGTGCAGTGTAACAAGTACAGTCTTGACTCGTAGGCCTTCCTGAGTGTTGTTACAGGAAAATTCCTTGAAACAATAGCCATGTCAGTATCTTTCCTTACCTGAGTATACCAAGTGTCTGTGGTGCTACACAGAGATGTGAAAGTTGTAATAAGCATGTGAGTGTGCAGCACTGAGCACTAACTGTATCATTTGTTTTCTGATTAATGTATTTTTGTCATAACTTTTGATTACATGCTTTTCCTTTTCCCATTTGAATGTCATCATTCTTCATTGTTTGTTGTTTTACCTTTCCTTCTTGGTTCTTCAAAAAACCCTTCCTGTTTATGGATAAACACCCAGAGGCATGTATGATGTACATAAAAAAATGAAGACCGATAATTCTCAGTTACACAATGCAAATCCTAGAAAGTTGTTTCTGACAATGTGGTCCTTTTCTTCTGGTTTTATGCAAGAAATTAAAATATCATTTATGTATATTTCATACAGAGCAATTAGTACCTTAGTAAAAATACAAGACAGAAAAAAAGTAGTATCTTATGCAAAATGAGAATTACAGGTTATGAATGTGATAACATGAAGTTCAAATGTGATCTGTAGCTCTGGACTGATAGCAGCTCTTTAAAATATTCAGTTTGATTTTTATGGCCATTGTTCCAAGGAATATAAAGTTATAGCTTCCATACATTATTACTTCAGTATTTCTTAGTAAGATGTTCATGCTACTTTAGTGAATTAATGATCAGTTTGAAATATCCTTTCCTTACATTAGATTTCCTAAGAGAGGACACAAGAGTTGGGACCAGCTTTCTTCGTGTTGCAGCCCATGATGATGACTACAGCTCAAATGCTGCCATTACATATTCAATAGCAAATGAAGAACCAAATTATTTACAAATTAATCCTACTACAGGCTGGGTGTTTGTGAACGAACCCATATCTCAGGTATGGCACTTGCTTTCCTTTTTAAGCTGGCTAGCTCAATATATGCTAGGAGGGACTGAGGTCATGAGTTTGTCCTTACCTCCATGTTACCCCTTCACATTGAAGGATCAATACGTCATGTTTAAATTAAACATGAGCCTAAGGCTTTTAGCTGATGAGTTCATTGACTGTGAATTGCATATAAGCCAGTCCTGCTTTCAGCTGGAAAGTAGCAGCTGACAGCACTGCCTCTGAGAACTTGTTCTTCCCATTTCATTAGCTTTGGCATACTAATACGAAGGACTGAAGGGCTGAGACCATAAGCAGAGGAGCAAGAACCCAGGTGTAGGACTTCACTGTGTTAACAGGCAATGAGTTAAGACACAAAGCTGAATGTGAAAAAGTGTGAAATTTTGATTCTGATACAGATTCCCAACTTGATACGTTAGTCATGGTGGACTAAGCATAGCTATCCCTCAGGAAGGTGAAAGCATAATGAACAAAATTGTTGTATGTAGTTACCTAAAATTTATCAGTTTCAGCCATTTCTAGATACCTACATAAGCACTTTGATATTTTCAGACTTGTGAAGTAATTTGTGTTGAAACAAAAATATTGTTATAGATATCAATCTTTAAATACTCAATAGATATTTTTAATATTGAAATTTAACTGCTAAGTAACTGACACACAAAAGTTTGGTGAAGGTGTATCCTTTTAATATATTTTCTTTATTGAATCTAAGAACCCTGAAAAAAACTGTTGAGAGGTAGGCTTAAGAAATCAGGGGCTCCACAGAGTGGGTTTTTTTGGTTTTGTTTTAAACTTTGTGTGAAATTTGCTGAGGTTTATTGAGACAAATAGCAATCTTTTCAAATAATCTTAAGTAAAGCAAATTGCAGCCTTGCACCTACTTCATATTCTGAGCTCAGAATTGTGCAGTTGTGGATGTTTTCCTTCTGTGCAGGTTTTCTTAAGTGTGCCTTTAATTTTATGAATTGATTTATTTTGAAAAAAAAAACCCTAACCAGCTCATCAGAGCCCTGATCAAAACCCTCTGTAACAAAACCTTTTTTGCTGTTCAGAGGTCATCTATAGTTCGAGAGATTATTGCTACAGATGGAGGTAATAGGAGCAGTAAAGTTGAACTTGCAGTAACTATTACCAGTGCAAAAAACCATCCTCCACAGTGGGAAAGAGACAGCTATGAAGTTGTTATTCCAGAGAATACTACACGAGATGCATCAATTTTGGTAAGGCTGGGACAGACTCGTTTGTCTGTCTATAGCTCTAAGGCTATAGTGTAACTGAACATTGCTTATTTGCTTAAATATAGTGAGCTTTTGTAACAATTTTGTGTATTGTAGGGACCAAGGATTTGTTACCAGTTTTCTTTCAGAAATGCGAATGGGAACCAGCATTTTTGCTCTAATTTATATGTGTGCAACGACTATTTAATTTCCTTCCCATTTGGACAACACTATAGGTGTTCTAATTTTTCGAATGCTGTTGCATTACCTGAGGTGATTATTGGGCCTAAAGAGTTGTTCAGTTTGATCGCTTGGATCGAGTAATCCAAACAGCTTTATGAAGTTAACTCTAAAATACATATATTTAGAATAAAAGCGTGAGTAACCAAACGTAATGATTGGTAACCTTTGGCTGCAGCTGTTTATGGCCTGGAGATGTGTCAGGCAGGGTTAAGATTTGATATTGGGAAATTCTTGCCCTGGTGTTTTCACTTAAGAGTTGAAGATCTGGGAGACTCAATACACAAAAGCTGTTAGAAATGTTGCTGTACTTATAAAAGTGTTGATTATGCAAACTTTTTGAACTATGCAGACAATCAAAGCAACTTCTCCCCTCGGTGATCCCCGTGTGACTTATAACCTAGAAGAGGGACTTGTTCCAGAGACCAACATGCCAGTTCGTTTTTACCTGACTCCAAACAGACACGATGGTTCTGCTTCAATTCTGGTAGCTGAGCCACTAGATTATGAAACAACAAAGAGCTTTCTGCTGAGGGTTCGAGCACAGAATGTTGCTGCAGTTCCTCTGGCAGCATTTGCTACGGTCTGTATTAATATAACAGGTGTGTAAGCTGTTCAGTGATGTTATAGTATAATCGTAGTACTTTTTTTTCCCTTTTTCTTTAAAGTTTTATAAGTTTCTCTTTCTGTGCTCTTTTTGATGTTTCAGATGTCAATGACAATGTCCCATTCTTCACTTCATCTATTTATGAGGCCTCGGTAACAGAGGGAGCTGGTGTTGGGACATTTGTTGTTCAGGTCTCTGCCACTGACCTTGACCTTGGTCAGAATGGTGAGGTAAGCAAGTGGGGGACCTACATCTTCCGTGATGAAAGGTATGGAGTAACTTCTGTATGAACGATGGCTAGATAGGCTAGAAGTCTTCAACCTAGAAAAAGGATGACTAATAGGGAAACATGAGATGAAATAAAGTAGTCAATTACATGTTTCTCTGTCTTGCCATATGAAAAATGCAACTAAAACTAGTAGGTGTGAGACAGAAGACAAAGAAGAAATATTTTTACAGCCTGTAGTTCAGGTGAAAAACTTACTATAGAATGCTCTGATTTAGAAAGGTCTATGTAGACCTACAATGTAAATGGATAAATTAATGGAAGAAAAAATGTGTTAAAAGCTTCTGTGAGTTGTAAATCGTTGGGGGCACTGAAAACTGAATCCTTAAAAAATATGTCAAGTTAGCACCAAAAGTGGAGGTATTCGTTACTGATTTTAAAAATCGAAAGTAGGCATAGCCTTAGAACAAGAGTGCAAGCTGAAGTCAAGTGCACCAAAACATACGTATAATAGAGATTAGAACCTGGTCCACGATACTGAGCAAGTGCAAATTGCACTCACCTGTGGCTATTATGTTGGTACCTGGGATCTTTAGCTGAGTTTGAATGCTGTTGCATGAGCACTGTGCAAACATGAACTAGTGAACTCAGGAACTGGTTAGACAAGACAAATTTATTTCCTTTTACACATCAGCAGTCAATATGCAAGGAAGTTACTTGACTTTAAACTAGATTGCTCAAACTGGCAGTTTTACCCAGTCCTGGTCAAGTTCTCAAACACAAGACTGTTCTTCCTCTTTTTAAGTACGTACTTAGTTGTGAACTATCCAACAAAAGGAAAGTATAGATTAACAACTTCTTTTCAATCCTTTAGATAACTTACTCCCTGTTACATGACAGTGGCAGGGACTACACATATTTTCACTTGGACTCACAAACAGGCTCAATATACACTGCCTCAGTGTTTGATAGAGAGAAGAAGGGGTCCTATCTTCTAGAAGTCAAGTCAATAGATGGCTCTGAATCAGCTCGACCTGGAAAACATGGGAAGCCAAACTCTGGTAAGAGACAGATGTCTGTGACAAGATTGATTTTACCTGGATTGGGCTCTGAAAACAGCAGCTCTGAAATGCAAGATTAAATGTTAATTTCCTTTTTTTCAAGTGTACTTGTGAAACAGTGTCTGTTGTTTTGCTTTTGTTTTTTTGCTGTTTATCTGTGCAACAGTTGTGTCAGAGCTGGAAGAGATATTTTATGTGATGGTCAGGCAAGTTTTTTGTTCTGAAATTAAAAGAAAACTAGGACTTCATAGTTAGAGAGTATTTCCTACCTAGCAAAGGTGCAGCCATTATCCATAGGATGCAGATCTTTGGGTAGCAGAGGTGTTTCTCAAAGCACTGCATATGGTACTGTATTCAGTCAAAAGTAATTATAAAGTATGAAGCAGGAAAGTTCAAGAAGGAAAATCCCATTCTCAGTTGATGGCTGTGCTTAAATAAAGACTAAAAATTTTGCTTTTGTGGCTTCAGGACAAAAAGTTATGGCGAAAAACTGTACAATCGCCATATTAGGCATCAGTTATTCACATATTATCTGTTTAAACAAATTGGATGTGACATTCATTTGATATCCAAGTGATTTTGAGTAATGTTGGTATATATATTGTCCACAACCCTAAGGGTTTGTTTCTGTATTGTCTGCATATTCGTCTTCATTTAATGTGCAGCTAGACAGTTTAAAGAATTGTAGCTGACAGAAGTGGCACAGCTGAGTATTTTAATCTCTTGTTTCTTGTCTCTCTAGACACGGCCTACGTGCACATTTTTATCAGTGATGTGAATGATAACAAGCCTGTCTTCACTCAAAGTGTCTATGAAGTAAATGTGGGTGAAGACCAGGATGTGGGCTCGACTATCATTACAGTCAGTGCTAACGATGAAGATGAAGGTAAAATATTGGAATTCCCCATAGCTGTGTCTAAAATATTAATGAGTTAATTTCAGCACACTAAGACATATTTAGTGGTGTTAGAAAGGATCATGTCTTTTTGTCTCTAGATTTTAAAACTTCTTTAAGTGTGAACTGATTGGACGTGAACATTAGTTCGTACTGGAGTTGTGAGGCGTAAGTCAAATAATTTATTTTAGGAGGCAATGCATTAATGTGGGGTGATGGGCAATAATTTCTGTGCCAGCAAATACAATTTTTTGTAGAGTATATAATTTTCTTACAAATGAGCCCAAATAAAAATGGTTAACTAGAATGAATCAGACTTGATTTCAGTGAGATTCATTTGCTTTCTCTATGGACAGCATAGGTGTATTCTTTATTTTTTTTGGCACACACGCTCATATTTGAAACTGGACTTCCTAAAAGCATGTGGTGAGTCTTAGCTTTATCTACAAATCAGGCAGGAATTCAGCCATAAGTCATATAAAACTAGGTACATAACTAGTGCTCATAAATGAGGAAGGGAACGGTACAGACTTCCATCTTTTGGCTATGGTGCACTTTTTTGTTGCCCAAGTCCCAAAGGACTGTTCTGTCAGCATGTCTGTGAAGTGCAAGTACATCCTGGCTGCGTTTGATTCCCAACCCACTCAAGGAGGTTGACGCAAATGTGGCTAAGTTGTACTGAAGAAGGATTTACCTACTCAAGGAACTTTTAGTTTATTACTTCATCTGCCTGTAAATCCACTCTATAGTGTTGGATCAGGGGACCTAATGTGATGGATGTATGGCACTTCATTTCTGCCCTCTTAATAAAGTAAATGATTAAAGATGTAGCTACAAAAGAAGGAAAGAAGAGAAGAATGGTAATGTGAAGGCAGAGCTTGCAGAAAGGGTAAATGTCTTTACTTGATCTAAAACCATCGGCAAATTGGTACTGCATCTGAAACGTTGAGAAGTGCTGTTAGGAATGTCTCTTCTGGCTTGATACATAATTATCCTGTTTGTTGGTAAAGTCTATGCATAAATGAATGTGGGTACAGAATAGTTCTATGGTATGAAGTACTTTATGATAACTCATTCTTACATGTTGGATGTTAGCAAATAAGAATTTATCTTTTTGGTCTTGTAGCCTTGGTCAGTCATTACTGATCCTTTGGTGAATTCAAGGGATCATAAGTAAAAGCAGAATTAATACTTAATTGCAAAGAGACGTTTTGTAATTAGACACAAATTACAATTGGACATACAAGAATTGAGAATGCTGATAAGTAATGCGACATAGCTGCATGTTTAAAAAGATCACAAAAATATAATACCAAAAATCAGTCATCATATGATTTGTACTTCACTTTAACATCCTGTGTTTTAATCTACTTCAAGAATGTCTGTTTTGTGACACTGTTGGTAATTGACAGGAACAAATGCTAAATTACGGTATCAGATCACAGCTGGAAACACAGGAGGAGTACTTGATGTAGAACCAGAAACAGGAGCCATTTTTATTGCCCAGCCACTGGATTATGAAGAAACAAAAATGTTTGAGATTCACTTGTTGGCCTCTGATGGGAAATGGGAAGATTATGCAGTTATCGTCATCAATGTCATGAATAAAAATGATGAGACTCCAGTTTTCTCTATCAATGAATACTATGGAAGTATAACTGAGGAACTGGATGGGTTACCAGTCTTCGTACTTCAGGTAGTGTATGCAGTTTCAGAGGTAATAATATATCAATGAAAGAGCACAGATTACTCTGGTACAATTATGTTAATAATAATCCAGCACCATATATTAATGAAATTTAGTTTTACTGAGTTTTGTTGTCAGTGGAAGAAGAGAAATGGACTTTTACGGAAAAGTAATTACAAAGATAGCGAGTACAATAAGCAGCATTGATCATCTGTGATCCTAAAAAGCAAATCATTAGCGTTTTAAGTAGCTATCAGAACACCATAATGGAATACCTCTAAAAATATGAAAAAATAAAATATTATTTTAGTATTAGAATATCTACATTGTTATTGTAGTGCAAAGCGTATTTATCTACTCTGAATTGTCCCTTAGCCACCTCTCATTTGCCATTCATCTGGCACGTACATATTAATAGCATGTCATATACTTTTGCTTGGACTCCTTTAGACTGTAGCAGCATATAGGATATAATAAAATTGTTGCATATTTTATAATTTCTATGTCTTTGTTTTCAAAACTTTTGTAGGTTATGGCAAATGATCCTGATAGTAATATGGATGAAGGAGATTTGAGATACTCATTGCATGGGCACGGTGCAGCTGATATTTTCACAATAGATGAGAAAACGGGCAGCATTTACTCACACAAGATGCTGGATCGGGAAGAGAGAGCACTGTGGAGATTTGTTGTATTGGCTACTGATGAAGGTGGAGAAGGACTTACAGGATTTGCTGATGTAATTATTAATGTGTGGGACATAAATGACAATGCACCCATGTTCACATGCATGCCTGGTGATTGCAACGGGAGTGTCTTTGAAAATTCTCCTGCAGACACATTAGTCATGGAAATGGGTGCAGTTGATCGTGATGATCCAAATGTAGGTCTTAATGCTGTCCTGACTTACAGGATAACAGAGAATGTAAAAAATGAGTTTGGTACTGACATGTTTAATATCAATCCCAATACTGGTACAATTCATGTGGCGGGGGGCATGCTAGACAGAGAAAGGACTGAAAATTATTTTCTTACAGTTGAAGCAAGAGATGGGGGAGGGCTAACAGGAACTGGCACTGCCACTATCTGGATTGCAGATGTCAATGATCATGTACCTAAATTCACAAAAGAGACATGGCAGGCAACAATTCCTGAAAACAGTGCCATCGACTCAGAAGTTCTGCAAGTGTGTGCTACAGATGCAGATGTTGGGGAAAATGCTGACTTAATATTCAGTATCATCGGGGGTGACCCAGATGAGAAGTTTTATATTGAGAATGTCAAAGAATGGCAATGTGCCACTATTCGACTGAAAAAAAATTTGGATTTTGAGAATGCAAGTGAAAGACAGTTTAATCTTACTATTACAGTGGAAGATCTTGATTTTTCTAGTATTGCAGTGTGTGTGATTGAAGTTGAAGATTCTAATGACCACAGCCCAGTTTTCCTTTCTCAGTTTATTCAGACAAGCCCTTTCTTTGAAAACCTGCCTGTAGGTACTACAGTAACCACAGTGAGAGCTACAGACAAGGATTCTGGTTTGAATGGGAACATTATATATTCTATAAAGTCAGATTCAGATCCTATGAGACAGTTTGTGGTTGACCAACATGGTCACGTAATTGTGGCAGATACACTAGATCGTGAAGTTATTCAAAATTACAGGTTAATTGTACAAGCTTCAGATCAAGGGACACCAGCTCGCACTGGAAGCGTAACAGTTTTGATTAACTTGCTTGATGTTAATGACAATGGGCCAAGGTTTGAGGCACCATACATGCCTGTAGTTTGGGAAAATATATTGAGTCCTGAAATAGTGTATATGAACCATACATCAAAACTGCTTCATGCATTTGATCCAGACATTGAGGAAAATGGGCCACCCTTTACATTTTCATTGCCACCAGATTATCAGAATTCTTTGGATTTCTCTCTTACTGATAACGGAAATAACACAGCAACTGTAACTGCTTTGAGGTCCTTTGACAGAGAAAAGCAGAAGGTCTTTCATCTGCCAATAGTTATAACAGATAGTGGGATTCCAGCTATGAGCTCTACAAACACCCTAACTATAACAATTGGTGATGAAAATGACAACTGCCATGAATCTGGCCACAAGGAAGTCTATGTGTACAGTTACAAAGGTAAGTGCTATCTGAATATTATATCAGATTAATGAATATAGCACAATTTTAGACATAATTTCTCTCTTGCAGTTCTCAATTTGTTTTTTTAAATGGTTTACATATTTTGAAACTGAAACTCCAATTCTGTAACCTACTATATTAAGTGGAATGAGTAAAGTATATTTGCAAAGCTCAGACCCTATACAGAAGGTATTTTTGCAATGAGATATGTTTGCTAAATTCAGTATGCGTAAATTAGAAGAAGACGTGACCAGATCCTGCCATAGAAATGAGAGAATGGAGTTTCTAGGGCGGATTGGCTCCAGATTTGAACCTTAAATATTTCCCATGTTGCTGGAGCCTGGCTATGGAATTCAAAGATCTCCTTTCACTGGAGTTGCTCCTTTGGCCATTTTAGAACAGCTGCTTGGATGTTCCACTTCTGTGACAGTCCACAGGGGCTTGAAAGAAGGGCCAAGAACTGGCACAGCTTGATGGCTTCTTGCCCGTTTCCTTTTCTCAGTCATATCCTTCTCTCCCAGCTGCACCCCACAAGATGATCTCCCTCTTTTACTGGATTCTACTGGTGTGCCGTTTGAAATAGTAGAGTAGCAATGAAACATTTGGGGATTAACTCCTGATGTGATAATTTTTTTTTTATTTTAATTTTTTTTCATCTGAGAATTTTATATAGATTTGTATTTATGTATGATTCTGTTGTTTTGTGTTGTTTTCAGCTTTTCTTCTTTCACGTGACATCCATAGTATACTCACCTTTCCAGAACTGGCAGAAATCATATGACAGTCTATGCATTATTTTAAGAATCTTGGATCATAAGCATCACCAAATTGAGCAGGAATCTGAAAATAATAAATGCAGTAATGAATGCTGCAGAATATAAAGTGCACTGAAAAGCAAAAATTAAATGCAGATTTATTATAATTTATCTCAATAGGAAAATGGTCAACAACAGTGCTTGGGGAGGTGTTTGCACCAGATCAAGATGACTGGGACAATAAAACATTTCTCTCTGAAGGAAAACTGCTCAAGTGAGGATTGTATTTATGTCAAAATGAGTAATATTTATGCTTCTGTAATTATTTTACCAGGTATTTCTCTGAGTTCAGGATGTGCATAAAGCCAGGGTTATTGAGTGTATTAAGGAATGTACCTTCTGAATGCTCTTTTTAACTTGGGTAACTAGGTGTTAAGAAATTGATGCATGAAATATTTTTTCCAAGAGAATGCAGGATCACACCATGATGTTGACTTTTAGTCAGATGTCATAATTAATTTATGTAATTCTGTAAGATCTAATTATAAAATAGGCAGAGTTTTTATTACTTGCCCTCAAATGTTAGAGTTGTTGGAATACAAATCCCAAATTTAAAAGGTCAAAATGGAATCATTTCATCCAAAGTGGAAGGGAAGTTGGTGATTTCCATTGATGGCCAAATTTACAATTGCATGCAAAACCCATGACTCTTAGATTAGTGGATTTTTTTCTGTCAATTGAAATGTTGAATTGGATCCTTAATTCCTATTTATACATTATTTGTTCACATCATAAAGTGAGATGGTATATAGCATAACTGTATACTGTTCAAAATACAGAAAATGGATGTGAAAATAAATGTGAATTTTTGTCTGCACCGTGAATAAGAGTTTAAAAGCTTTATGTAGCCCAAAATTAAAGACTGACTTTATGTCTGTCAGCAGCCCCTGGGCCTGTTTCCTTATTTAGAGGTTACTGTTCCGTAATAGTGGTCATGGAATATTTCCATAAATACTGATTACTGTCCCTTTGAGGTAGCAAATGAAGATGATAGCAGAGATTTCATACAGACTTTATCCTGTTCCAGATGGATAAATGAGCATCTGGAACGTCTTTGTGTGGTTTTGTCACTTTCTATTACTTATCTCATAGACCTGCCCGCGATGACTATGTCAAACCCCGTGGTTCAACTACACACTCCCTTTATTCAGGTTTGGGAAAGTCTGGGGGTTTGGGAGTGGCAGAAACATTTTTTTATAAGCTCTGTAGATTGTAATTTCTGAATTAAGGTGTTTCTGGTGTTTTTCTGAGGTAGTTTGCTAATTCCCATAAGTTTTGATCCTATAACCTTCATAGTAACGTTTAAGGCCTTCTGAATTATGTTAATGAATAAATTAAGTTCTCAATTTTGATTTATTAAGGTTTCCTAATAGAAGGTTTATGTCTAGGTCTTTCAGGTTAAATCAGAGGACTGGTTCTTTGATGATGGTGGATAACACTCCTCAAGGAATATACAACTTAAAAGTTAGAGTTTCTGATGGAGTTTGTCCTGATGTTGTATCTACAGTACAAATCTGTGTCAAAGAGCTGGAAAATGAAGCCGTACGAAACTCAGCCACAGTGCGTCTATCAGGTTAGTTTTATTTGCTGATGAGACTTTAGATCAGCTGCTTCTGTAACTGAATGATTAAGTGATGTAAGTGTTGTTATATCAATGCTTGGTTTACTTATCACTGTAGGGCACTTTCTGGTATGTTTCCATATTGTTAAATAAGAAATAAATCGAGAAATTAACCTGTGGTCTCCCATTATTTCATGTTTATCTATTTTTCAATCCCAAATCAGATGTCACAGCAGAGGAGTTCATAAGGAGAGACGAACACGGCAAAACAAGACATGACAAGTTCAAGGAATTACTAGCAAAAATGTTACCTGCTAAGTTTAGTGATATCACTATCTTCAGTGTGATGAACATTGATGGAAAACAGACAGATGTAAGATTTGCAGTCTGTGATGGCTCGGCATATTACAGACCTGAGAAACTGCATGCTGAGATGGCAGCATTTAAAAATGAGGTATATTCTCTAGGGTTATCATGCGTCTATGTAATTCACCCAGATACCAAGTTTGCAAGGTATATATCCCCAAACCTCAGTGGAAGAATATGCTATATCTACAGATAAGGGTTTTTTGCTTCACTCAGGACAAAACCACTTGTCAAGCAAGTGCTTAATACAAACTTTCTCTCTTCTCCTTAGTCCCATACATACCATTACATGGTTGTACTAACTTCTGGTTCAATAAATATCATCACTTTTTAGTCACAGAAAGATGGTCCTCCATTCCCACACAGTTGCCTATGTTTTCTCCAGTCAGTGTTTCATTGTGTAATCTATCAGACTTTTCACAGTAGGAAATCAGAAGAATCCCTAGAAGCCAGAGTGGTACAGAGAATGTCTTGAAAATGACAGCTTCTTGGACGTTGCAGATGCTGATGGAAATACTCAAATCATCAGCTTGTGGTTAGACACTTATAGTAGAGGCTTGATGCCGCCCATATGGAAATTCTACTGTACAAAGAGACAACAGTCCACAGAAAAAATCCTGCTGGAAGGAATATGCAGGTTAGAAGAACAGTTACAACAAATAAGTGAGACAGAGACCACCAATTTTGTGATTGTATTTAACTCACCAAAGGACAACTTTAAATACAAGGTGACACCCTCTCCCAACTTTTTTTACATTTATAAGGGGAAAATAGTTTTTGAATGTAAGTTGTTTTCTTCCCCTTTCTGATGTTCCCTAACTGTCCTGCTCTGTTACTAGATCTTGCATGCCCTCTAACTCAGGTACCCAGGCACAGTCTGTCTTGGCCCCACTTTTATTTTCTGTAGTCCTCCAGATTTTGGCTTTGCTGAAGTCCTGCAGGCGCTGGTGAATATAGACACTAATGCTGCTGCCTTGCGCAAAGGCAAGATGCCACTACTCGGTTTGTAACTTGCCCTGGACAAGCCAGCACTTCCTGACATGTCATTTGTGGCTATGGGGGCATATTTGAGTTTAATACATAGTACATCTTATGGAGGATTTTTTCCTGAAGAGAAAGCAACGCTTTCCATTTGTGTGAATACGCTAGGGTCTGCCTAATTCTGGGAACCAAACAGGAATATCTTAATTTACAACCTGCCTACATCTTACTGTATCTTAAATAGTTGCGTGGATTGTGAGACTCTTCAGAGTGACCAAGTAGGAAATACCAGAGACAGATAGTATTTGTGAAGCATAACTGCTGCTTCTTTTACATATTTACTGAATTACTGCAACAATAATATTGAAAATTGCATAGATTTCAAATATTCTGTGCCATAATATGTGGCAGGTGAATTCATCAAAGAGGTAACAAGGGGATTGCTTCACGTATTTTAATGAAAAAATATGTTTGTATTAATTATATATCACCTTTCAATATTTAATGAATAGTTCTAGTGAGTAATCACCAATAGTTTTCAGAAAATCAGTCATAGCCAGAGAAATTCTCCAGTAGTTTTTGTACATGTGTTTAACTATAAATATAGAAAATAAGTAATTAGCACTGGAATTATTCATTGAATTTCTAAATAAAGAATATGTTTGCACTGCCTTCTTGGGATATAGCTTTACAACAACTATTTTTATTTAGCAGAAAAATAATCCGTTCTAATACTGTAAAGGAGCCAAGGTTGTTTATGTACACTATGTTTTTCTATAACAGTATTATATAGCTGTCTAAATGTGCGTTATAGACTCTCCAGTAATGGTGATAGATGTGGGCAGCAGACATGAAACTGCATTGACAGGATGCATCATGTCATTATAAAGTATATTTTATGCCTTTGGGGGCATGTTTTTCAATACATGTTATGATATTTGAGGTTATACTGACAATTGATTATAAAGGTCAAAGTTCTTACAGTGGTGAATTGAGATGACTGCACAAGTGGAAAAAAAAGAAGCATTTTAGTATTTATGTATTTGTTTTGGTCTTTTCAAAGCTTATTTTTAAAATATTTGTCATATATTTTATCATTTGAAAAAATACCTATTAAATGTATAAATAAAGAGAGTCTAAGTCTGATCTCATGTTGTTAGTTTTATGTTTGTATACCTTGGTGTATACCACTGAGAAAGTAGTGAGGTCTCTTGTATTCAGGTTTGGGCACTAAATACACATCATTTTAATGTATTTGAATCACCAAATCCAAATCAAATGCTGAAGCTTTATAGGCACCTGTGCAAAATCCCCAAACAAGTAGAAGGAAGAAATCTGTTGTGCCAGGAAACAAACTTAGTGATAACTTGGTCCAGTGCATAGGCTGCTGGCTGAAGTACGGAAGGTCTGAAATCATGGCAGCCCTGTTACTCAGCTTGGGCTTACTGTGAACAGCGTACTTCCCTTCTTTGTGCTTTCTGCTAGTGCTTCTTTGCTCTGTTCGGATTGGAAGTTGCAAATTGCGGAGAAACTATTACTACGTTACAAGACCTATATATACAGTGAGGGTCTTCTCTTTATTTGGGTATTTGGGCTTGCAGGTGCAACCACAGTTAATGATAAAAACAACGAACTAGCACAGATTAATGTTGGAATATAGTATCCAGTATGCTGACTTGACTACATTTTGTTTCAGGCAGTTTGACATTAAATGTAAGTTTATGGGGCACGAATCAGTAGGCTGAATCCTCATTGCTACAAAGTGGTCTTGTCAGGCCACTGTCTGTGGACGTTATTATTGAATGCCGCTCAGCCCTGCATTTTCCTGTGTCTGTATCCTTATGTGTGAGAGAACATAAGAAATAATACTTGGGTTTAACTCAAGAGGAAGAATTTTTATCCTGGCTTAAGCTAAAACATGCCTGTTGCTGTCAGGGTGCAGAGAAGTGTGGCGCAGATGACACAGCTCAGATGGTGGAATATCACTGCTCTCAGGGCTTTAGTCCTTGGAAGTAATGTTAGTAGGACAGTACAGGTTTAACATGTTCACAATCAATTGTGTCAATAATTAAGTTTTTAGGAAATACTGCTACTGTAAATTTTTTGAAAATTTTCCTGTATTTGTCAAATCATTTTGCTTGCCTGTATAGTCAGGGATGTTACTAATTAATACTCAGGAAACTAGAGCATTCCATTAAGTCTATGATGGCTTTTTCAGAAATTAAGGAGTAAGTAAAAACATTTATTAATAAGAGACTGATGATGTGTTAAACTGTATTTTCTCTTAGATCCAGTCAGCGTTACAGTTGAGCATTTCACAGATCGATGTAGATGAATGTAGGAGTGCAAATTGTAGTGAGGGCAATGGTTGTACAAACTACCTTGCCGTGAGTGACATCCCAACAGTGATGGATACTGGAAGTGTGTCGTTTGTCTCAGTAACAACCACCATCCACGCGGTCTGCACGTGTTCAGCTAGGGACCGAGTTCATCAGTCTTGTTCCTCCTACCCTCGAAGCCCTTGTCTCAATGGTGGGATGTGTATTGACACTTTGAATGGTTACAGGTGAGGAATCTTGCATTGCAGGTTCTCTTACTTATTTTTCTTCTATTTTTAAAGTGTCAAGTGGAGCTTACAAGATACAGGTCTAAAAAAATCATAAATGTACTTCTGACTGAAGGAGAAACAAAAAGCCCCACGAGTGCACTGGAGTGTAAACTCAATGACAACAGGGTTGTTACTAACAGCCCAATAATGGTGCTGTAGTCCTGAAGGCGGTGGAAATAGTGTGTGAGTAAGAAAGAAAACCCTGGGGAAAAAACAGTGGTACAATTAACACATGTCATTTTTTAAGAGCACCTAGTTCAGTATGAAGGAATGGGAAATATGCTCTGGTTTTTGTTGTTTGTTGTTTTTTTTTTCTTCTCCAGAAGAGTAATAATAAAAGTGAGTATCAGTGGTAGCAGCAGGGATGTAGGGGGAGTGAAATGTAGTTTAAACAATGGGCAATAAGAAGTTTAGAAAACATTAGATAGGAAACTTGCTATATTATAGCATCACCTGGCACACACCAGTATTCCTTTAGCAAAATTATCCTGGTTTATTCTAGCTAGGAATTAACCTCCCTGAGTTTTCTCTGTAATAAATTGACCAACTGATGTTTAGTGTTTTATGTTATTTATTCAGTGAAATAAGTCCTTGTTCTCAAAAAACATGGCCTTAAAAATACTTCTTTTTGGTGGAGATAGTATAGTGGCTAAATATGGTTTGTACTCTTAATGTACTTTAGTAATTGCCAAACACCTCTGAGACTCTGCTAAAATCTTTATTGTTTCACTTCTCTTTTTTTACTGTGATGCAAGTTCTACATTTTTTGCATGTAAAACCAAAAATGTTGAACACTGGGGAATTTTGACTATTTTTTGTGTTTGTGCTCTTTCAGATGTCTTTGTCCTGCTTCATTTCATGGACCAGATTGCCAGCAGACTAAGCACAGTTTCCATGGAAATGGTTATGCATGGTTTCATCCCATCAGGCCTTGTTTTGAAAGCTCGCTCTCTCTAGAGTTTATTACTGTGGTTCCAGATGGACTTTTACTGTATAATGGTCCTTTATCAAATCCAGAACCTGGCAGTACAGAAAACTTCATTGCAATAGGTACTTCTGCAAAAGTGTGTGAAAAAATTAAATGTCTTTTGGGAATGGGTTGCCCGTGAACAGTGTAGTAGTTAGAGTACGAATTCGGTCTTTCCATCGTATGAGATAATTTATTTTCTGGTTTGAAAATATTGTGAAACATTTTGTATTAGGTCTTTCTTCTTTGATGTCTATTTTTGTAGCCTGCACCTATGGCTCGAGGTCCATTGCAAAGTTGTAGAAATCAAGGGGAAAGAGAAATAGACTGATATATGTAAAAAAATAATCCCCCTAGGAAACCTGTAGTGTTATAAAGGAATTTAGGTGCTTTGTAGATAGGTATTACATGATTAATGCAGTCTTAGTTCCATGTCATTCTTATCTAGTTTGGTGAGAAAAGAAATCCGCTTAAACTGCTTTCAGTCTCTGGGGGCATTTTTTGCATTTTTTTTTAAACAAGCAATATTTTGATGGATGAATCCAGCCCCAGTGTGCCACTGTAGGAAAATTTATACACAAGTAGAACTCATTGCTTTACGTTGACACATATTTAAAAGGTTACTATTGTTTATTTTTTGTTAATTAATATACAAGGTGCACAGTATGGTTGGTATTTTATATTTTCCTAATTAATTGAATGGTATGTTGTTGGATATTGTTAATCATTGACCTCTTTTTTGCTTTGTTTTGCAGTTACTTGTAAATTTGAGTAGAAGATGGGAAGGAGTAAAACCTGCATGTGTTTATTGTTTTAGACCATTATAAAATTGCAGATTTCTTATGAGGCATTAGTTCCAGTGTTTTGACAAAGAAGTGGCACAATCTAAAGTATAAAAATAAACACTATATTGAATGAGTATTTCTGCATAATAGAAGTCATAGAATATAATTCTAGTTATTTCTGTAGTGAACCCCACTTTATGTGACCAGCAACAACCATTAAATCAGCACATTCAATAACTGCTAATATATCCAAAATGGAAAGATTCCTGTAGCTGAATCTTTTTCATGTTGTATTAGAACTCTCTGGTGGTGTTCCTGTGCTGAAGATGAGCCATGGCTCAGGTTTTGTGATGCTGCAGTTTCCAAGTCACCTGAATGTAGCAGACAAAAAATGGCATCGACTAGAAGTCAGAACCAATGGTCAGGTCAGTTATTTGATGATTATTTTTTTTTTTTTGTATCAGGATATTTCTGTTCCCAATAGTATTTGCCTGTGCAGAAACAGGGGGGTAGAAAAACCAGACTGGGTAATTATATGTGTTATTCTAACTGTGCTTGTAGATTTGATGAATAATACGAATTTTGGGAGGACAGCCTTGTCAATTCCAAGTCTACCTATGTTGTATCCACATTCCAGGATCAGAGGAATCTTTTTCCTGTTTTTCAAGCATGTGGAATGTGCATAAAGGCTCAGTTGTAATTTGCACATTCAGCGTACACATTTGGACACTGAAATCAGTTACCTATGCCCAAAAAGCAGATATTTGTTTATATGCAAATGCAGTTACAGTTTTTGTGAAAGTGGTTAAACTACTCAGAAGCATGAATTAAATGCAGAGTTAAGAGCCACCTTTGTTAAATGTTTCCATTTTGGCTTTACTGTTTATTGCAAGATGGAAAACAGAGCAGGAAGAAACCCCAACCCTTTTTGCTTGATGGTATGCAAAAAGAAAAAGATGAAAATTTGATATAACTTGTTTATTGAATTTTACAGAAATTCTTAATTCAATAATCCTGTGTTTTGGTGTAGGATGTTCGATTCACTTTGGATCATTGCAGTGCAGCTGTTGTTTCAGAGACAGAAGGAGTAGGCAAATGGCTGTCCACTGAAGATCGTACAAATTGTGAAGTCTTTGGGTCTGTTCCGCAAAGAGCAAGGTACGTTTCTGGAGATTCACTGAAAAACAGTTTATTCTAAGGCCTTTGAACATTTTACCTATCAAACTGAAGCAAAATTATTAATGGCTAGGAGCATAAAAGTATTTGCTTTTCTCTAGGACCTTCAGGGCCAAGTTTGGACCTGAAAGCACTAAACAAATTTTGAGGAAGCAGTCGTCCTCCTACTAGTGCTGCAAGACTAAATGACAACCCCAGAACACTGTGTGGCTAGTACTGGAGCTTTTGTGGGTACTGTCTGCCATCCCTTACCCACAGGATTTCTCTCACTTTATTTATCAAGTCACTCTAAGCCCGTTCTTGAAAACCTCATGAAATCAGGCCAGTTGACTTTTTAATGGCAATAATTCTGGATCCTCAACCAGTCTTACTATCTGATTGGTCGAAGTCTGAGGGCTCCTACTGACAACCTTTGGCGATGTATTAAGGCAGACTAACACATCAGGGTCCCCGTTGGATCCAAGGTTACTGCCTTTACAGCAGAGTCAGAGGAAGAGCGTGTGTGTCCATACCTCAGCTGTTCACTTCACAGCCTGGTGTACTTGTATAAACTGCTGATTAAAGTAGGCTGGTGCTGGCGTGCCTGATTTTGGCTGCAGTGTCTTGTCATGCGACACACGATCCAACTGTGCGTGTTTTTCAGCAAAGTAATACAGCCAAGGTGTGATGATGAC
Organism: Burhinus oedicnemus; assembly: GCA_008921705.1. Lineage (NCBI taxonomy): Eukaryota > Metazoa > Chordata > Aves > Charadriiformes > Burhinidae > Burhinus > Burhinus oedicnemus. The sequence goes on from VFFE01008174.1 coordinate 1,713,918, forward strand.
TCTGGTAGTTTAAATTGCTTGTACTGTTGGGTCAGCCCTTAGCCTCAGTTAAAACTGAAAAAGTTGGAAAATCTTGTTCAAAAAGCAATTATTACATTAAAAAGAGAAAGATGTGTTCGGCTGCATTCTGTGCAAGGGTTTGGATTCAGTGTAATTCAGTCCTTTGGACTGATGCTTACTGCCCTTTCTCATGACACCAAGCTGGGAGAAATGACCAGTACGTTGGAGGGCATGGCTTGGAATGAAAAGTTATCTCAGCAAACTGAAAATAGGACCTGGAAATGTACCGTATTTTTCCACTACAACAAAGGGCCAAGTACTGCATGTAGGCAGAAATAGCTAGCCTCGCTAATAGAGAGAGGGGAACAACTGTTATGGATCAGTAAAAGATATGGATGGTAGTGGGACAGTGAGTCAGCAATGCCACTTCAGCGTGAAAAAGGCAAGCAGTGCACAGTAATACCTCAACATGTTTAGATCTCTAAGATACGGAATGTAATTCTCCCACTCTGGTTAGCACTGTTGGGCCTCAGCTGGAGTCCTGGGTCAGGTTTGTGCACCACCGTGCAGGATCAGCACGTACCAACGGGGTATAGTCCAGAGAAGAGAGATGACTGTAATCAGCTTGCCTTGAGAATCAGAATGAAGGAATTGAGATCATTTAACTGAAAGAAGGGAAAACTGAGGATAGTTATGGTAACTCTAAGTGTATGTAAAAGAATACTACAAAGAGGATTTGGACAATCTCTTCTGTACAGGGCCTTAAGTTACAGTGAGGAATATTCATGTTATATTTTATGGAAACCTTTGTACTAATAAAGATACTTGAGCTGTGGAATAAATAGTCCCAGCAAGTGTGCTGATCAGCATTGGGATTAAGGCTTGTCAGCAGATGCATAGAGGTCCTCCTGGTCATGAAAGGAGCACAGAAAAAAGGGAAAAATAGAAGAAGAAATGAAAACAAAAAATTGAGCTGGTAACTCGGGGAAAAAGAAATTCTGTGAGGACTAAAATATGTGGAATTCTTTGGCTCAGAGAGATGATTGGGAAACATTGCAGAGCCTGGATATGTGTACTGTACCTTTTAGACCACATTGACCCAACTTTTAGGTTTCTGGCCTTTATCGTACACAAAACAGTCTTTGTTGTAGTATTCCTGCAGTATAGGATGAATGTGCACACACAGAAGCACTTGAAGGAGAACATGGTGTCTAGAATATCACAGCTGTTCCCGGCCTGAACACAAACATACCTGAATTGTAGTAGTGTCCCACAGTTAAACTCCCAATAGCCTTCACTGTCACGTTTAAAAAATAAATTACCCTTTATTTTAAAGAACCGGCTTCTGCTCACTGACTGACTGTATTTCAGAGAAAGAAGTAGATAAAATAGCTGCATTCTTTTGTTATTTTATAAAGCCTCTATTATTTGGAAATGCAATGTAGATGTTTATTTATCTGCCATCTTATATAGTGCCTATGTTTGAATGTAAACTCATATCTATTTTTATTATTCATATAATTTTTAAAGGTATTTGAATGTGAACCATGTTCTACAGCTGGGTGGTGTGAAAGAATCGTTACCATATTCCTACCCACAATTGCTACACAAACACTTTTCTGGTTGTTTGCGCAATGTCATCTTGGATACTCAGGTAAGAGAAGCGTAATATTTTGCTTGAGCAAAGGAGTAAGCTTCTTTATAAAATTTTTGGGGAATTTGTATTATACCTGAAACTTTTGCTTCCATTAATTTATTCAGTGCCCGTATGCATCGGCGTAAAATACAAGAAAATTCTGGTTATTCTGTTATACTTAGAATAACTAGCTTGAAAAGTTATTTCTCAATTACAAATGGATGTATCTGTGAGCCAAAAACTGTGTCTTTGTTTATCTCCTACTGCATGCAGCTGTCTTCCAAGCTTCTTTGCACATTCAGGGAACTTCTGAATGGCAGTTGTATAATGGTATGTTTATGCCAGCTGTCAGCTTTGTTAGGAAATATTAGGGATTTTTTGCTTTCATAGTCAGTTGAGTTTATTCAAAGGCAAAGTATGATCTTGATAAAATAAGTTGAAATCTGAATGTCAAAAAGCAAACTTAGCATCTTAAGCAATGCAGATGAAGAACAGACTTATGTGATATAGCTATTTCTGTTTAAAAGCGAAGTATAAGTATTTCTTAAATACTATTTCAGTGTCATGCAATGTTCTCTTGAAGGTGTATGACCTTCAGTCTCCTGCAGAGTCCCTGAATAGCTTCCCTGGCTGCGCACTGACGGATGGGAGCTGTGAGACCGTGGGGTCTTCTTCCTGTGGTATTCATGGGAGGTGTCTTGGAGACTGGGGCTCATTTGCTTGTCATTGTTTGCCGGGTTACTATGGCTATCGGTGTGATCAAGGTGAAGTCTGTTTTTCTGTTACATTATTGATAGGCTGGTAAATTTTACAATACAGAAAACTTAAAATGTTTGCAGGTAGTGATTGCTGAGGTGTTTTCTGATGTTTATGTTATGTAAAGCCGCGTTTCAGTGTAGTTGCCTGTGATTTTTAGCAATTTATTTTCTAATTGCCTTTGAGAAATTACTTTCTCAGTATCACATAATTTCTTTAGTCCTGAGGGTGTTTGCGCAACGGAGACTGCATGGCAAAGGAGTTGTGAACAAAATTATTTGTTCTCATAACAGTTTTTTGAATTTACATCTGTTTATACTTTCAGAAATATCTAATAACCTTAAAATTAAATGTGAGTGTGCCAGTACCACTTACTGTGCAGAATTAGAACTGCACAACTGGAATTAGAAATTACTGCTCTGTTGGTGTCTGGAAGAGACTCTATTGGCTTAAGGATCTGTGCTTTTGGTATAGTAGGATGTTTTCTCTAGCTCTCATGGCCCCAAAGTTTGCAGCAAAAAGACAACTATAAAATGGCAGGTTGTGAAAATTGGTTGTGGTACTTAATACTTTGTCTGCAGTCTCTTCTTTTGTCTTGGTCAGAGCTTCTGCTTTCCTGCTGTCATCCTGTGTGAGCATTGTAAGGAGAAGCATTAGCAGAATCAAGTCAGGAGGGAGATCACCTATTTAGAGAGGAAGGTGAAGTGGGAGAGTGACTGGGGAAGTTACAGAAATAAAGGGACATGTCCCAAAAGACAAGTGAAGTCTCATGAATCCATGCTGTGCATTACAATTTTTTTTTTTTTTGCTTTCAACTCTTATTATGAAAATAATGGAAATAATAATACTTCCCTCTCCCTACAAAATGGTTTAAAGGTCTTTATCCTGTCTTTTTAGTTGCCAAAGAATATACATTTGGGCCAGGAAGTCACATTCGCTATCAGCTTCCTGTCAGTGTGCCTGCCCGTAGGACACTGTTTGAAGCCATGATTAGGACACGGCAGCCTGATGGTGTCATCACGAGCATGTCATCTCGAAATAAGGATGAACACATCACCCTACAGGTGAGCAAGGCATTCCAGACAGTAATAGCATAAAGTTAATTCAATGCCAGTGAATAGTTAGCCCAGAGAAACATTAGCTTAAGAGCTGGAAGTAGAATTGAAAACCTTATGCTAAGCACAAAAACTTTGGAGTTCATTTTATGGACACTTACAGATCTCATCCTTTACTTAAAATATTGATGCACAACCATGGTATCCCCTTGGGTTTCAAAGGAATTTATTGCCAGCTGCAGTGCAGTATAGTTTGCTATACAAAATAGGACGAGTAGTGTGTCTACCCTGGTGTCCTATTCAGCTGTGGTCATGAGTGGCCGATTCTGCATAGTTCAGACCCTGCCAAGAAAGGTGCCTGTAGCGGTTCTAACGATGTCACTCTCAAAATGGCAACCTGTTCATTTTATACATATCACTGAATGAGTCACCTCTTCAGCTAAGCTGGTTTGAGCTGTCAGTGTAAAAGCGATACAGCAGATTCTCAACCATTTGAAGAACCTCATAAATTTGTCCAAGAGAGAAACAGGGTTAAAATTACCCTGAGTGAATTACGTACTACTGTGAGTGCACTGCTACCAGTATTTAGGTTGTCTAGTTCAGTAGCACCTGAAGTATCTTTGTATTACACTGCATGCGCAGTGTAAACATACCCTAAATTTAAACAAGGGCCTTAAGATTGATGATTACGTACAAGTCTTAGTTTAAGTAATGTGACAGTTACAGGTCAATATGAAATGTCAGGTGATGACTTTTCTTCTTTTTCTTACTACTTTGTTAATTATCCACAAGGTTGTTCAGGGATTCTTAGTGGTCTCATATAATCTGGGTGATGGAGACTATTCTGTAAGCCTTCCTTCCTACCACATTGATAATGGTGAATGGCATCATATCACACTGGAGAGAAATGAAAATGAATTTACTCTTCGCCTTTATGAAGGAGGTGGGAAGAGAGAAATTCTGAAAGCAGCAGGAATATACAAAGAGATTGTGATTGACCCCAGCAGCTTGGTCCTTGGCAACACCTACCCATTCAATCAAAACAAGAGTTTTCAAGGTGAGGTGTTCTTGATCTCTCTGTTCAGAATATGGACCTGTGAAAATGAAGGTTTATGGGTACTACGTGGGCGTATTGAGAGAAGCTTTCTTGTTTATGTAGAGCTCAAAGTAAACAGATTTCTTGCATGACACTGCAAAAGGGACAAATAAACTGTTCTGACTAGGAAAAAGGTACAGCGGGGAATTATGTGCCAATACTGTTAGCTACTGGACTTGGAACAAAGATGGTAACCTCTTCACACAACTGTATGTAGAATATTTGTAACTGGAGATCCACAAGCTTCTCCCAGGTGGACTGTGAATGGCTCATTGCGTTAGATATGGTTCTATCCAGTCCATTCGGCAGCTGTCCTTCCCTACCAAACAGAACTGTCCCTATGCTGGAAGGAGTATTTCCATTTTATACGTGCGTTGCATAGCACACAACAAACGCTGGTTTATTACCTTTATGCACTACCTTTGTATTATTGGATTTTACAGTCACTCAGTTGAAGCATTGACTAAAATTATAAATGGTTTATTGAATTAGAGCTAACAATTTAAATTTTTAGCAACTGAGTGGACAGAAATTGAATAGTTACACAAAGGAGAAACACAGAGGAATGTAAGGTTAAGATATCCATAACAGCTCTCTACTCTGTCCTCATTTGGCAGCTCACCCTTCTCCTAAAATCACAGTGTAAATAATGCACAGTTACGCAGCACATCTTTTATATTGACAAGGAAGACATGCACCATTACTTGGTTAAATGTGCCTGGTATCTGCCTATCACCTCTCTCCCCCATGCCTTTCACCTCTGTAACCAGATTCTGGTAAATCCATTTGAAACAAGGTGGTAATGTTTTCACCAGATAAAATTATTTCAGTGAGTAACACAGAAGTGTGAGGAGAAAACATATAAAATGTATATGCATTAAATAACAACTTACAACATAAGTGCATCACAAATTATTTAGAAAAAGATTGTTTTCTATTGTTTCACTAGAAGTATTCCAATAACTAAAGTTTATGCTAAGAACTAGAAACCATATTTTGAATTTTTATTTATGGGAGTAACAGTATTTGTTTTTAAGTAAATAGATTAAAGTCAAATGGTTACAGGAAGATCATTTTAAGTAGGACAATTAACGTTGCTGTCACGCAGTTGAAACTTTAAGGGCTTTGAAGCTACAAAATGTACTTAATTCATCAAGGTATATGCTTTTATGCTGAGGCATCTCGTGCACATGAAATTAATGCCACACATCTTCAGTACAAAATTTCTATGAGTGCCCCAAGGCTGTTTCACCATTGTTTGTGGTTTGCTCTTCTATAAAGTTAAACTATAAACTACAATTAAAAATCAACCAAACACAATTTATACTGGTACACATTGAAGAATATAACAGATTTTCCACATGTAACAGGTTTTCTGCAATATTTGGACTTTTCTATTGAAAACATAGTGAAAGGAGTACGTATTCCACTGCCTTGAACACAAGCAGATAGGGGTCTGCAGCAGCACTTGGTTCTTGTGGAAAACACTGGGGAATCTTCATGAAAACTTCAACAAATTCAATCAAAAACCAGAGAACAATGCTATGAAAGTTTAGACAAATTCAGTCCTAGATTTAAACTTTGGTAGCCTGGGTCCTTTGTTAAACGTGAAGTGCCAAATCTTACAGCTGCATCAAATAATTCTTGCTGAATGTCTTTTAAAACAGTCTCTTTGTGCCTTGCCTCAGGATGTATGAAGGATGTCCGATTTAATAACTACAGGATCCCTCTGGATACTCACGTGAAGGAGCTGGTGTCAGTATTAAGTGCCCGAGGCATCAAAGAAGGCTGTTCTTCAGAGGCTTGTAGGAATAACCCTTGTAACCAGGAATTTATTTGTATTGATTTGTGGATGATGCATGAATGCAGGTAATTGGTGGAAATAAAAGCACAAACTCCTCCAGCTTCAGGTGGGAAAGGGCGGATGCTGAAGAAGTGTGCAGCTTGAAGGCTGCCACTGGCAATCCCATCACATCAGTTGAACCATAGTGAAACACTAAGCTACACTAGTGAAACACTAGAACCACAGTGAAACACTAAGCATCAGGTTACTCATAGAACACTGTCCTTTTAGGTAATTGAAAATGTTTAAAGAATCCAGAATGTTTGTAACCCCTGAAAACCAGGAAGAAAGGGTGAGTTAGCTGGAGTGGAACAGTAGCCTGGCTAGCTGTCTTGCGAAGCTCGTGCTGTGCAACGTAGATGTGCTTTCTTTTGTTACTGTCTGAGTTCTTGCTCTGTCTTAAGCTGCGACCTCTGTTCCCATAGAGGCCACTCAAGTTGCATTAGAAGCACCGCATCATTAGGCTCAGAGTTCCCGTGTGTGGCTGGGGCTGAGGTCAGGACAACACTAATTCAAGTTAGTTGTGCTGTGAAAACGTACACTTCAAGCCTTACTGACTGCCACTGTTCACACAAATGGAGTTTTCTAGAGATGTATTTTTTTTCTGGAAATTCATTGTGATGGAAACAGAAAGAACATGGCAGAGCTTGTCCTGCCTAGACAGAACTGCAGACCCTAATCCAGCTATTTTTCACATGGGTAGTCTTGCAGAAGCCAGTGGAACTACCCGAGTTCTGAAAGCCTCAGATGCAAGGGTTTAAAGTTGTGGAGCTCATTGTTGTCTGACTGCTTTAGAAAAGACTACAATCCTGTAATTATTCTAAGTAACTTACTTCTAATAGCTACTTCAGAAACTGTATAGAGAGTGTCATCAAAGACTGTTTTAAAGTCTTAAATGCTTTCTTTCATGCCTGCTTTTCTCAAAGTTTAATGGTTTCATTTTGCCTTCATCTTTTCAGTTGCCCTCCAGGACACATGATCATGGAGAATGCCACTGGTAGACAGTGTGTCTACACTGCGTGTGCTAAAAGGCCCTGTAACTATGGTACCTGCATCTCGCAGTCACCAACCAAGTTCAAATGTCACTGCCCTGATGGCTATACTGGACGTAACTGTGAAATCACACTGGCGATCTTTCACAAGGATACAGGCCTGAGCTTTAGTTCCATGTTTGCCATCTGCATTTGCTTTTTGGCGCTGTTAGGTAGTTATGGCAACTACATCTTGTATTACCTTTGGTGAATTCATTTTCATTTTTCCATCTTGGCCTGAATAGTCGTCATCTCATCCTCCTGCTGAAAAACTCAGTTTCCTAATGGAGACTTGACTCTGCCTTCATTTTTTTGCCATGGTCTCAGCTCCATCAGTAACATCATCCCTGTGTGCACGTATTGTTAAGTGAATCAACATTTGTGAGCGATGGAAAGTCTTTGCAGTTTTATTTTCTGCACATTTTCACTTCATTGCTAAGGAACTGTTCAGATGCATAATTGGAAGCAAATTCAATTGAACAGGAAGAGTGGAAATTGCTACCAGATAAGCATTGTTTAAAATACTGCTGAGCACGAAACAGATTTTTCAGTCTGGGAGAAATACGCTGTCTGATAGGAATACACTTGGTCAGACAGGAGCGGCCTCTTGCATCTTACCAGTTGGGTCACAGCTCCTCACAGCTGCTTTTGGCTCCCTTAACCATTTTCAGGCTTAGGCATTGGGTCTCAAAAAGAAGAGAAAAGACAGGGATGTCACTAGTGAGGAAGGATCGCATGTCTGAGTCCTTGTTTATTCAAATGTCATGAAAGTTTGCCTGAGTAAGGACATAGGATTTTTCTCATGGCTTGCAGTGTTAATTAAGTTTCATTCAGAAGACATTGTAAGAGTATGAAAATGTATTGTGGACTATTTTGCATCCATTTGTAGCTACCTGAAATACCATCATTTTCCCCAACTCTGCTAGATACTAGGTTTGCCACGCAAATACAAACAGCAAATAATGTGGGGAGCTAACTGGTTTCACAGCTTTTGGAATCCCAGTTAGCAGACGTTGATCAGAGATCATTATGTTAAAGGAGGGGAGGGTTTGCTGTGTCAGAGCAGTTTTATTGTGAGCTGACTTGGTGTCGCTGCCTGTGCTTGACTGAACTTGACTGAAAAAACAACGGTATCTTTTACCTAATAATGCTGGTAATCTTTCAGGTCTAAATTATGAGTTAGGAACAGTTGGTTTTAATGAAGTGGTGTGTATTACTGTGAAAATTTTAGTTGATGTGGTTAACAATGGTATTACCACACAACTGTAACTTTTGTTAGGAGAATTTTAAATAAAATTCCTTGTTCTCAAGATTTCAGATGCCATTTCTCTTACACAGCTTCCAGAAAGGGGTAATGCACTTAAAAGTGATTAATTCGTGCCATTTTAATTATAAATTTTTAAGTTTCCAATAGATTAGAAAAGCTGCTTTTCTGACATCTGATTTGATCTTTTAAATATGAATATGGAACCGTTTTGCAAGTAAATCAATACCAGGGCAGCTTCACGTTGGTTCGAGACCACACGAACCTTCCCCACGCCTCCCTGCCAGGAGGAGGCTTCAGCTGATTTTGTTCAGTTAAAGACACCGTGATACTTTGGAGCTTGCAGCTGCCCCAATACTAACGCTAAGGCTCAAAAAACCAATGAACTTTATAGAATGCTTTTAATGACAGTGCTGTTTAATGACAAACAGGCAGGAGCTTACTGTCTTCAGTGGGAGTACTTCTTGTTTACACTCTCATTAAACACTCTTGGAACATGGGCTGTATTCATTTTAAGTATTGGCTTTTTATTAACAATCAGAGTAAAAGAATAGGAGAGGTGCAGAACATTTAAAAGACTTCTTGAGTATCTCAAAATCAGCTCAGCTAAAAAATTACTTTGCCAAGAAGTTACCATGTGTGAAAATCTGTGTGACACGTTTCTGTAAATTTGGAGGACGGGGGGAGGAGAGGTAAATATACATCTCAAATGCATTGATTCAGTTTGAAGAGTATAGCTACACAGCACAGTGCAGGGTATAGACCCCCGTGTACATCAGTGTCAGTCCCAAGGTCATCTAGGTGCTGCTCCGCAGAGCTGTACTGTGCTGCGTAGATAGTTTGTAAGAGATTCTGGTCTCTCTAATTCACTACAGTGTTAGTTTATGGTATTCAATGGTTTGAGGTCTTACAATGAGCTTTTATCAATTTTTATAGAGTTGGTAACACAGTGGTACACAAGTTTCTATTTGCATGATGTTCAGCATCTGATGTCAGTGTGTAAAATGCACCTAAGCATTTAAGAAAAACGTTTAAATTCACGGCTGCTAAAGCAAAATGTGCCCGATTTTTTTTTTTCCTAGTAAAATGCATAAAATTAATTTCCTCTTTTGTCTCGTGTCTTCTTGTGCTTCATTTCTGTGTAATTGTATCTGTTACTGTCAACACATTGTTACTTAAGTGCTACCCCTTTGTATACATTTTCTCTTACAAATTTTAACTCAATACAGTAAATAGATGGGTCTCTGAACACCACTTGGGTCGTTCAGTTCTTTAACAACTTCAAAGTTGTACTTTAAAGGGTATTTTAAAATGCTCTTTGAAGGCCTTCTGTCTCTGATGTTCACTTGTAATTACATCGAAGAGTGCAAAAATCAAACATTTGCTGAGAAACGCGGAACTACAGCCTTGCTGGCTCTGACTGCAAACCAGTGCTGCAGTGCTCCTATAGAACAGCTGCTGCCTAAGCCATCCTGCAGCACTTCAGTATAGAAATGCTTTATTTGTTTCTGAATGATGTTCTCTTTTGCTCCTGTGTGTTTACACAGCTCTGTTCAGTGCTGTATTCTTGTGGGCTCGCTGGAAGAGTCACGAAGGTCTGAATGGAGGAGTTTACCACGTATCTGCGCATCATGAGGACTTGGAGGACATCAGAGAAAATATCCTCAACTACAATGAAGAAGGGGGTGGGGAACAAGACCAAGTAAGGATCATTATGTCACGTTACAATTAAGAGGGGACTGGTGGCTCACCATCCTAATGAAAATGTATTTTATGCTTTTCCTTTATAACTGAGGACCTTAGCCTTTGTTCTGCTGATTCATGACTGCAACTGGTAGATGAATTCTTTGCAAGGTTATGTACACAATGGGGCACGTTTCTTAAGAGGAGATAAGTGCCTGTCAATTTCTAATTTGTCTTAAAGTAAGTGATCCTATGTGCATATTTAAAAATGCTTGTAGAGCGAGTTTAGCAGTAAAGAACTAACGGCTGATGGTTTTGGTTTCATGGCTCAGGAGCCACCGAGGTTCTCAGTGGTAATTACTGCTGTAGCACTGAGGGCTTGAAAGAGCCTGACGTGAACTGTTCGTTATAACAGCAGTTATTCAAACTTGACTTGTTAAGAAACCGAGGTACTACATTTGTGCCTCTTAAGCCCTAGAGCGCGTGGCGGTTGTGGAAGAACCTTTCTGCGTTTTTCTGTTTTGGGGAGAAATACACCAGTGAACACAAGCTGTGTTTATACTTAGTAGACCAGCTTATACCCAAACTAGATAATATTAACATTTCTGCTGTTTTAAGGATTCCTACATGTCAGTTTAAGCCAGAACTTTGAAAGAAAACTGCAGATATTACAGATGAGTAATTTAAATAGATTATTTGCTGACCCATAGACATTTGCTATGTTTGAAAAAGCTAAGGAACTTCACCGCTGCTTTTGAAACTTGTTCATGTCATGGATTCAAAAGGTGGTGTGACTCTGCAGAGGTAATAATAGTCAGGGCATGGATGTGATGGATCAAAAAAAGCCAGTGATTAAAAAAATTAAAAAATTAAATGTGACCTGTCCCAAAATTCCAAATATCTTCAAGGATTTTTAGTTAATACAATGTTTTACAGGGCCACCTGAGAAAATATTCTTACTTGTAGAGTATCCTTAATTTCTTGATGAATTAGCGTGAATGTAATAAATACAGGGACATTTTCCATGTGATAACATAGACAGCTATATGCATAAATCCTGTTTTCCTTAATAAGATTAACTTCCTCTGCAATACTTCACAATTTTATACCCAGAAGGTCTATAGATTGAGGAAATCCACAGTTACTGTATGACATGTTTAATTACTTTTGGAGAGTACTTAAAATACACTCCATATTTTAAGCAGTGGAATCAAATTAGTGACTTGATCTTCATCTGAGGCTATTACTGTCTTGAAGAAATGCTGCTTGGAGTGAAGCCTCTACGGGTTCTGTATACTGTTCCTAAATTATTCAAATTTTACAGTTGCAGCTAAAAGTTTCTAGTATCCTTTTTAATACCTAATTGTTTGTCTAGATTAAAAACCCCACCCAAATATCCAGAATTACAATACCTTAATTGTATTCTAATGTTACCTTGACAAAAGGATCATGAGGGTGCTTGGACAAAAGAGTTTTGTCTTTGTAATGTTAGCGGAGGGTAAGACTATGGGGACAAGAGGCTATCTTACTAAGGAGTTTCTGCACCTGAAATAAATAAAACTATCCCTCTGAGAAATTAGCAGTTCATAAAAACTATAGTAGATTAGTGTACTGTTGACTATATACTTCATGCAACTAAACACCAAATGTTGTTAAAAGCCAGCTTTGAAACTAAAGGCAAGGATCAACTTGGGTTTGTAGACTGCCAGCTAAGAATAGTATATAATCAGAAGAAATGTCTCACTTTAATGAACAACTAATAGCAGTGAAGTATGATTTTAATATCACCTGGGTCACCGAAGGGATGATCCCTAAATCTGTATTTGGACAAACTCCCATTTAAGTTTCGTACGACTAAAAGTTGCCATGTTTTATTGATTATACTGGTAGCCATGCTATTATAAAATGCTCATAGTGGGAACACACTGTAGCTTACACTTACTTAGAACATGCCTAAGATGGGCATCTGCGCTGTAGGTCTTGCATTGTCCATCACTAACAGTATTTAGTCTCTGGGTGAATGGAAATAAGGAGCTATTCTGTGTTACAGTCCTGTCCCAAGTCTTGCCACTTACGTGGCTTCTTGATTGCAGGTGGGTTTTTTTTTTTTTTTTGAAGCAGTCCTCAGTCTCTGATCGAAGTTCAGCAAAGCTCACCAAGATTACCTAGGATAATCTCTCATAAAAATGGTTTTGTGCAATTCAGCATGTGAAAGAATAAATGTAATCTTTTGGAAAGTGCTGATTTGACAGCTCTGTCATCGATGGCTATTATTCAGATGAATAGCATGAGCAATACAAATAATTACCTCTTTGCTCTAATGAATTCTGTCTCTCATAGCCTGTCAACATTCTTCTTTGGTCTATAAATATAGTCCAGAGACAACCTTTGGATTGCAGGAAGGTGAAGGATGCTGTAGGACATTTCTTTCCTTTCTTTCAGCTGGCATGAAGACTCTGATCAGTTAATGCAATTAACATGTATGGTACTGGTAGGTTTAGTGACAGAAGTTGCATTTCAGGAACTGCGGCACAATTGTCAGACAGCATTAACTGCTTCTGCACTAGAAGGGATTTTGTTTGTTTGTTTTTGTAATAGGTAGTTACTTGGCTTTTACAATCATGCCACTTCCATATAACATAACTAGCCATTATTCCACAGATTGATCAAGTTTTAACAGAAATCAGAGTAGATGTTTGAACTAATGCAGAAAGATTTCTTTTAACATGCTATTTGTGAATATCCTTTCTCACCTTTGCTGCCAGACCTCGTTATCAGTGTTTAATGATGAAAAAATAGAGAGATCTGAATGTCAGAAAAAAAAATCGGGGCATTTCCGTAATTTTTATTTAGCTTCTAATATGAAATTAGACTTGATTTTGAACCTAACTGTAGCAGTGCAGGCTGCACAGGGGTTCCTCATGCATTCTCATCTGCTTGGTGGGTTTTGGCTTTCTTAGGCACGTTGCAGGTGGCAGAGTTGGTTGAACAAGCCAATCCTTCATGTGTTCACACCAAACAGACTGCCTCAGGATTGTTCCTTCTTTATTTCCACTACAACATGACATTTTGGGACCTACAGAGAATATTTATTTAACGTGCATGGTTTCTCGCTCCAGGATGCATACAACATGGCAGAACTGCAGGTCTCTATTCAAACCAGCCCAGCCTATTCCCTCTACAAGAAGAAAGAAAAACCAACAAACCTGAGCAGTTTCTTTAGTGACGCGTCCCCAGGCACGCAGGAGCAGACTCAAACATCAGCAACTACAGAATTCTCTTTTACTGGTGCAGACTTAGGTCAGTACCTGTCAGATGTTGTCAGAGATGCCGACCGTCATCCCCAGGCTGTGCCTCAAGACTCACTGCAGTTGTTCTGCACCGAAGGAGAAGGCTCAGTTGCGAGCAGTCTGAGTACCCCGAGCTCCTCTGGACTGGGTGAGGGTCTAGTGTATGATGACATTAAAGAGTGGGGACCAAAGTTTGAGAAACTAAGTGAACTGTACTCACATATTGATGCAGAAGACCCATAGATGACCAAGTCTTCTATTTTCAAAGTGGGGTACTTAGTCATTCACATACAGTGTTTAGAAATAAATGGATTTTTTTTTGTCACTAAGGTAATGAAGGGCTCTTTGAGAGATCCTATGTATCTAAGCTAAGATGGTGCTCAAAGCATGAAGAAAGCATGCTGTGTGTACTGTTTTCAGTAGGAACTTTAGCAGTTATTTGAATAAAAAAAGCATATTGTCTTCTTCTTGTAGAAGTAAAATCCATGTTGTGTGATACCCATCTTGTTTCCCTGATTGAGCCTCAGTTACAGCACCTGCTCACTGAACCTAGCACAGATGAGAGTCCATGGATCCAGGTAAAGGAATGAAGCAGCATGGATGGTGATCTTTTGCTTTGGTTATAACTTAACAAAATCCCTTTATGCTGTCACATAAATGCAGAAACTGCATTTAGGCACAACACATCAAGTCAGCTGCTTGCCACTAAACACTTTTCTTAATTAAAAGGCCAGGTTTTCTAAGATATGCTAGCCTCAAAGGTCACTAGTTAGGCATTTTTCTAGCAAACACCACAGTTCATCATAATCTCTCATTTCTAATGGGGTACTAAACTGAGCCTAAACTAAGGACCAGCCTGAACAACATCATTTGCATCTACACTCCTGTCCCTCATGTTTTGCTAAACCTTTCATAGAAGCATTATGACTGTAGCCACATAATGCCTTGCCAGGAAGAGCTGACGGGGGCTACAGATGCATTTTCAGTGAAGAAAAACCTCAACATCCCTTGGATGTTGTCAAAATACCTGGTGTTTTTAGGACGTCAGAAGACCGAAGGTCTTTCCTGTATCCAAAAAAGAACTTTACGCAGCAGTGGGATATCCTGTGACAAACAAAACCCTGCCAAAAGTCTAATAATTCAAAGATGCTAATTTTCCAAAAACCATGAATGACAGCACATAGCAATACAGGCCTTCCTCAGATACTTTTTAGTAGAAAACCATGATTAATTGGGGAGAAATACAGGGGAAAACTAACAGCAGTTCCAGGGGGTAGAATATTATGCTCTAAATTATCAGTCCCCTTTCCGGACTTTTTTTTAAACTTGACAATATTTGGAAGAGAGAAGACTGCATAAAATTGAGACTGCTTGTATATATAAATGGCGTAAAGCGCAGCAAGAACACAATGTTATTTTGTGCTGTTTCTTTATATAATATGTAAATTATATATGGTATTATCAGCTGATAATATGAATATATCATATAGAGTCTAAGATTATTTGGTTTATTAAAACAAAGCAGAAAACAATGTATTGTAACAGACATTAAAACTGCTTTGCTTACAGTTGCATCAGTAGCTTGTTTTGGGAGGTCTGGCTTTTTTTTTTTTAATATACGTATTAAAAAACATAAACAAATGGCTCACCGCAGTCTGCGGGCTAAATTAATTTGCACCTTTCCCAAATGAGAAATGTTCACACAGCATCTTGTTCTTGTATGTATCTCTGACATGTTTTGGAAGATTTTGAGCACATAGTCAACTAATGGTTACACGCTGCAGATAATGTGGCATTTTCATCTGGAAAAGCTAAATGCTATTTTTACCTATGCCTAATAGTTTTGGTTCACAGATGGTACATAGTCTATGATTTTGTAATTTTACTGACACATTTACCTGTAAGGAAACGTAGGCTAAAATATCTTGCAATGTTCACAGGTCAGGTATGTCAGATTCTGTATTTCACGATCATAGCACTCACAAACAGGATATGGAAAATGAAGTAAATAGATCTTATGCACAAAAATCTATTCCTTCCCCAAACAGCAGTAATTTTGTCTGCATACTGTGTGTTCTTTCCGTAACTATGGATATGCTGTCATTTTGGCTGGTTTTAATTTAATTAAGCTTGTAAGCTCCTCGGGGCAAGGACTGTCTTTATTTGCCTGTGAAGTGTCATGCATATCTAAGGCACCGCAGAAATAATAAATAAGCCTTCTGTATATGATGTCTCTTCCTTGCATATATACAAGGTTTACTAAAGCTTGGACTGTACTGAATTATTTCTCTCTCAGCTTCGATCAGATACTTCCACAGATGCGAGTCATCCATGCTGTTCTGTCTGAAAAGCTGAGGGAAGCAGCAGTTGCTTCTAATTGATGAGTGGACTCAAGACATGCTACCATTTACGGACCAGTACTTTCCTCAGATATCCAAGTGCTTTTTGCATATAGCATGGTTGTGGTTTTTGCAACAGACAGATAATTAGGCTAAGAAGAACTTTACATTCACAGTGTGTGGTAGGACACAGTGTCCCAGTACAGAAGGTAGATGGTCAAAAGATCTCCAGGCTTGACAAAGAGGAAGAAATTGCAAGACGCTAATACCCCTTAAAGCACTCCAGTTATTTTCCTTCCTCCCCAGCCTGTCATCTTAACTCATTCCCACATGAATATCAAGTTGAAATTTGCAGCAGAATGCAATCAGCAGAGTCGTCAGTGGTGCTTTGCTCTAAATGTGTCACAGTTATACCAATTACTGAGCACCTGGGAAAAAAAATTAACCCTCTTGCCTTCCCAGGAATGTGCCCAAATAACCTGACTACAGAGTATTCTGTGATATGCAGGTTTTAGTCCCATTTGTTGAGGCTCCTACTCCATCCATGAAGTATTTAGCTGGTCACTGGGTGAGAGTAAAAGCAAGCCTGAACACAATTCTGTAGCTTGGTGACGGGGCAGCACACAGGCAGCTGGGCTGTGTAGGCGCAGTTGCAGAGTTGCTGAGGTTGAGATCTCTCCTATTACCATTCCCAAACAGGCAATCTGGAAGCCAACCTGAAGCTGCCACTGTACTACCACTTCTTCCCCTATTACAGCTATGGCACTGATTTGTAAACAAACATAAATAATAATAACAACCACAACCTCAGAGCTGCTTGTATAATGGCAGTTAGCCATACATTTTACAGAATATACAGTATAAAACAAAAGGTCAGAAAACATTTTAAAACTGCTGTAGGAACTTGTGTAGATAAAATGTGAGTACTAGGACATACTCATTTGCAGCTGCCTTGCCCTGTTAAACCCTATTTTTCCTCTTTCTAGGGATTACTGATTAGTTTACTTACTTTATCTGTTTCAATGTGCATACTGCTCTTTTAATTTCTGTGCAATTTCTGAAATCAGGTCGTCATTTGTTCTGCATTTACACAATACATAGAAGTATTTCAGTACCTCTGCAAAAAAGCTTATCATGGTATAGCACTGACGCTGCCCAAGAACAGGAACAGCTGGCTTGACAACAGAAAGCTTTGCAAGGGGTGATGGGGGAAGAAAAAAAATTGAATAAAAAAAATCACTGGGTCCCTAGGTAGTGGGATTTCCAGTAATCTGGTACTTTTATTAATCTTCTTCCACATTCTTTACAGACTTTAAACATGTAGTAAGAACATTTTACTTAGTATAAAATATTTGTAAAGGTCTGAAATTTAAATAATCGTGTGGATATTAGAATTTAATCTGTTTGCCTGTCAACTACATTAATCTTTGTGTTTGTCCCCTTTTAAAATAACATTCCAAGTATATAACATGTAGCCAAGCCATACAAAAGCTGATTGTCCTTAGGTCTTCTGATCTACTGGCTAGTACCAGTAGGTTTAGAAGGGAAACTGCATCTGTAAAAGGAGCAGGATTAGGCGAGCAGAAGACAGTTGGGCATTTTCTTAATTACAGAAATGCTAAAAAACACTGCCATTTCCTGGGGATTTAAATAAACAGCTCGCACCGCACTATTGGTAACTGTTGATGAATGAAGAGGTTTTGAAAAACCTGGTTCTCTGGAACCGTGAATCCATGTTATGCATACCACGTTATGATCACGTTCCATTAATTAAATTAATCTTAGAGAAGTCCTGTCTGTACCCAATTAACAGTGGTGACAAAAGTCCCCAGAAACTCACTTCTTTGAGAGTAGTACTACACATGCAAAGATGTGACTGCACTCGGGCGCAAATGAGAAAAAAGACATGCTGGGCAGTTGTATGTATAGCTCTGCACATCCCGCTTCTCCCTGCTGCAAGAATGCCTAGACTTCTAAAAGCTTACCTGTATCAGGACCTAATCCAAATAAAGCACTTGATATATGTCACTTTTCTCTCATAAAGAATGCATGTTTCTTTTCATTGTGTAAGAATACTAAAGATTGAGCTACAACGTGGAAACAAGCAGCTCCGTACCGGTCAAAGCAAACGACAGTTACTTCAGTGGAGTAACTGCCTCAGTCTACTGACCGTGCTGAAGTTAAAGAGTATTGGGTGATGACTGGTAAAAATCATGGCTGATACACCTTTAACTTGTAAGAAAGAAAGGAAGTCCAGCAAGCTGTTAAAACACAAAGATGATTCAAAAAGTCAGTGATATAGCCTATGTAACAAGCCTGAGAAAAATTGAAACTTCCTGCTAAAAAATACTTTGCTTTCCTCCACATGGACTGAAACAAAGCTGATTCCCTAAACTGCACCTTTCTCAATCCATCCCAACATAAAAACCACCAAAAAAGAGATTTTCAAATTACACAATTTATTTAGTACACAATAGTCATTACATCTCTTTACAACAACATATTATAAAATAACTATGTTAGATCGCACCGTCAGAACATTGAAACAAGAAATGAAAATACGCTTATGGATCTCAAAGGCTTTTCTCCCCTAAAAACACTCTGGCTACTTGGTAACATTTCACCTCTGCGAACTAAAAAAAGTAATTCATACCACAATTCCACTGATAATGAGCAGCTTAAAAGTCCTTGCGGACAACAGGTAACATACACCATAAGTCACGATGGTGCCTTCCCATTGTGAGTTATTTGTAAGATCTCAGTAAATGCAGTGCCACAAGGATTGTTCCTGGGGGTGGATCATAATACAGTGAAACAGTGATGCCACAGCAACCACTTGGAAATAAGGTGCATCAGGATGATGTAGTTCAGGAACAGGTAAAGTTATTTTTTTAAAAAGTTGTACATTTTTAGTGCAGTGAATATAGATCACAGCAAGAGATGGGAAGTAGAGAAAATAATTATCAGCCCACTAAAACACCACCTACCTCCCTAGAAGTCTCAGACTCCTACACTCCACCTCGAGGAAGAGGAAAGGTAGCCCTTCAGTCCCACAACCCCAGCCCTCGGCCAGCACTGACCACTCACCCCTGCTCCAGCCCTCCCCAGCAGGCCTTGATGGGGCCCGCAACTGTTTAAATGAGGGACAGAGAAGCAGCTGCTCCCTCTCTCTGAGTGCTGTGGTGATGCCTGTGTTGCTTTCCTCTGAACTGGTAAGTGGTTTTGTTCCTTGGCATTTTCTATTGTACTATTTTAAGGAGACTGGTCTTCTGAACGCTGTACTACATAGTCACTGAACTATGCCCTTCCCTTTTAGTATTAAATCTTTCTGGTACAGGAAGTGTTGGAATTGTTTAAAAGTGTCACAAGCTACCTAGGCTTTAAAGACTGTGAACTGCAGAAGTTAAGCAATCTCCAGAATACTCTGCACCTAATACTTCAAATTTCTGGTGTGCTACTTTGGGGGCTGTTTGCTTTGCAAGAAGAAACTATGTTACTGTGGTGGTTCTGGATCATGACAGCCCTTGGGTTTTATGCCTCCCCAAGACCAACGGTAGCTCGGGGTCTTACTCTGTTTTAAAAAAAGACAAAAACAAAACAAATTTGGACTTGGTAGTTTCTACAAAAAGTTTCTCCTTTGGCAACATTAGAGACTGTATTTTTGAAAAAAGTCTATTTAAAAAGAATTACTGTTACAGTTAGGACTTAGTCTCAGCTGTCACCTACAAGTAAATTCTGAAAATGATAGGATACCACTGGATCTTGGAATCTCCCATTTCAATCGGAGGACAGTTACTGCACCTTTAAAGAAAGATACAACCACATTTTAAAATAAGACAATACAGCCCAGACATACTTTACCTTATGTGTGCTTGTTTTCAATTACTGTAAGGCACTCATTGAGGAATTCACTGACCCATGCTTTCAGCAAGAACAGGCATGCATCATTACAGGCCTAATTAAAGTTTTAATACTGATTAAAATGTTTTATTACTGTATTATGTTAAACTGCTGCGGTCTCCAACCTCATTAAGGGATATAGGCTAGAAATTACTCAGGAGTCTCAGCTGCTCAGTTTAACAACCTAGCTACTGTCAATGTTTGATTTAAATACAGCCTGATTAAAGCACACTTTCCTTTTGTGTTAGCATGAGAGTGCAGAAAGATGTTGAACATTGTTTAATGAGTATTTACTGAATATAAAATTGTTTGAGCATGTGACATAACCATCTCCATCTCTTCAGTAATTTACCTTAGTACAACTGAAAAGGGAAAACACTTAAATCACTTAGAATTGGAACGCAGCTCAGTTGTGAAAGCTAATCTCATTACACATCTTGATTAAATTAAATGTGGAGTTTGCTATCAGTAGCACTTTAAGTTTCCCATCATTAGAAATTAATTGCAGTGGTAATTATTATAACTGAGTTATTTGCACAGGCCACAAACACTCTTATAGGTGTTCAAATGTTAATTCAACATTGGCCTAGAGGCACTTGATTACTACAATTCTGTTTTTCGTAAGAAACAAATGATCCTAGTGGATGTCTAATTAAAGTTGGAGAGTACTGTTAGACTTTCAATCGGATTTAATCTCTAATCTCAATATAAAACCAAAGCAGCACTAAAACACAGAAAAAGTCATGTGTTATCTACATAGCATTTAGGAAGTCAATATGATTCACAAAGTTTTAGCCAGTAAAAAGAAAAAAGGTACGAACAGATCACAAAATTCTCAGGATTGAGGCCTGTCTTCACTTAATCTTCCAAGTCAATTCAAAAAAACTGCAGTCTACTTTTTTTTTAGCATAAAGAGCAAGGACACAATGATTTTGTGCTAAAATACATAGCTTTGTGACTGAAATAACATAAAGAAAAGCTCTGCTACCTGAACGTATTTTAAATACCTAAGTTCCCTGCTGATTTTAGAGATTAATTTTTCTTTTTTAAGGTTGGCAGTGTTCAATTTTGGTATGCCACTCCTGGAATTCACATGGGGAGAAAAAGGATCCCCTGTAGTTCAGAAAGCAAATAGAGAAAATAGTGTTGTAAGAAACCAAGCTGAGAAATTTGTTTTTTTGTTTGTTCTGAGCATTTTACGAGGATACAAACATGCAACATGTATCAAGCATGCTCCAACCTTTATTCTCATTAGAAATACGTAACACTCCATCATTAAATGCTTAACATTATAAAACAGTATGTCTCTGTATCACTAAAAATGTTCGACAATGATCAAAATTTTACTCATCAAACTTGTTTGCTGATTCTGCACTCACTGATTCTGCAATCACACTCACAAGCTTGGAAACTCATATCTGCATACATTCCCAAAGAATTCAAAAAAGAGGCACTAAAAGAGCACACGGATCCATTGAAGAGGATCAGATTGTAAGACAAAACTTAATTTTTGTGACTATTTTCAGGATTCACAAAAACAATGCTTACTCAGTATAGGAGTAGCATGGCCTCCTTCCACTGAAGTTCTATCATTTTATAGTAAAAACCCAAACTGCTGAGCAGAACTTCACAGGCTAGCTATTCTGCAGTGGTCATGCACGCTGCTCATTTTGTGTGTCGTCCAATCAGTTAAAACTGGATAATTATATCCTAGGTATTCAGGTCGGACTTTATAATCAAAATGGTCCCTGCTAGCATTTATTTATGAATCTATGAAAATTTTGGCAACATCAAGAATGTTATCAAAACTAAACTGTCTTAAAAAAAAATAAAAATCACAGTAATTAAACAAGAAACCATGAATGTAAAATGTCTTAGAAATGTAACATGTTTGTAAACTTCTGCATTTTCTAATGTGGGTCCTAGCATTAAAATAGTGAACTTGAAGCCATGGTGGGATGTGTTATTTATGCTTAGCAAGTTTGTAAACATGGAATGTTTTGTTTTGAAACACTCTAGTGAAGTGTGCTGTATAAGAAGGCAGGTTTTTTTTAATTTCCTCACAGAAGCGAGGATACAACGAAGGTTTCAAATCGGGTTCATTCTCTCCCAAACCATCCATGATCTGTAATGAGATTGAACAGATTTGTGAAATATCTTTAGCCAGTTCACAGTTACAGGCAATAACAAGAAGCTAAAAACAACCTCAACAATACATTTGGAGGGTCAGACTGGCCAGATTTGTTAACTGACTGTAAGAAACAAGTGGGAGGAAGAAAATAACATTATAACAGTTAAGATTTATAATATCATCTCTATTAAGGATAAAGATGATTTTTCAGAGGTACATATCTGCTTTGAGTTATGCAGTCTGCTGTGGTTCTGTGTCAGCCCCAGAAATGCTTGAAAACTCCCCTGACACAATGAAGTAATACAACTGTCCACTGGTCCTGAGGGAACCGAAGCTATGAAGTGATTTACACTATGAAAGGGAATGCTATTTGTGTATTGCTAACCTGAAGCTCATCAGGAAGTGATTACTTATGTTGCCCAGGGTGAATTCCTCCTTTTTTTATTATCGAATACCATTAAAAGCAAGCAGTGTTCAATCTGGTGATTTTAAGAATGTCTAAAGGCTCCATTAGATTTTACTTCCCACACTCTTGATGAAGTGGAAATAACCCAAGCTAGTTCAAATCATAATTGTATTTCAAAAAGAACTTAAGCAAAATGTATTTTCTTTATAAATCTTGTATTTAATACTTACGTGGCCATTAGCTATATCAAGTAAGTCACGTAACCGACAGCCTCTACTGTGTCTTCTTTCGTAACAAATGCTGTCTTCTAGGATCACATAGTCTGTGCCAAAGGATCGCAGTATTCTGTAAACATCTTCAGGAGGTCTCTTGGCATAGATCTGATAAATCTATAGAAGAAGAAAACTAAGCTGTATGACACATTACATTACCATTATTTCTTTGTTTGCTCTTTCATGATTCCTTTATCTTGAACCAGAGAAAGAATGGAGATCTGTAATCCATGTGATTTGAATTAAATGGTTTAAAAAAAAAAAAAAGCTTTATTCAGTAGCCACTTAGGGTTTCCATGTTATGGCTACTATGATGCACAACAGTACTGCTGCTGCCTACAGAAGCACTGGATGGTGCTGCTGTCTGCAGAAAGGCCTTGGTAGGTGCCTGTAAAACTTTCAGAATGTCTAAATTATAGGAAAGGATAGTTTAAAACAATCTCCCCAGCTTTGTGTGGAGTTTCTCAAGCTGGCTTCTACATAAAATGTTATGTGCTAGTCTGGGAACTGAAGGGAGTATCAGGCAAATCAGGAAATGCTCCATGTGGGTTTAACAGCCCAACTGGGCAGCAGGATCTATTAATGCCAACAGTACCCAAACCAGTTCACTCAGAACTAGCTTGAGTACCTAGGTACAGTTATTCAGACATACACCAGCTGCCAGAAGCAAGTTAGCAGATGCTTAAAGTACTATGAGTTTCACAGAAGTTAAATTCTGGAACTGTGTCTGAAAATAAGTTAATTCAATGAGCAAATCACGTGATGTCATTTGCAATGTGCCATTAGAGATTGCATGTGTTTTCTGGAATGGAGCCACTGATATGGATAAGAATTAATTTAAACAATCGGAATACTCTTACCTGTTTTGTTCTCTCTCTCAGATTCTTATCCTCATAATGGGGATGATTAGTTAATGTCCGTCCAGTGCACAGTTTGACGCCTGCTAATAGCTGCATGCTCCCAGCAAACACTGCTGTGTTTGGAGTGTTTGACCTAAACAAATGTTGATAAGTCTGAGGAAATCTCTGTAGGGGTATTTTTGCATTGCTTCTTACAGATCAGAAGGAAAAAAAAGACTGAAAAAATATTTTTCTGCCTCTCCTCTATTCAGGGAGCAAACTGTTCAAGCAACTGTGTGTTCTTCAAATATGAAGTGGATAAATCATGATAATGCTATCTAACTGCAAATAAAAAATTTACTATGTACTACGAGGAAATTTAGGGAAAACACGATCCTGAAAATTTCAAAGTACTTCCATATTTCATATTTCTTGGGTTCATGAATATTTGTAAATTTCTATATACTAATTCTTTTAGTATTTCAAGAAACTTATTGTGACTTAGATTTGTGTCTGATATATAAGGTATTCTAGATAAAATGGATTATTTAACCTGAATGCTAAAACTTCTTGTCACTGTCCTGGCATTCACCATTCACTTGGAATGAAAACTTTGTTATGCGAGACGTTAATCCTCCTATTCTGACAACTGTGGGAGAGAAATTATTAAAAAAAGTCACCCCAGTTGCAAAAAGCAGTGTGGGGGTAAGGGATGCAGAAGATGCCAGATAGAAATGCTATCAATTATTGGTACTGTGATCTCATCTGAAATTCAAAGCCACTGTCTAAAATTATTATCTGAATAACAGTCTTGGTATCTCAGGATTGTTTAAGTACCCATAACGAAAAAATATTTTTTTGCTCACTTTCCCCCAAACAAGTTTACAATCTAAAATATATGTAAAGACACAAGGGCATAGCAAAAAGATAAAGTAAAAATGCCAGGCAACAGACACTACTATAATTAGGCTAATTAAAAATGGTCATAGTATGCTTAAGTGTTCTCTAGTGCTTAGTAGGCATATACACGAAAAGTTCTATGAAGACTAAAACAACAGAAAGAAGCGTACATTAAATCAAGTACAACAAAATTAGAAAGGAATGTGAATCATTGCCTAACATCCACGTACGTGTGCATATAGCACCCATAGTAGTCAAATAACTGACACTTTGGGGTGCGCTTTAGGGAGCCTTTTGAAACTGCAGCTGTATATTCAGCCTTCTTTAAGCTTCATGATCAGCTTGAAAATGTTAAGAGACAAGTATTAAATTTTATTATCGCCTCTCAAGAGATTATGCTTAGCAAATGAATTAATAATTATAAACCCTTCCTAAAAATTCTTGCACTGGTACATTAATCTCACCTAGCAAGGACAGAGATAGTATTTTTAATAGGCCAGTTTAACTACTGATAGACTAGTTTTTCAGCAGTTTATAAAACCAGTTTAATTTTAAAGTCTAAAATATTTAATCTCTTTTAAAAATTTCTTTTTTACTTAAAATATTCAAAGCCACAAGTTTCATGAAGTAAATGTTTCATTAAAAGAAATTAATTCATCTTAGAATTTAATATTATGCAAATGTAATGGCCTTGACAGGCTGTCAGCTAGGACTCATCCCTGAATCTGCAGGAAAGCACTGTTCTTTAGACTAAGCTGAAAAGAACATGGACTAGATTCACAGGGAGACTTGATAGGGCTTGGATACCTAAATGAAAATGATGATTCTCAAAGCACCTTCAACGTGTTTCCATGTTTATGCCTGGGCCAGGAAACTTCTAGTGTGAAAAGTCTATTTCTGTATTTGTTCAAGATTGGTTCAAATTTTATAATGCTCTGCAGTACTTATCTCCTGACTTGGCCTTATCAAGGCAATCCTGCATCTCTGATTCCTAAAGAGCACAGTATAATGAAAACTTGCACAATCAAACTTTCGTAAAAAAAAACCAACCCCACAGCGAGTACCAAAGGCAAAATCACAAGAAAACAACAACAACAAAAAACATTCCCAAGAAACAGCCTGCAGCCTCTTTTCTTACAAAAGAAAGCTAGAGGAAATGCTGATAGTGGCCTTTTTCCATAACTTACTGGTAAAAATGCTTGTCAAAAATGTAGAAGATGCAGGGTTCAATTCCTCCCCTTTCTAAAAGCATTCACCTTTGCCCAGAAGGGGTGAAATATAGCTGAGTGCATTTCTTTATTTATCAGCTATTAAGAGTTTTGCTAGCAATTCCTCCTGGATGGAGTTCAAAACCAGGCATTCCAGGTGAAGGCAGATGTTTGCCTGAGACTCCCATTTACATTTTTGAAGTTCGAGAAAATCATACGCCTTAAGACATACCACTGTCCATATTTTACTGGGACCAGCTTGGTTCCCAGACCAACATGTGCTACTACCAGAGCTATGGGAGGCACTCTCCTTCCATGCTTTACTGGCAACGCCAAGAACACAAACCTGGCACTGGATTTCACTGCTGTGGCCAGATGCTTGGAAGCTGGGAGGTGATGCTGAGCTTCTTGCAATGTTTGCCCTCCTTAACTACATCTTAAAAGAACTTCAGCTGGTGGCTGTTACTGAGCGTTTATCTTCTGAAACAGCCACCAGAGGGAGACATGACAATTAACTAATAATTTTCAGGTACTGAAGGATTTCTACATTTCATGCAAGTGTCTTTCTCTAATACTCCTACCTGAGTCAGACACTAATTGCTGTGCTCTGTATCCAAGGCAGCTAATGTGCTTCGAACCACTGAATGACACTTCTCTATTACAGAAAAACGAAGCAATTTTTACAAATGTCTGAACAAATGATGTATAAAATGAAAGGATAATTTGTTTTATAGCTTTCTGCCAAGCTCCATACCACACTACCCAACCTGCAAACAATTTATTCCCTACGAAATGTCACTAAATAATGACAAGGACTTACAGGTCAAACTGATTTACATTATATAATTTAAATGTCATTCCAAGCAGACCTGATGGCATTTTGAACAAATAATCTCATTTATTTTTGAAGCTATAAGCTTTCAACAAGTTAATTACAGCTCAACTAATGGGTAAACTAAGCACTATAATACATCGTATGAAGCTCTTATTTACATACACTTAAGAATTTAGAGAACTATGTAAACACTAAAGAATAATTCATTAAAAATAAAAGGGTTTTACAGGAACTACAGATCTATGCCTAACTTGCACAGACTCTCAAAGTGGTAGTAATTCTTTCACTTATTAAGCTGCTAAATGTCGTGGTTTGGGCCAGATTGGCCTAATCCGGTGGAACGACAGATGCTCTCTCTCTCCTGCTCCGCTCAGGAGGCAAGAAAGAGAAAGAAAAAGAGAGAGAAAAAGAGAGACTTAAGAGTTTAGAAGGAAATGAAATATACAAAGCCGTATCAAGCTCCCAGGATGACAGTCACGTCATCAGCAGGTGCAGGGGAAGTCCCAGACTGGACTCAGTGATGGACGGGAACTGGATTCTGGATCTGGAGTCAGGATCGGGATCAAAGGCAGACGCAGAGACCGAGTCCTCCCAGGACGCCGGCCATTGAAGAAAGAGGACTGACCCTTTGATCCCTCAGCTTTTATACTGAGCATGAGGCAGATGGGATGGAATACCCTTGTTGGTCAGTTTTGGGTCACCTGTCCTGTCTGCTCCTCCCCGCAGGTGTGACCCCTCTACGCTTTTCTGCTTCCGACCCTCCAACAGGGCAAGTAACAAAGTTGGCTGGCCTTCGTTGTTATAGCAATAAGGATAAGCAAGAGCCTCTCTGCATACCGTTCCTTGGCATCAGCTATAAACATGAGTCTTATCACTCTGAGAACGAACGGTTTCCTGCACAACAGGCTGTTAATTTCAGCAGTTAGAAGAGGCCTAGCTAACAAGTAAAGTTACTGAACAAAACTGGTCCTGTTTTACCTCAAACCAGGACACTAAAGAATTATTGTGAGTTGGTTTTAAGGAAGCGCTACAGAAATGGCCAACATTGCAATTAGAGGTTACATCATGAGAAATAAAATGGCTATTTCTATTAAAAGTCTTCCAGAGTTGAACTCTGTTGTTGGTTTTCAAAGCCATAAAATCTGACAAATCTCAGATTATTAATTTACTAGCGCCTGGGTGTGATACAAATCGACAAAGCAAAGGGGTTTGAGGAACAGGAGATTCTGAAAAGGGGTTCTCAAATATGCCATGCCAGTGTTTTGGGCTTTTTTTTCTTTAAAAGAAAGTCTTTTTATTTGCAGAGTGCTTTATTAAAATACTACAGGTTTAGCTGCAAATGATAGCCAGTAAAGCATATTCAGTCAAACTGTCATGGTTCTTTTTTTTCCCTCTGGTTTAGAAAGACTGAAAATTGCAAAAATGGAAAACGACAGCCACAAAGAAAGAGCAACAAGATGCATTTTTGTTAGTCCCAACCTCAATGTTATGCATGCATATTTTGTTCACGTAAAGGAGTGCACCTACACACTTGGTATAAACCTAGTTCTCAGGCACTATCAAGTTCATGCCTGAATTTTACTGACAAATCAGTCAATGACAAAGGATAAGACCAAGAATTTAAGAACAATAATTTAAAAAAAAAAAAAGTGTAATATTGCCTTTAAAGTCTGGAATATGTGTTGATTTCAGTGTGATTGATTACCCTTGAAAATCAGGCATGTAAGTAACACTGAAGAGTTTAAATTTATAGCTGGCTTGAAATTAAAATACAGCCATCAATATAAATTACTAAATGAAAGAACCACCACTGAAACATGGGTATTCCATTTTTGTAACCTTAGGAACTTTTTGGAAACTTGCAGGGTTTCCACTAATATAGAAATTTGCCTGCTTGTCCCCCACAACTCATACAAATACAGCTGACATACAATTATGCTCTGCCAAATCTCAGTCTCAGTTAACTTTTCCACTGTTTTGGCTGTTGTCTGAGATTTCTGAAAAGCTTGTCTATGATTTTTGGTAACTGCTTATGAAATATTCCACAATTCTAGACAGGTTTCCCCTTTAAAGGCAGAAGACATTGCTTCTTAAACACTTACCAGAAGTAAACAGAGTAGGGAAGTTCACGCTATTGATTTGCTCATTCTACTGATATTCTTCCCCATCTCACAAATGAGCATGTTGTTCCTGTTGTCTTAGGGAGAAAGACCAAAACTAAGAATTTTAATATACCTCCCACCTGGGAACACAGCTGTGAACTATCCCTGGGTCACTGGCAGGACCTTCTTGACTTTTTTTTTTTTTTTTAAAAAAAGCTAAGAAAATGAGGTGGTGGGTAGGAAGAAGGAAGAGACCGGGATATGCAAGATTATTATGTAAAAAAACTGTGCTCTGCAATAGATGCAGTCCAATACTATGCAGTAACTTTATTGTAAAGATATAAACCAGTACAACTTCCTGAAAATGCCATGGTAATTTTAGTAAGGGGAAGAGTAAAAAATACATCTGCAGACACTTCACAGTGGACAGACTAATAGTTGGCTATTACTCAGACTGTATTTGGACAAATTAATATGCATTTAGATCTAAGCAAATACAAGGGTTTTCTTGTTGTGGAGAGATTGCAAGACAGATGAGTTATTCCTAATTCACTGCCATACATGACAAATTAGAGCTTCTTATACTGAGTTTTAATAATGAATGATTAGTTCCTGACACCAGTCTTGACAGATCATTAACTACAGTAGAAATATCAAGTGTTAGCAGAGTAAAATATTTTTCTTACACATCAATTTAAGGAAATCTCTCCCACTTCAAGAAACTCACCATAAATTTTGTTGACTTGTATTTAAAGCATAGATAATCAACCCTTCTTTAAAGGAATAGTATTTCTAAACACAATAAATTCTAAGTAGAAAATTTTCCTCTGTAATTGTCTGTCACGACTTAAAATAAAAAGGGGACAAGCACTAATTTAGCATTCTCAGCACTAAGAACATATGAAAAATTATTCTCATCGGATCCAGTCAAATCCAGTTTATGGCTGGGAATAACTCCACATGCATATTTCATGTATAAATCTATATATAACTATATATTGTACACAGGAGACCTGAACTATCAGACATTTACCATCTTTTAATAAAACAGTAGTGCTAAATGGAACTGGCTGGTAAACATTAGTCACAAAAAACGTGTCAATATGGCTGCAAAAATTCAAACTGATAGAAAAAAACCATGGCCTGCTTTCAAAATAAGTCAGAAAAGGCTTGTAATATATTTTACTCCTAAACTACTCCTTCTAGTTTATGGGTTAAAGAAATACAACATTAGGGAGTGTAAGTACGTTGCAATGGGTAGAATAGGCTGGGCGACTGGTTTCACTGAAGTTCATTGCATGTGAAAGCACAACACAGGGCTCCAAGGAAATACTTCAAATATTTCAATGTTAAATGTAGTAAATTCAGATTTACTTTCAGAATGTTTTCCTCCAGAACATGAAATTGATTTCTTTTTAAAAAAATCTTTGTCAGAGCTCCAAATAAATACAAGTCCCGGGAATATCTCTGTTTAGAACTTAACCTGAAAGTTTTTAGTGGTTACTGTATGTTACTAGCGAACAGATCCCTTAAATTCACAGTCCTCCAGAGAACTCCTACCTGGCCCTTTTTCTCAGGATCCTCTATATGCAGTATTCCAAACTGTTTCTACCTAAAAAATACATTCCTATGTTCTGTGAGAAAGCAGAAGTGATGATGTGGGGTTGGAATGATTAACTCATACTCTTGAAAGAGACTTTGCACTTATGCTTAGCTGTGGCAAGTTCAAGCTCAGTTACAAATACTTTGTTTGCAATTTAGAACACACGTTGGGATTAATTCTAGTAAGTATAAACAATTTAGATTACTTTAAAGTTCAAGAAACAGACTGTAGAGTACAGATTTTCTAGCCCTACAACTGTGCATTCACGCTTTTTAAAATTATGACATTGAAAAGAGAAGGGCACCAGGTTGGGCAGAAAAATAAAAATAAAATTATTTCACCACAAATGTCTATTACTGTAAAGAGGTAGCTATAATATGATGGAAGAAGCCTGACAACTCCAAATTGACCTCTTTCGGATGGAAAAACTGTGTGTGCTTAGGGGAGCAAATGGAGTCAACTGGCTCCCCAATGCACATGCACCACAGCAGCACGATACTGAACCAGAGCAGAGCAGTCCGGGGGACTTTGCTGTTCTCCACAGCTGTTAATATGCTAACCTCTTGATAGCCCATTCATCCTTAACTATCTCCATGGGTCACCAGAGTTCACTGATGAGCCGTGACAAATAAGGAGAACAGTATAACTAAGAACATTAGATCTACACAAATAGCATTTAACTTAAATAGAGAAAAAATCCTCTTACTTAATCCAGTTCATCAGCTCCACAGTGTCTGGGTCATAGAATTCTCTCAGCTCTGACAGTTCATCCATTATTCCTGGCCAGAACTATAATGAAAACAAAATAAAACAAACTGAAGACAGAATGAACAAAACAAGTTCTGGATGTTGAAACATATTTCCTCTTAGCTAGTAACTGATCTTGTCCAGCTCATGGATAAATTGCAAGACATAAGCATATCTACCCTTCTTATGAAGAATAGGTGGCTACTGTTGCAGTATGAAAACACAGTTGCAGAGTTTGAGTCCTGCAGCTCCTGCCAGATGACCAGAAGGAAGAGAATTACCTGTGGTGGTGACCCTGAGGAAAAAGAGCTCTTCTCAGATGCACGCCTCACTGGAGGTTTCCAGAACTGTACTAGTTAAGATCAGTTTCTATCTTAAAATCAATGGGAAACTAGAAGTTGCCACCAGATAGGACCATTGTGCATTCTATCTACTTTAGAAACAAAACATTTCAGTTCCCTGGACTATAGGATGAATGTTAATGATTTAAATTATTTCTTGACAGACCAAGTTTTAAGAAAAGGAACAAGACAAAGAGGCATCATGTAAAAGTTCAATACGTAACAGCCAATTCATTAAATAATGCCTATGATTACAGGAGAAGGAAAGGCCCAAGGAATTAACATTAAGTTTGGAAAGGCAGCTTACAACTAAACAAAAAAAGGATAAAGGTAGGAAATCTGTATCAGAACTTAAAATCACTAGGTGTACTGTGGATGCCATTAATGGCATTTCAGAAGTTTCAATTAAAGAGAACCAGTGAAGGAAAAAAAGAAAAATGCGACTGAACAGCAACATCCAATAGACTATTGGGGGAAAACATTTCAAAATTTACTGAAGACAAAGAATACATAAATCAAATTTGGAGGAGAGAAAAAAAAGATTGAAATTGATTCTGAAAAGCTTAACCCTCCCAAAAAAACCTAACAGAACAAAGATTTATTTAAGGGTTTCTTGTTGTTTAAGCTAGTGAATATTCAAGATCAAAAGGGAGCAATTAAGAGAGTTAATGACAATGCTAATGACTATCTGATTGCTTTGCATCAGTCTTTACTACAGAGGATGTTATGGTGAAACCTATTCCAAACCTGCTTTCTTTAGATAATAAGGATTGCTGGCTTGCGAAATGAAATGTCACAGGAAAAAAGTGTAAGAAACCCACCTGATAATCTAAAAAGTCATAAACCATCCAATTTAGATAATATTCATCCAAGAGTTCCAAAGGAATTTGAATGTGATGCTGCTAAACTACTTAGCAAAAATACGCATTCTTTCACTAAAACTGTAATTATGTAGGATGACTGGGGAGCAGGAGATACAATGGGCCAATGAAGATACTTGTTAAACTGTTTACTTGATATATTTGTTAAAGTAATACAGGCTGGTAAGTTGAGAAACACCTAAAACATAGTTATGGCAGTATCACAACCTTACAGTTTTGGGAATTACAGTAGTATTATAATAGACATCTTCCTGCTCTTCACAAAACCTCTCAAGAGGTTAGTAAATAAATTAAGTAGTTAAACGAGACTGTAGAGTCTCATAATGAATCAAAATTTCCTCTCTTCATTACTAAACTACCCTGGATAGCTAAACATTTTGAGAGCATAGAGTCTTTCAGGCTGGAGACAGACAGAAATGGGGGCTCTGTTTTGGTTCTAGATTATTCTGCAAACCTGCCCTGCAGCCTGCTGAGAATCTAATGACACTGTGCTGTCTACTGAATGCTGGGACTATTTTATTGCATTCACTAATCTATATAGGTTTTTCAAGTCACAATGTCATACTACTGCAACTTTTGAGTGAGCACAAGCAGTTTTTGCTAGAGGAAAATTTTGGTAGCAGGGCTTGCTATTACTGAATTTAAAAAGAGAATTCTGAGGTAGCAAAATTTTCAGGTGACACTACATTTAATTAATCAAGCCAAGACAAAACTGAGGAACTTCAGGAGCTCCAAATACAACAGAATAGCAATGACAAAGTAAGTAAAAAGTAAAGCATCCAAAATTATGGACCAATAACACTGATATAACAACTTTGTCTTGTAAATCAAGTATATGTCAGATTGAGAAAAAGTGTACCGTGACACAAGGAATGGATAAAAAGAATAGAGGGAGTGTATCAGGGATGTAACTAACTGTTTAAAATAATGAGTGGTATCTAAAAGTGGTTTCCAACTTGTAACATGCTCATCTTTCGTGTCAAAGTCTTCAGGAAAAGAAACCTGTTGTCAGGTGACTTAAATTAGCAACACAGGGATTTTGTTCTGCACTGGAAAAATCTTAAGGACTTGTAATTTCCAAAAGGCTTAAAAAATACTTGTATAGGAAAAGGTAGTCTGAAATGTTATTGCTGACACTCATCAAAACCACAAACAAAGGAAGAAAATAGAAAGGAGGCATACATGCAAAAATATACAAAATAATAAACTCTAAATTGGATGACATGACTATAGAAAGAAATTGAATTATTAGGAGATTTAGGTACTAAAGTTGTTTGTTCCCCTACCCTAGCTCCCTGGTGGATGTAAGACAATTTTTAACTTTCAGGAAAAATTCTCTCTTTTGTGAGTGAATACATTACCCCAACTCTCTATACTGTAGAAAGATTTCAGCTTTCTCTTTCATATTTGTTCTTCCTCTGGCTCATGATCATGGATTTCATCCAGTATAACAAGACTTAAGTTTCTTATTGAATGTTTGGTGTGCTTTGGGTTTTCAGTGTCCTTTAATTTATTAATAGTTACTACCCCCAAATATATATATTGAGGATATACACTTGACAATTTTTAACTTGATGCCTGTGATAAGACCCCAGAGATTTTTAAAAGCTTGCAGCTTTTCCCAACAAACAACCTATCTTTTTCATTCTGTCTAGAAAGGCCAGACTTAGACAATTGTGCTAGCCACGAACTCAGAGATGCTGAACAGTCTACTGATCATTATGGGAGTTCAGTTCTTCTCAAATACAAGGATACTTATTTTGAATTCAAAAAGTATAAGTGTTAATTCTTTGGCCTCTGAGTCTAAGTGAAAAGCAATTACTACTACATTATTTATAGTTATTGTTGGGCTAAGAGTGAAAATTAAGAATCTCCTTAGAGAAACAGGATTAGATATTATGAATAGAAATAAACATGACATTTTCTTTTGTAATTTCTTCTACAAACTGTCAAGCTTACAAAATTTAGGTTTAAAGGATAAATACATACAGTACATACAGGGAGCTCTTCAGTACAGCCAAAGACTGCTCAGATCATTGGTATATGTTGCGCTATGTGCTGCAATAAATGTATATGTTTGGAGCAAAAGAACTTGGCCATGATGAAGACAAAAATGCAGTTTGAGAAATTATATGAATGGATAGTTTACTAGCAAAGAAAAATCAAGATTATTTGGCAAAACCAGGAACTAGACTTACTGAAGCTCAGGAACTAATTTTAAGTACCAACAATTTATTTAGGAATAACTGACACACAAGCAAAAATTCATGGCTATTATTCTGTTGAGAAGTTAAATGTGATGGACACAGATACAGGTGAAATCTATCTATAGAGTATGAATTGAAACAAATAATATTTAGTACTGCATTATATACATTCTGTGTTATCTGCAGCACAGCTATAGTATGTATGCACGGAAATACTTCAGCACTTTCACTTTATCTAGAAGACGCTTGCACTATACTAATGAAGAAAACTTGTGTAAATAGAAATATAGATGTCTTAGAGGTCTCAAAACATACTGTACCTGCAATCTGAAAGATTGCTAGCGTTGTAGTCGCATCTGTAGCTCAATAAAGTACTGTTCAAGGGATGTATTTGGGACTGTAGTAACCACATGCCTCAAAAGAGGCTTTCATTAGCTTATTCAGGATTAAGTTAATAATCCCATAAAACTCCTATTTTGAGGAATGGCGCTAAAGAATAGTTCTTCTGACAAATGTAACCATAACAGGTAATGAAATACAAAATTACCCTACTACTAGTTCAAGAAAACTAGCCATGATGACCAGTTAAACTTTGTGGTGAATATTCAAGCTGCTCATGCAATTTGAGCAGTCACAGTGCATGAACAGATAAATTCTTATCTGGAAAAGAAACAGATAAGAAGTCTCTGTTATTGAAATCTACTTGCACTGTCAGTTTGTTTCTAAAGATTTTAGAGACAGAATATATAAACATATTCTCACAGAAGCAATGGATACTTTCTGGATCTCTCTCTAAGAATTTTTCTTCTGACCATTGCCAGGGAATCTGGTGACAGGTTTTATCCGTCTGTCAGGTAGGCTTCTTTCCCGAAGGCTCACTAACTCTTACAGCTTTGCAGACAAGATGCACACACAAAAGATATCCACTCCTCTGGTAGCTGAACTGCAAGAACTGACTTAAGACAAAAATACTGAGGTGTGATATATTTCTTTATTCCCACTTAGCACTTTGAAAAATGGTATTTTTAATGTCAATAAAAATTCTTTCCTATATTCAGAAGAAACACAAAAATGAGGCTTTTCAGGCAGACTGAGCACAGCTAATGACTGATCTAAAGCCTGTGAAAATCAGTGACTTCTGTTGACTTCAGAATTGAATCTGACACGAGTTAGGAACATCACATCTGCTCATGAAGAGTGGGAGGAAAATTATCCCTAGTTGATCTGTCACATTAGACTATTAGAATGTCACGCTCTTGGCATCACCCATGTCAAAAGAAATGGCATTATTTCTACCATTTTCAGAGATGATGAAAATAGTCAATGACTTCCCTAACCAGCATACCAATAAAAAAAATCCTAAAAAGTTCTCTAGCAGAATAATAAGAAAATTTAAGTGGAATACATCAGTGCAACTTTAGTAAACTGTTGCAGTCTTTTTTGACTTTTTGTTTCACTGTTTTAAAGGGGGAACAGACTTCCAGAGTAAACTCTATTAGCAGCTTTCTTAACTGTTATGCTTTACTACTACATTTTTAACTTTAATAATGAAATTCACCTTGAGTTTCTCTGGAGGTAATTATTTAACAAATATTCTCATCTCCCACTAGGTACGGCAGAAATAACTTCTCCACCAAAGTAGCATCTGAATTTTTTGTCTTTGTAAATACAGACTAAAAGAATGGTATGCCCATTAAATTCTAATTAATGTTCTAAATCTCACTGCTGTGACAGACAAATTGCACATTATTATTTTAAATATATTTTATGTATTTACATTTAAAATTTTGACCATAATAATTTTTTTCTGGGACAGACTGAAGATAACATAAGTACTTGAGTAGTTCTACAATTCTATACTTTAAAATATAAGAGATGAGGCGTAGCAGTATAGAACGTTATGAAATTTTTGCTCCTACAATGAATCATTACACTATTTAACAATCTGCCTCTTATCTGCAACCTCGTTAAAACCAAAACAGACAACTTATGTTTCCACAAAATTGTGCATGTAAATCACACCTGGTAACTTACACATACAATCAGACTAACATTTGTATCTATGAACTACTTTGGATCAAATGAGCCGAACTGATCCTTTACATACAATTTCATATGCATAAAGGTACTTGCACTACAGGCAGTCTATCTCAAATTTTAAAATTCAGCTACAAATCTTGTTTGTAATTATTTATAAAACAACATCCCTTTATGAAAAAAGGAATATTCCATGCAACTAAAAAATGCCAAAACATTGAGGAAAAAAATGTTCTTACCTTATATGAAATGTACAGTAATGTAATTATTGGTATAGAATACTTAATCACACGTGTCTAAGAGAAATCACAAAAAGAAATTTGGTTATTCTGATGACACATTTATTTGGATAGACTTAATTGTTAATGTATTGATATCTCACATATTTACAATGTGGTGGAATTCACAGAGTTTCAATTTTAAGACCATATTCTGATTTTGTTTTCAAGTAAAACCCTTACTACAGACCCACCACAAATGATGGATTTATATGCATATACTTAAATCTATCTTCTACAAAGTGGAAAACACTGTGTTGTTCAGTGTAACAGACTGTAAAGGTCTCCCGAGAATGCTGATGATTTCTTAATATGGTGACTAACACTTTTTCAGTAAAATTGGGGTTATTTTTCATAGCCACATCTATGTTGCCATCTAGTGTATTCAAATGGAATTGTTTTAATATACAAACCACTAGAAAATACATTTTATTTACTAAATTTATACAAATGTACTTCAGAGATATCCAGTTTGAGGACTATAAACAATATTAACTTCAGATGCCTTACAATTCTGAGCCTTGATTTGGTTTAGATGTGGAGGAAAACCAAATGTCATGAAATGCTTTAAGTATAGTGCTAACCCTCTGTGATGTGTAGAGATGAATACACTTCAGAATAAGCTTCCATACTTCCGTACTGCACAGGCCAAAAGATGCAAATACACACATATGGGATGTCCAGAGGTACTTCATCCTGGAAGAATACAGACATGTCTTTGCTGATCATCTGGAGCTCTGCTAAGCTGTGTTGATGACAGCAGTTATGTTAGAGAAATTCTGAACAGTTTTCTTGGACTTTCAGGACTCTGAAATAACTGAGTAAAAGACTGACTTTGCACTTTGCTATGTGCTCTTGAGAACATCTCTGCTCCCAAACTTTCAAACATTCTTTTTGGCAGAATTTTGAGAAATGCCTCAGTCTACAGGCAGAAACACACTAGGGAGAGAAAGAAGGCTCATGATCCTATCAGTTTGTGGTCAGCATATTTTACACTCTTATCAAAATATACTCAATCGCCTAAAAAAGCCTTTAGTGGAATTAAAAAAAAAAATAATACCTCATTGTGCTTAATGCCAGACATCCAAAAAGAACCGTGTGAATTAAGTTGTAAGCAGCATCAGGCTTCAGTGTTATTGTGCATTCTTCCATTTTTTCCATGAACTGAACTTGATTGGAACCGCTAATTACACAGAAGAAATAAAAAATGTTATATTAAGTTCTGTAACTAATAGCTGTCTGCATTTTAAAAAGCATTGAATCCTTCTGATGCTAAAAAGCAATACTACTGCTATCAATCCACATCTTCTTCAATATCTATGATATAATTAAGCCTGATATCACCAACTTGATGCAGCATCAGGTATTTATTTTCTGGAAAGGCAATGGTTTTAAATGAGCTGTTTTAGAATGAGACAAAATTGTTTATAGAAAGGCATGCTTGGTTTATAGCTTGAAGTAGCTACTCTCGCAGGGTTCACAGGGCTTTTGATGTGAGTGAAGAACTTAACTGTGTTTTGTGGGGCTGTGCTGGTATATCTGGATGCTACTAAAGCTGTAGATTGGAAGTAAGTTTACAGAAAAGAAGTGCTGAAAGGACTGGTTATTGCTTGATGTGGCTAGTCCTGTGAATGTATGTGGAAGGCTGATCAAAAAAAAAAGCAGCTGTTTAACTGTGTGGGTTTTTTCCAGGTTTGGTTTTTTTTTTTTTGGGTGGGGGATAATTGAGATAACTGGGCAATGTTTTGGGATTAAATTTAGGATTACAGAAAATAAGAGCTGCAGAGTCATTTGTTTTTAAAATTGACTGATGAAGTAAGCTTTTTAAGAGGCTGGTTGAATAGTACCAAAATACCTTACAGATGACTATGACTTCACAATTATCATAACATACTTTCAAAATCAGAATGTCTTAGAACCTCTCCCCACCCCGCCCTTTATCCTGTTTTCCGTAAATCTATGATGATTGGCATTAGTTAAGTGACACCCCTTGAATTTTTGCTTAATCAAGTTTTGTATCATCCCTTCTAACTTTTGCCCAGGTTGTAAATGTAAAACTGAGAGGTGTATAATGAACCATTTACTTTTTTTTTTTTTTTTTTTTTTTTTTTTTTTAAATAGCAGTTCGGTACTAATTTTCTTCTAGTGTTCTGTAAATTCCTCCAAATCCTACAGATTAGCTACAGGAATTGACAGCAGTGATTCACAGTTGCAGTGTACCACCCCTGCTTCTTCACACAGATCACAGGAAGTTCAGCACAGACTATCCTAGCTCATTTCTGGGCAGTTTGAGGATACCCCCAGGGAAATCTTTGCTTGGGAGTGCTTTGCACCGGGAAAGTGGGATGAACTAAAGAAACTAACATTGTTTTCTATAAAGACACCTTTCCCCAGCTTGCCCTCCCCCAAAAAACCCCAACCAAACAACCCTACACATCCTGCAAAACTTTAACAGCAAACAAAACAGCTTGAAGGAATCTAGGGAAGAACGTTTCTTTGTTTAGTCTCGTTACATCATTTACATTTTTAGCTTTAATAGGAAGTTATTTATTTTGCTTGATCTCTCTATTATATGTCCTACTGTTTCCTCAGTATCTGTGGAAAGTAATACTGTATGCTGCTGTATTCAACTGCCAGTTCCTTAGCATGTTGAAGAAGAGAAAACTGATAAAAATGTGAACTATTTTTAGAACATATTTTACCTGAGGTTCCGAAAGGCAACAATTACAGCTGCTACTGTCGTAAGGAAGAGAACAAACACGTAGATGTAAAAAAGTAATGTATCCGAGAGTCTTGAAAAAGTATTTAATGGTAGTAAACCAAAAGCTTCTTCACAAAGATACAGGTTAGCATCAAAATCTCTAAAGAAAAAAGAATAATGCTTGTCATCATGTATTTCATAACTTGATGTCAAAAAGGACCAAAGTTTCCTTTTTTTCCCAAGCAATTATAAAGCCACAGTTGTGCAGATTACTATGAAGGAAAACGTATGACATGACATAAACATGAGATAAAAATCCATGACTTATCACCAAGATTTCAAATGAGAACAAACTTTAGGCTTCACTTAATGAAGTCATACAAAAAAGTGAAATTGCAGCTAAATCATACCTTGTTGCCCCAAATCCAAATTTTGCTTTCAGGAACTTGAATATATGTTCATCTGACTCAAGATTAAGAATTTTCTAAGAAGGGGGAAAAAGAAAGGAAAATTTTAAGTATCAAAAAATTAAGCTTCACACAGTAAACAGTTTTTTCATCGTTTAAATGAAACTGTGATGCAACACGGGCTTACTGAGATAGGGTGCTCTGCAATCGAATAAGCATTCAGTTTTCAATTATGGTCCTGTGGTCCAAAGGGCAACTAACTTACATTTTAGAATATCTATTAGGGTTAGTTTCTTATTTACAGATAAAAATTATCCAGGACAAGTTGGTTGTAGCTGTATTTTTTATTTCAATGACTTATCACATCTCACTGTGATACTTTTAATTGCCACATGTACTAAATTTTAATTTGCTGATATAGATCTGTTGAAGAGACTGAAACTCAAAAGCAGAAAGTGTTACTGTCAGTAATGTCTGCAGGTTTCTCTGTGCGCAAGAAGCAAATAAAAGTATGGTATGGTCCACAACGTTTTTATAACAAGTATTCATTTTTAACTGCATTCATTGAAAAGTAATTTCAATGAAAAAATTTGAGAATGCTCAGCAGTATCAGAATGCAGTATAAATCCACACTTGTCATAAAATTACAGGTGAGCTTCAAGTTATGAATACATATTTGATTATTTGGTGTTAATTTATGAAGTTTTAAGAATATGTTTTAAAATTTAGATACCAAAAAGATTAGCAAAACGATCTTTCATTTCTAAAACGCAGTCTCTGAAATGCAATGAAATTTCATTGCAGTTTTTATTTAATGATATTACTGTACATGATTAACAAATAGTTTTTAACCTAATACATTTTGTAAGTTTCTATATTAAAAATTATTTGCTTACCTTTATGAATTTATTTATTAGGAGAGTCAAGCACAAGACTAACAGTACATGGAGGATAAGCTTCCCGAGCCTATTAAGCAAGCCGCCCTTTTTTAGATTTTTCTAGAAATAAGAAAATATTAGTATTTTAGTACATTCATATGTATTTGGAACAAAAGCAACACAGACTATTTGAAAGAGCTTCTCTGCTAAACCTGATCAGGATCAAATTTGTATTAGGTTCACATAAGCAAAATGTATATATAACCAAGTATCCAGAATAAAGATATATTTCTTCCACAAAACTGAAGAGATGACAGTATAATAAAAACACCCCAACGTATTGATCTGGCAGAGTTTCATAACTAGCCAAACAGCCTTCTTTCAGAGATGGCCCCATACAGCTGCTGGCACCCAGTGCAACTGCAGTTGTGTTCCAAGATTCCCCTAATTTCAAAAGTATTGTGTGCCTTTTGAAATATCTTGTCGTTAGGTGGAAAAGGTGTCTTTTGGCTCTGTCGGTTCATAGGATTTTGAGCAATTTTCCAGTTCAAAGCTCCAGATCTGAGAATGGTTCTTCGGCTGCTCTCAGGCAATTTAGAATAGGTGCAGACATTTTCTAACTATAAAAACCACAGTCTTGATTTTAAAAGGTCATGAGTGAGAGACAGCAGGAATGGCCCTATGAGTTCATATATTCCGTTCAGAGGCTGTCATTTAATGCCAGCATCAGAAAAAGAGAGAACTGTAAACACAGGGGAAAAAATCTTAAACTTTGAAAGAAACAATAGATTTCAGTAAACTGAACTTGACATGTGCCTAGTTCGCACAGAATATTTTGTTGGAGGCAGACCCATAAATCCCAAACAAGTCCTGCTGAAACAGGTGTAAAGTCCATTTATGCATTTTTTTTTTTTGCAGGATCCAAACTGCAGCTTGCACAATCATAAATGTTAATAGCAATCACAGCATTATGGTGTCTGATGTGCTTGGTTATGTTGTAGTTAGCATAATTGAATTCATTATTTGATCATGCAATGTTTTTGTTGCTTTATGCTATAGTAATTCCTCTAATTAGTATTAGTAATTTAAGATTATAATGAATATAAATTACTCATTTATCTATATATATCACACTCTTTATTTAGTACTACAAAAATATTTCAGTACCTACCTGGATTGTTCTTGCTATCAAGACAGAAGCATTAAAACTTATAAGCAACGATCCAAGAATCATAGAATTAAAGAACTGTAGGACACAAACTAGCAGCAATCCAGAAATCTGAATGATATAGAGCCACGTAACCTGTAACAATAATGAGATTTTTATGCCTACAAAACTCTACAGTCATAGCTGTTTTTCTTTGAATATGTTTTAGTATTTATTTCAACATCAATTATTTTTACAAAAAATTTATCATCTTGCACTAAATCATTACGCTTAGAGCCATTAGTATATTCTTTCTATATTTCTGTCCTGAACTAGTTAGGTTAATATTTTATACCTAGGGAAGCCTGATGCTATAATAAAGCAGATGAGTTAAACAATTGCAGAGTGAGAAAAATATTAATTGCTTAATATTTGGAACATGTTTTGTATTTTATTTAGTCAAGGAAGGTTTCTGTAGCCTCTATAATGTCTTTATGACTAAAGAGTTACGGCTCAGTGCAGTTCAGCAATCAAACATTAGCTGATTTCTCTAACATTTTAATAATAGTTTAGTATAGTCCTTTTCAAGCTATGCTAAACTATTATGAATGTTCAACTGAATGCAAACACTAAAAATCAGCTGATTTTCCTGATACAGTGGTACCAAACCTAAATGTTACCTGACACAAAGATTCTGCGTTCACTGCAGTGGTGTAAATTAGTATCAAATGGCCCAACAAACTCCAACAGTTTTAAGTAGCACTTTTTGGAAAATTAATATGGAATAAGAGTGGTGCAGTAAGTCCATTTAGTATCATTCAGGATGAAGTTGGTAATTTGCCGGCTTTTAAGGTAGCTGAATTTGCTAACTTCAGGTTACATTTGCAGATACAATGGAGAGTTTAGAAACTACATCTGTTTTGGTATGCAGCCACCATACTAATTTTCAGTTAAATTAATACAATCACTAATATTCAAGTCTGCTTCAAATTTAAAATTAAATTAACACAAATTACTCTTCATCCTACTGCAACCTTCCTTAAAGTAAAGTTAGAACCTTTTTCAACTAGTGTAAGATTTACGAGGGCTAAAATAATCTCAGTAGAATTTCACAGTGACATTACATTCACAGACAATGTTTTCATCTTCTGTAGTATATTTCTATTTCCTAAGACTGATTGTAAATGATCCCTTATCTTCTCAGTAACGCTTTTTTTTACTTTTTGGCTTATTCAGTTCAGCAACATAGCAACGACAATGTTGTTATTTTGTGGTGAATTTCAATGTACAAAAGATAACTGCTTCTCTTGAGCAATCTGGTCTGTCTTCT
Organism: Burhinus oedicnemus; assembly: GCA_008921705.1. Classification (NCBI taxonomy): domain Eukaryota; kingdom Metazoa; phylum Chordata; class Aves; order Charadriiformes; family Burhinidae; genus Burhinus; species Burhinus oedicnemus. The sequence continues at coordinate 1,757,061 of VFFE01008174.1, forward strand.
TCCTTCTCTTTGTGGTACAGTGCCTACACCTAGCTTTCAAACAAGGATGCACAATACTTGAGGCAAAATTCATACATTGTTATGACTTCAGCTTAGGCAAAGATTTCTTGTACTACTTTTTTTTTCTGTCTACATCCAAAGGATGTGGTTAAGCTGTGCCGTTACGATAGTGTTTAAAAGCAATCCCTTAACAGTGTCAAAACAAAATTAGACCAAAATTACAGAAGTGAATTACATAAAGCGAAATAATAATCAGCTAAAAAAAAAATCAGAAATGGTGTTATTTTGATTATTCATTTTTACACTTGCATTATATACACTCTGATTACTTCAAAGCACAAAGCAGCACAGTGTATAATCTCTATTACTTTAAGCATCCAGGTCACTGGTTAGTAAAATACCTCCAAAATCGTTAGCTTTATGATAGAAAAGAAAAAAGTTTTGTTATTTCCAAACATGATCTTACCTTCGCTGTAGGAAGCATGTCAAAGCAGTCCAGTATGAATAATGTCAATGCTTGTATCAGCATCATAAACTGATTAAATTGCCAAGTCAGGCTAAAGAGAAATGTTGCTATGAATACAGCCATAAGTGTCAATCTCTGGAAGGAGGAAAAATAGTTTTATTTAACTTTATAGTTTCTTTCATTAAAAAACAATGATAAACCACAAAAACTCTCCAACAAAACCAACCAAAACACACCTCAATTTTGTTTTATTTTAAATCAATATAAAAAACATTAATATGAGTTTTCTAACTTCAATAACTGCTTGGAGGATAATGAACATTTTTTTTAGTTACACGTTCTTGTATTTACATCTGTATTTTACCAGTGTAATACCACTTACAAGAAAATGGTGAGATCTCAGATAGTTTCAGCCCACAGATTAACATGCAATACATGTCTGACTATGCTATAAATAGAAGTTATTTGAACAAATCAAGGAGTGATGACTTAAGAACCACTTGTCAAAGAAACTGTATCACCAGTTTGCTTTTATTCTTGCAGATCAGGACAACCTCTTATATTTGTAAAATAAATTAAATCAAAAGAAAATCTTTAATCTTTGTGCTTTACAAGCTTTTCTCCTGCCCATTTTGTGTTAATCTCTTATGTTTTCTTAAATACACAGTACTGTTGTCTTGTACTCTTTAGAGCTTACCTTTTTTTTTTTTCCACTGCTGAGCACATGTATTCCTTTGTATTTCAACTACATTTAAATTAACAGAAGACTCATCTGAATAATGTTTTCAACGTTATAAGTGATTTGTGCTTGTCTATAGCCACTGCTATAAATGCTTATTAAGTATTTTGTCCTGAGTTTTATAGACAGTTTTCTGATACTAATTTTACTGTGTCATACTTATTAGAAATACTCACTTCTTGAACAGGCTGTAAATGAGTTCTGAGTAGGTATGTGATGGCTGCTATCTGAACAGCAAAGAACGGTAGTGCCCAGTTCTCTCTTAAAGGAATGGTAAATTCTACTCTTGTAGTATCTATTCTGTACAAAACAAACGGAGTTTCATAAATTTAAAACAAATAAAACACCAACTTGTTGACAGAGAGGTTGCAATGACAGGCATCTTTGAGGTATTTTAACTACTTATTAATAAAAAAGGAGGCTTTACACTCTAGTTCTGCCTGCCCCTGAAAAAACATCATTACAAAGGTTCTGCAAGTCACCCATTGTTTCTGTACTTCAAATGCTGTACTTTAGCTTCACCTACTGTTAAAAAACTTATACTATGGATTAAATTTTACTTATGAAGCATATTTTAGGTAATTTAAAAATGAACAAACAAACTCGCAAACAAAACCACTCTCAAAATCCAGCATGTGGAGTTTTCACACCACAGGTAATTTCACTTCATTTTTTGATGTGCAAAAAAGCACATATAAGAACAAATAGGTATCAATTTCTTCACTGTGATCCCAGTGCATTGGATTTGAATACTGCTAAACTGGTTAGGAACTTCTGGTCATTTTCAAAATGTTCTAACATAAAAAGTATGCGACGGAAGTTAGTAAAAGTTCCTCAAAGGGCAGTCATTTACAAAAACTGAATTAAAAGTTAAAAACAAAAAATAATTCCCTTTTTTCTTGTGTAGAGAAAATGTTTGCTAAAAAGGAAAGTAAGCAACACATCTGAGATGCTTAGCTGGATGAAAAAAGCCTTCTAAAATGGTGTTACTCAGTAGCCTCAGATGTACTTAGTCTGGACAGAAAGTCTTTATCCAAATCAATTCCATATACTTATTCTATTTGCATAAAGGATAACAAGCTTCCATTGTTCATGAATCATTAGAAAGATGGATAAAACAAATCTGCTCCAAATATTCTGTAAATGGAAAAGATGACCTCATGAAATATACATGTGAACTACTGCACATTGCATGTATTTTTTAATTACTTTCATGTTAGGAGAAAGAAACGTTTTACCACTATATACCTATAATTATTCTGTAATGGACATGCTTGCAGATAAACTTCTTTACAGCTGCTGATTAACATATCAAACAGGTTTGATAGAACTGACACTGTACTTTTATTTTCTTGATTAAGTTACAGATAACAGCCTATGTCACCAGTCTTAGCTTCATGCCAGCAGCTTACTGCTGGCCTAAAGCCAGTTCTTTAATTTTTCTTTTTCTCTCCAAATTGAGAATTCTTCAAGTGATAAAGCACTAGAACAGCTCAATTGCCATCTTTTTTCTCTGAGTCTTAGTGCAAGAGATGTCTACAGGAATAAGGGAACAGAGAAGCTGAACTTCTAATAATCTTAGGTTGTTGAAGGAATCCCTGGAGGTTGGGTGTGGGGCAGTGAGGAGAGACTTTAAGAGCATATAGGCAGGTGTCTTTAACATCTAAGGTATCCTAGGCTGGAGAAGACAGGGTACATCATCTGGAGATCCAGACATGCCTGAAAGATGTAGTCCACTTCCAGACACGAATTTAAGTCAAAATTTTCTACTCAAACTTCTTGAAACTTTAAAATCATAGTCTGCAATGTCAGCTCATTTCTGATTCGTTTCTAATTATTTTGTATTATTTGAACATTTTTTTCCATTTTCTGGCTAATCTGGAGAGAGGCCTTACAGTTTCATTTTTTGCCAAATTAATTACGCATTTGAAGGTTTAATGCCTTACCTGTGACATGAGGTACAATTTTAGAAAGATTGCATGTTTTATCTCACTTACCTGTTTGTAATATACCAGCAAGCTGCCAACAACCCTGAAAGCCATGTTCCACTAAGAAGCCAGCTTGTTACATACAGAGCAATGACATAAACTGCCTGAAGTCCAAACAAAGTGTAGATATAAAAATAAACGGGCTCTAGGTATTGCTGTAAAACACAAGAATACTGATGTTGACATAAAACACTCATGGGGGGAGGTTTATACTTAATATGAATTAGGTTTTGCTTTTACAAATTAAAAAGTTATCAGGAATATTTCTAATTAGAAAATAACTAAAAAGGGGAGCTATGATTCACTGCGCAATCTTCATAATGCACTTACAATCTAAAGCCATAAATAAATGCCTACCTGAATTGGAAGAATCCTATACAGAATGCTGAGAAACACCTCCTGGTAAACATTCATTCTTTCAAGTATGTTAATTGTCCTCACAGATTCAGTTTTATTGTCATATACTAAACCATGTAAACCTTAACGATAAAGAGAAATTGAAATAGGAGATTGTCATTTTCCCCCTCCATCTTCATTTGAACAGTGAATAACTTTTTCAAAGGTATTTTAGGATCTCTCATCAAAAACTGCACACTTTGAGTCAAGGATTCAGATCACATTACCTCTGAATCAACATGACCTTCTGAGGTCTTCAGTTTCCCTGCTTCAAATGTAGCTCAGAGTGCTAATTCAAGTACTATATATTTAGTAATGTATAAAACATTTATTTTTACACTTACATTCCTAGTATAGAATCTGTGGTACATACTGGATCTTGAGAACCATTCTTGACACTACTTTGAACACAGGTGATGTTAATATTGGCAAATGTGTAGTATAAGCAAAATTGCTAGGGAGCAACAGTTAAGCATCTAGAAAACATGAGACTGTTAGAGAAAACCCCATCACTGTATATGATTTCTGTGGAAGCTGTTCATTGTGTCACTTACTGTCCAGGTATACAGCAAAACAACTGCCCCTTCCCACAAACAGCTCATAATTCAAATTAAACAAGAAAATAAAAATGAAAGTAGCATACTAAATAAACCAGCAAGGCTGAAACCTTAACAGATATGAAAGTTGTCCCTCAAAGTGATTGCCTTCACCAGAATGTGAAGGTGTGGCACAGAAACCGATGTATCACTGTGAAATTTATTATGTCCATAACTTAGTGGCTCCCTGGCGTATGAACAGAATAAATCTGTCTCTAGTACAACTGTTACACTATCTTTCACAGCTATGGTATTCCGTGTTCCCAACTATATTTGAAAAAATATTAAAAACAGTCAGCTGGCAACACGACGTAAAACTTACTTTACAGTTTACAATACCTTGCTGGATGGAAGCAGCCTGAATCATCTGTTTGTAGTAGGAATAATAAAGCCCGCATTCTGTTCTGAATGAAATTTCTCTTTCGACTTCCTGCAAGTGAAAGTTCAATAGTAAATTCACTTCCCATTTGCTTTTCACAATCACATGAAGCTGCCTTCAACTCAAGTTCTTGCTGCACCAGGGAAATTGACCTATACAGTGGCTTGAATCTTCGGGTTTGTGCATTCTACACAATTTAGTTCAAATAAAGGTAAAATACATGGACAAATTAGGGTAAGAGGCAATCAGTTGAGGTGTCAATGCCTCTGTTAACTGGGGAAATGTATATGCCTTTTGTGATTCTGACGCTGGAAACATTTTGGATGTTTTACTATTTTTTGTAATATTCAATGTTTAGATAGGTGTAGTGGCCAGCAGGTGGACTTTAAAACTGCATATGCTTGCTCTATGCATTTAACCTTTTCTTCCAGATGTAGATATCCTACAGTCTTCCATGGCTTTGCCACCTTAAGGCTCAATTAATTTGGTGTGCTATACTTGGGACTGCACCATAATGCCACTTTGAGATTTCAGCTGGCAGGGTATGCTGCTGCCCACTTGTTAAATGCTGTGTCTTGCAGGAAGCCAGCTGTTCATCACTCTCATACTTACAGTACAGGTTAAAGGAAAAGCAATTCTCTACTCGATTTTAGGTGTAGGTAAAGTTATTATTTTTCATTTAAAAATGTTCAAATTATTTAAACTAGGTACATTTCAAGCTATGTTTCTTTCTTGGCTGATATTGCAGCAGGTGGAGTCTAGTGAGACATGAAAGTTCTCCTAAAGAAAACTGCTCTCAGTACGGGATCTTTGCTGATCACCTCCTTTTGTTAACTCATTAGTTGTGAAGACCTAATGAAATTTAACAAATTCAGAGCCTTGGGTGACCACATTTAAACAAAATAAGACTGCATGAACAACCAATCTGAACAGAAATAACAGGCATCTTATACAATACTGTTTTATTATAAGTGATCCTTTTAGTACTTTATATAAAAACATCCCAGCAAATATCTCCGATAAGCAGTAAGTTAGAAAAGGTTTATATCGAGATTTGAAAACCCCCACAATTCCTGTATGTAGTGTAAGCAAGTCATAAAGAAATGTGAGATTTCTAAAGATAATCGTATTAATTCAGCTTTCTTTACAAAAGAACATTACTGAAATAACAGAATATTACTGAGATTTTTGTGAATGCCATTCTGGTTATGCAACCTTGCATAGAACCCCAAGACTTTCATCTTTCTTAGATGAAGAGTCCCATCTCTTTTGCTGGAATAGAATCAATACTATTTCAGAGCTAACATAAAGCTAGATAAAAAAACCCCATGTTCCTCCCTCCTCTACTGCCCAGTATAGAATCTTAGCTCAAAACATATGTTTTAGTGAAGTCAGCTGTTGACAAACTAAACCCATATTAGTTCTGGTCTGAGAAAAACCAACAGATAAAAACGCAATGTAAGTTCACAACTAAACTCTCCAGCTGCTCTACGACATACAAATCATTATAATACCAGCAGAAGAAAGTGACATTGGCACTAAATATTAAAAGCTACACACTTAGGAAAATGAGAATGCTGGATTTTGAACAAACTTTAGTTTCAAATTCATCACTATTGAAAAGTTTTCTAATACCAAAAAGCAGTTGATTCTAAGTGCTCATAAAAAAAAAAAAAGAGAAAAAAGAAAGAATGTTAACATTTGGAATTTATTAAGGGGGAGAGAGTAGTCACAGAGGGGGATCTAATTAGCAAAAATGCATTCAAACATGATTAATTTGTAATCCTGGCACCAGCTGTATTCAACCAAATGCTATACTTTATGAGACAAACACTAGTGAGTTTTACATCTGTTTCATGCTAAGATAACATCTGTTTTATTCACTCACAATACTTTTCCAGTTCTACATCAATTTATACTTTTCCTAGTATTCCATGTCAATAAAAAGATACAGACTTATGGGTAAGCATTGTAAGGGCACATGTTTATCTTTCTGTATATTCAGTTTGTGAGTGTTTAACAAAGAAGTTACCACTGTTACAAGGGAAAAAAAAAAGAAAAAAATCACCACCACCACTGTCCTCCAGGATACAGTTGCATATGATTTCAATTTATGCAATTATATCCTAATAATATTAAGCATTCAAAACAAAATACAAAGTACTTTTCATCTCAAGGGCAGTGCAAAATTCTACAGCTTAGGTTTCCTCAAACTCCTTACTAAGTCATTCAGAATACTGAGCAAGCAAAGTCTGAGCTGAGTTTTTCTGTAAGGAGAGAGTATAAGCAAAGCTCCAATTACTTTTATTTGTTGACAAAGCTAAAGCACAATTTGTGTAATTGAAAATATTTTTCAGTTGTTCAATTTAAGATCAGAAAGATTTGAAAATAAACTCAACCATACAAGTGGAAACTCAATAGAGACAGCTGCTATCAATGTTCCTGGTTGAGAATCATGTCATCCTTGTGCACGGTCTCTTGGCTGGTTAACCTCATGCCTATCTGTTAGAAGGCCACGGTTCCTACTCAGATCAGACTTTTGATCCAGAGTAAAAGTACCCATAACCACTCAACAGGTACTTCTTTGGAAAAGTACCACCAAAGTACTGGACTGCCCTCCTCCTCTTTATGGCTTACATGTTCACTTTGTAGAGTTCTAATTAGCTGGCTACCCATTTCCCTACTTTGTTTCATATTCAAAATGTAAAAAGAGAAAATATAAGCACTTCAGAGAAGGACTCCCAGGACTCTTATCCTGCACGTCTGAAAGACTTAAAATTTGCTATTTTTATTCCTGACTTTTTGCAAGCAGCAATTTTATTAAAGGGAAATTCAATAGTAATAGTGTAAATGCTTACTCAGAAGGGATGAAGAACAAATGAGAGCTCTGAAGTTTACCTGTTTGTGTTACAGTATTAATTTGCTATGTGGTCTTGGCTCACTCCTGTTCAAAGCTTCTTCAGTTTGCGTTTGAACAAGCAATACAACAGCTGACAGGATAGGTGATGCAATTCTCCCCCCACCCCTCCATTTTGTTATTTTCATAGTAGATCCTGTTCCCAAAAGACACTATACTTCAGGAGCAGTCACTAAACTGCTATTCAAATTACTGAGAATAGACTAGCCGTTTTATATGTGTAGTGCCAGAAAGTTTTCAGAAAACTGAGAAAGGATTTTTGGCTAAGAAATCTGTTCTGGCTTTCACCATCATAAACAGAAATCTTTGTTCTTTTAATGTATATGAGAAGAGATTCAAACTTTTTTCTTCAAAATTGTTTGGTTAAGATAAGTGATTATAACTTTCTGCAATCCCTGCTGGAAGTGTACAAAAACACAGCTTCTGACTACGTGACTCGGTATTCTGCATTCTCATTTTTTTTTTGTTGTTCTTTCAGGAGGCCTTGGAATAAAAAAACCCAACCAAACACCACCAATCACGTACCCCTTTCATAGCATAAACGTCTCTTTGAGATCTGCATTTTCAGTTTTGAAGAAAACAGTTTTACATCTTTCTCCAATGACCACGGCAAATTTATAATAGCAGGCATATTTATTAGCAAATAAGAACAAGATTCACACATACTGCAGCAACTGAAATCAATGCACTGTTGAAAGCCATATTCAAAATAGAACAAAACGGTCTAACAACCACAGAACAATTTTTCTAATTGGGTGAACCATTGCTGGAAGACACCCAAAACTGAACTGGCTTTCTACAAATTGCAATTGGAATTACAGAAAGGCAATCATTACAAGTATACGTGCAAGTTGTGACTTCAATTACTTAGAAGTTAAGTATCGTGACTTTGCATAATGAACTCTTTACTTTCAGTTTTTAGGGTTGAATACAATTGGCAAACTGCACAATTTTGTAACTGTGCAATCATGACGTTCATGTATCAATGGGGTCTTCAGAACAAAGATTCCACCTTTTGTACCAAGATGGTGTATGTAAAAACCTCTGTCTAATTTAGTGCAAAAGTGTCAAATAAACACTGCAGACCTCCTTCTACCAATGTACAAAGAAAGGTGTACCTTCACGTAACAGAAAAAATGACAAAACAAGTCTCCTGTTACATCTCACTATATTAATTTAGTAGCCATACATACCCTTTTGTGCATGAATTCTTACCATCTGACTAATTGTAGATTATTGCAAGAAAGGAATAAAGTTCAGGGGAACAATATGTTGTTATATAATTTTTATATCAAAGTTCCGTAACATTAAATCCCTAAATTTGCACCGTCTACAGCAAATTCAGAGTGACTGAAGTTACTAATCGAAAATGTAGGGAAATATAACTCATTTAGAATTTATTTTCTTTTCTATGTTTCAGAGCAGTGTTGATGCACTGCTATGCTTCATGGGGGTTAATGAAACACTGGATGTGTATTAGTATTGCATCCATTTATTCTATATGTAATGCTTAATAAAAATAAAATAACCTCTGCGCTTCATTAAGCAAGGCATACAATAATTCCGTGCCAAGGATTAGGCTACAGTCCTTGCTTATGAGAATTCTGTCTGGGGTATGCATTAAAATAAAACTTACTCTTTCAAAATATTTAGAAAATTCAGTTAATATATGCAAAAAATATACGCTTTGGCCAAACTATAAAATGTTAGAGAAAAAAGCAAATTTTCCATCTATTTTTGACATAATTTTTGAGAATCTCAGATTGTTCCATACTGCATTATATTCTTGTCTTTTATTAGTATATAGCATGTGCTGTAATTATAAGATTAGCCAATTCAGAAATGCTGGAAACCATCTACATCCATCTAGAGTGACTACAATGTCCACTGATATGTATAGGCACAGAGATGTCTATATGCTGCTTTACAGATGTTGGGATGAGCCTTCCTGTCTTAGCTTTGCAGGAAATTTCACAGGCTTTTCATATGTAGTCTTCTCTTCCCATACTACTCATGAAAACAGTATTTTGTTTAAACTTTATCTCATCCATGTATTCTTTCTCTGCTTAGTTAAGAGAAAGTGTATCAAAATACACAGTTTAGATTCCTTATCTTGCTATTCTCACTAACAGCCACAAAATGCTCTGATATGAATACTGGCAAGAAAGCAAGTCTAGACTGTATCTAAGTTAACAGTAAAACCTTGGGAAGCTTTGTGTTAATCAAAGTGAAAGCACAGTCAGAGTCTGACTTGGCAGACAAGTGCAGAAAATGTGATCAGACTTGACTGATCCCCAGCCTTCTTTGTATTCGGAAATAACTGCAGCAGATACTACCTGTTTGGTCTCAAGCTGTAATAAATAACTTGAGAACAAACCTTTAAAAGTACCTTTGAATCTCGCTTGGAACTTAAGTGTTTACAAAAAAAATTGCATTTGTCTGATCAATCAAGTTAGGGCTATCGCCTTCTATTTGGGAAGATATCCTTAGAAATAATTTGAGAGTGTGTACACAAAAACCACAAACAGTATACACTCACTGAAAACAGCTCCAAAAGGCAGGAGTATGTATGAAGCCTTAGTGAAGAAGGTATAACGTGAGATCAGAGAATATCTGCATCTCTTTCTCCTTTAACCTGCTGGTAGATGAATTTAATACTTTTTAGAATCTTTCCATCAAATTGGCTGAAATTGCTCATGTCCCAATGTCACTAGTTATCATATCAACTCCTTAGGATGAAATGAGAGCTAGAGAGACAACAGAATCCAGACTAAAAATATTTAGAGGGTTTTATTTCAGTTTTGATATCTAATGGCATTCTAGTGTACTTAAAACGAAAACAACAATTACCAAATAAAATGAGCATTTCATCCATTGGGGGGCAACTTAATTGCAACTACAGACTTGCTTCTCTCAGTGAACTTTGTGTCCCTCTGTATCAGTTCAACAGAATGAAAATGCTGTATCCGTTATGTTCATACATTGCCACAAGTCCATACCTGTTTGTACTTCAAAATACACAACACCTGCAAAATTAATCAATACTTGCTTTTGGAAGGAAAAGACAAACCTAAGATGTACCTTCAATATATACACAATCCATCTGTATAGTCAAAGAAAAATGAGAATGGGTACAAAACAGTATTATACGTATATTACAATGGCAATTGTTTCAGTAAGTGTCAACTATTTTTATTACAGGAACATAAATGTTTCTAGGCCAGAAAAAGTGCATAGTATAGGAAAGATATATTGCAATGGAAGTATTCCAATTAAATACACATAATCTTTGAATAATGTAATACATAGACTTAATAGAGTGACTTTTAGGCATCTAAAAGGAAAATGACTCACCTGGTTTTTTTCTCTGGTTAAATATAGATATATGTAACTAGTCAGTCCTGGATCTTGGGAATGGTTGGTTTTACATTGGTGAATGTCTGAAATATGTTTTGAGGTTTGGACATTTAGGATAACATTATATAAAATTAGTATTGAATAGTACGAGACTGTGCCTAAACAGTATTACAATATCACAGTATAAATACAATCAAAGAACTGTGTGCCAGGGTTTTGAGTATTGTTTAACTGGTTTTTGTTTGGTTTTGGATTGCTTTGGATAAAAGGAAGACGATTATAGAGCAACATAGAGTAGACTGTTGAAATTCTATTCTAGATAAGGATCAATTATGGTTGGAAGAACCATAGCTACAACTCAGGCAGGAGCTGTGTAGCAATGTTTTTAGAGAAAAACTGGGGAAAGGTATTTATTGAAATCATCAAGTATTTACAAAGTGATGGGAAGAGAAGCACAGTTTCTTTAAGTTAAGTTTTTAAAAAACTGAAATATTCTATGTTTTTGAGCAAGTTACAAGACAAATACATAAACAAGTGAAATTTCAACTAACACTCACATTAATGCTCTATGAAAGCACTGATGAAACTATGAAAATGACTGTTACCTTAATATTGGAAAACCACAGGTCATTTTCATGCAATGTAGCAACATAAACAGAGGTAAGAAGTCCAACAGAGATGGCAACAATTCCACCAACAGTTATTGAGAGTATGTTCCACAGCTTTCCACCTGTATGAGCTTGGAAGAAAAATATTTCACTCTGTAATTGTGAAACACATAATTCAACTTAAAGGAATTTTGGAAATTCATTTATACATTGCCTGTGCTAGTACAGTTTACATTCTGTCGGTAACAGGACACTTGGTTTTAAGAAGTCTTTATGGAGATCTGGTTTTTATTTTCTCATATAGCAAACTCAGAGTATTTTATTTACAAGCAAAGTGAAATAAGGTGTGCCTTAATTAGCAAAATGTAGTTACGGTTTAAGAACACCATGATCCTATACAAATCTGGATAAATACCATATCTAATTTGTAAATCTAAATTGAAATATCCTCCAGGTCACCTTTTTTAATTAAGGCAATACAGCACTACTGTTAGATCACAAAGTAAGACATTAAAATCTTCTTCCCATGTCTTCAAATGGGTGCCTGTTTTTTGTTGCTTGCTTGTTTGTTTTTGTAAATAACAACACTGAAGGTTCAGAAGTCTCACTAAATACCCACAAAAAGACTGAACAGCAGCCAAAGCAGCCTTTGACAATGGTGTCATGCTCTGAATTGCAGATGACCTCCTGTTGATATCAGAATAAGATTATAGATGGAATGCTGGGAAAGAAAGGTTGCATTTCTACGTAGCTCAAACAATTTCTTGTACACTTACGTTCCTGGTTTTTTTAGTTTGGTTTTTTTTTTTTTTAAATTTTGATATAAGGCTTAATATGAATCTTAGTGATCCAGAACTATATCTTTGAAATGGCTATTTTATACAGTGTGTGACATCTACATAGTGGGTACTAATTATGCAATTCAGCAGAACTGAGGGCTGGGCTGGATGAGAAGTATGACCACTTCTGCATTTTGTATAGAGCCTAAGTGTACTTGTGTGGAAACAACTATGTAACTTTCCTTTTATCTACCCAAATTGCATATATAGAAACACTTGGAATTTAGGTCAAAACATCCCTTAAAATAAGTTAATTAAAAAAACCAGACCCAACAAACTTTGCTAACTTTAAAGTTATAATTCCAAACAAAAATGTTGTCAGTATTCCTCCAATTAAGACGCTCAGTGTCTCTCTTTTATATTTGCCTAGCTAGCCTGTCCTACTAAAAAAGCAAGGGTTTGCAGTTAAATTCAGATTTCATGTGCAATTTGCTTATATTTAAGTACAACTAGTCAGAGGTCTTCAAATCCTTTCATGTTACCAATGATTTGAACTGGGATTTGTTTAACAACTAACAATCTACGATGGCTACATGAAATCTTGTAAGTCTGTCACTGATACTAAATTGAAAAAAATTGCTCTCACCAATTTAAATTAGGATTTTAAAATGGAGTAATCTGCATGCCCTTTGTCTCATCCAATTAATTTTGGTGATAGATATTCAAGCATGAAACTGTATTTGCTACATGCCTCATTCTCACGTGTGCTTAAGATAGATACCAAGAGCTAAACGCTACTAAAAAGCCATAACGTAACAATCCCTTTCATTACCCACCAGACAGAGTTTTCCCATCAGGCTTCACATTCTTCTCCTCTGAAGGCTGATCTTCAGCTGCTTCTGTGCCTTTTCCAACCCTTCTCTGTCTTACGGTTGTCATGATGTCAGTCACTTTAATTCATTATTCTCCAGTCTAACTCCTAAATGGACACATACAAGCAATGCATCTTCCTACTCAAGCATTCACTTAATACTGTATGAAATATCTGAAAACAGAACCATATTTTACTGTCATCAGAGACTTTGACTTACAGAACTATACTGTAGTTAAAGTGTATCTTACGAAAAATGCAAGATTTTTTGCACTTTTACAACTCGGTGCAAATGACAGTCTAGAAAACATCATCTTAAATTTGTAAAGACTTAAGTTCACAACTTTACATGCTCTTGAACAGGTTTTCAGAATGATTCATTATTTTGACTGCCCTCACCTTTGGTCCTCGACTCAAAATGCACACCAGGCTCCACTTCTTCAAAAAAGCGTAAGCCCTTCAAAGAAAAATTAGTCCTTTTAGGGTATTTTAGTTTGGCACCTAAAATAGAAAGCCCGTGTTTAAATCCTGGCTTTCAAGAAATCTGGAAAAAGGGGGCCACAAGATGCAAAAATGATGCCAGAGAAAACGTGCTATAAAAAACGAGAGAGCATTTAAAAAATCCTTGATGTTTTATAGTATTAAAGCACCATAATATTCGAGAACATTACAAAAATGACAAAAAGAAGGGCAGCTAGTCCTTCTCCCATCAATTCCCAGGTGCTCTCTGCTCTGAAACGGCAGCAACCTGCCATTCTATGTTTGAAAAATCAATGGTGTCCCACCCTGACTGCAAAAATCTGCTACCATTCCCAGAGCACAAACACCAGTATTTGTATTACCACTGGTGTAACTGACCAGTAATGCTCTCAGAAACATGCCTCAACTTCACAGCTTTGCTGTTTTAAAGCTTTTGCAGTGGATTAGCTTCACCTCTTTCCCTCACGCCTGGGAAAACACATGGAGGCAGCTATGTGAGCGGATATCCAAGTTGTTTTTAAACAGCTCGTTTGTAGAAAACCTGGCGATTGATTAACACAGGCAAGATGGTCATCATCACCGTGCTCTTTCTTTGCATTGCCAGTCTCAGCCAGCTGTCCCCTGTGCCTGATGCCGCAGGGAACGGTTTTGGCCTCACAGCTGTCTGAGGTGAGGCGAGGCAAGGCCTGGGGCAGCGGGGCGGGGCGGGGCAGGCCCTGTGGCTGCAGGCCGGGCACGATGGGGAGCCTGGGGCGAGGCCGTCGGTGGCGGCGGGGCAGCGCGGCGGACTAGGCGAGAGGGCGGCCGAGGGCGAACGCGCCCGGGCTGACGGGGAGAGGGGAAGCTGCCCTGGGGGCTGGGCAAGGGCGGGAAGGGGAGGCAGGAGGGCCGGGCCTGGGGCCGCGGCTCCCCCGGCGGCCGGGGCGGGCCCCGCAGGGCGCCAGCGGCCCTCCAGAGCGCCGCCCTTCCGCCGCCGGTGGTGCGGCTCGCTGCGGCCTGCGCGGAGCGGCCCGGCGCGGCCTGCTCGGCAGCGGCTTGGCCGTCCGCCCGCCTCCTCCCCTTCCCCTCCGCATCCCCCCCCTGGCGGGGTCGGTACCTGCCGGAGCTCAGAGGGTCGCTGCAGCGGGGCGGCGGCTTCTCCTACCGGCGCTGCCTGCGCGGAACCGTCCGGGAGGGGAAGAGGCGGACGCGGACGCGGCGCTTGTTGTTCGCCCCTGTCAGGCGAGCGGAGGGGCTGCGACGGCCGGGGCGCGGGGCTCGGCGGCGGGCAGGGGCGCGCCGGTGGGCAGGCAGCCGCCGCCGGACGGGGGAGGCCCGGGCGGGGAGGAGCTGCGAGCTGTGGGGAGTGGGCGGGCTGAGGGCCGGGGCCGGGCTGCGGCTGGGGCGGCACCTTCGTCCGCGGGGCTCGGCGGGCGCCGTCGGCTTCCTCAGCTGCTTTTGGGCTGTGCGGAAGAAAAGTCCGGCAGGGACGAGGTTGTCTGTGAAAGCAGAAGCAGGCAAAGTCGCCCCAGTCTCAAACTCGTCCCTCCCCACCCCAAAAGAGGTTTAATTATTTTAAATGACCAGAGGCGGGGCCCTGCCCGGGGTGGGCTGCCTCCTCCGGGCGGGAGCAGCGGGTGCTTCGGGTTCGACTGTCCCGCGTGGAAGATTCTTTTCTAAATCAGTGATACAGAATTTATTTTTAGTGTTTTGTTGTTGTTGCTGCTGTTTTTTCCAAATAGATGTATTTCGAGATATATGTGAAGTTATTTTTGAATTTAAATTAGAATCCTAAACAGTAAAGGTGTATTTTGTACTCAGTTTATTATAAACTCCATTGTATTTCTTGATCAACTGCAGCATAAACATGCAAGGGAGGAGAGGACCCTTATCTCTGTAGCAGAAAGATAATGGCAACACCACACTCTTTTCCACGTAACAGGTACAACCTACCCTTACAATAATTTTTTTATTGTAAATTTTATTTGCGGTGTCTTTAGAGACAGTTATCATATGAAAAAAAAAATCCCCATAAAGCCTTTACCAACATGCCAACTCCCAGATCCTATCACAGAAAGCAGATTTCCCAATAATCCACACAAATTCTGTGGAACAGGTGAGACTAGAGTTCACTTCTTTAGGCCAATATTCAGTTGATGTTCCATCACATTTTAACATCTAGCAATACTTACTCTTTTTTTAATTATTATTTTATTTTTCATTCCACAACCTTGGTTCATTGGCAAAGTCAGTATTTTGAGCAAAAAGAGGCATGAAATTCAAAGAAAACATGCTCAGAGATGCCAAGGAAACTGTAACTAGTAATCATCCTGGTAATTCAGAGCTTTGAAGCCATTGACATTAGAAATCAGGAAATTTTTCTGTATCTGTCTTTGCATGCTTGGTATGTTTTGTAAGTATTTTTTAGAACAAACAATGATTTTCTCTTCCTCTGATTAAGCTCTCCACATAGTTGAAAACTTATACTACAAGTCAATTCACAACAAAGACTACCCATACTTCTCTTGTTTTTTTGAGCAATAAGGCAGGTGGTGCATTTGTGGGGAGTGCTTAAACTAAGAATATGGAAACGCAAATTATAGGCTTTACAATGGGCATTAGGTTTACCTTATTTTTATCACTAATAGCACTAATAACATCACTGCCACATCATACCTGTCAGGTGTTTGTTAAAATTAACATATACAGATCATACAAGTGATTTTACAGTGTAAATAAAGGAAAAAAAAATCTTGAGTGTGTGTACGTTTTTGTGTAAAGGAGGACAGATAATGTACTTACATTTCTGAGAAAGGGAATGTTGTGGAAGATGTTTTCTACAATGCGAATTCTGTTTTTTCACTACCTGTAAAGAGGCCAATGCAAAGTATAATCTACACAGAACAGAAAGTTGCAGAAACAGGTTAGAAAACATAATAATTTAAGATCTTTAGAAATCCGGTAATTATGCATGTTCAGTAAATTTGGGACCACTAAAAGCCTGTTCGCCGGAGAACCAAGTCTTGGACTAAATGACAGGCTGCATAGCGTGGTTGCCAACAGGCAGTAGTAGTGGGAAGAGGGGGAGTTAGTCTTAATTCTACTGTTTTTTATGACACTGTTCATATATGTAATATATTTGTATGTGATAAACAAGTTACTACGGTCAGTTGACAAAGTTTTCCATTTTGTGGATGTGATGGCGGATTACCAGCAGTACAAATTCCAGTGACATTCCTGAACTAACGCAATCTACGCTGTAGAATAGTGTTATTTAAACTGAAAACAGTTTGTGTAATAGAAAAGCATTAGACAACCTTTACACAGTGGTGAATGTATCTAAGACTAAATGTTACGTTTAAGTCATTTTAGAGTAACTAATCACCTACAGTCATCATTTTGAAATATTAACGCCTATTGTTCAAGATTCAAATAGTGGAAGATTAAACAGTAAGGAAAACAAAAAAATACTTTTTTTTCCCCCAGTTCTATATAATATTTTAACAAGTTGTATCTCCTGTTGCACTGTGTTTGGGCACAGCACTAGGAAAAAAATGGAGTGGGAGAAAAACCCTCTGCCTTGATCCTCTGTCTGGAAGTACTCAGAACAGATGAATCTGGTGCTGTGGTGCCTAATATTCTAGGGATGACACCTGAAATACAGTAATAGCTGGAAAGTATCACATCACAGCATTCTTCACTGCTTCTTTTTGCCAGGGACTAGAGCAATGTTAGTGTAAAAAGCAAAAAACCTGTGTCATGAGGGAGCTTCACCTGATAGTTATTATTCAACATATTCTCACTGAAACAATGTATTACTTAGGCAATGTGTCCGTTGATGAGATATAATGTTTTAAGTTGGGAGTATACAGAAAAACTAAAGAACTTCTATACTGATATTAATCTCTGAAAATTGTATTATAAAATGTAAATTAAAATACATCAAACTGTAGCAAGTAGTCAGTAATACTGTATTATTGTTCTGATACTATAACGCTAGCTCTATACTTGCCAAAGCAGCAAAAGGGTATTATTTATCAATATTCTTGTTGCCTATTGTGTTCCAACTAGATTGTATGGTAGCAAAGTGTTAATGTTAGTACAAAGTCACCCATAATCCCAAAAAATGTTAGTCAAACATCTACAAACCATACTGTATAGGAAATGGTTGAATCAAACTTTAAATTCAATTTATTTATACTATTTACATTTGTGTTTTCTCTTGGATTGTCACATTCAATACTGTAGAAAGAGCTACTGTGAACTAGAAACACAGGAGGACTGAAGTGCTGCCTAAGTAAATTTTGAGCCTAAACCTGCAATCTTTTTAGTTGCTGTTCAGCAGCCATGTGATGTGCTGCAAGCATGTCAAATTTATAGGTTATCTCTTTTTTTCAACTTTTGAAGCTTGTCAGGTGCCTGAAGTTTTGCTTTTGGGCAAAAGCGTCTTAGTTTTATCAATTCTGAGGTTTTTTTATCTAGCTGATACAAGTCAGTATTAATGGTGTTTCACTTTCTGAGTGGCTCCGTGCGACAGCTCTTTTCCAAATATGCCCAGAAGGGACTGCAAAAAAAAAAAAAAAAAAGAGTAGTAGCACAGTGCACTAACTTTTCTGCAGTAATTCTAACTGTAAATCCTTGCCAAAGATATAGGACAGAGTGATTCAGATCCCACTGATGTGTGGCAGGGCTCTAACCCATATTGTCCTCATTCCCAGGAGTGTTACAATCATGGAGCGTTAGGTCAGCACAGCTCTATCCCGACAAGCTGTGTGTCCAGACCCAGTTCTGCAAAAGCCACAACGTTCCATTGCAAGCACGGTGCCCTGTCGCCTGGCAGCAGCCGCCCTGCGCTGGGTTGGCCAGCACTAGTGAGGAGGGAAGGTGTCTGATAAGACATGTGCTTCATAGTAGATAAGGTGACTTGGGATACCGGTTGGATCACACACGACCAGGTTATTTATGGGGCAGGGAAGGAACTTCTGATGAGGCTTTTCTGCTTTATTAAGCTGAAGTGAGGCAGGTATTTTAGCCCAGTGAATAGGGTAATACCTGGATGCCACGTCCTACTACAGAGACTCTTTTCCCAGGTCTTGCATTCGAGAAAACGTGGAAAAGCTGCACGACCCAGCATTCTGTAGCATTGCATCTAAACCCATCTGTAGTGCCAGCTTTTTTTCACGTCAACGTTATTTGGCCCAGGGCCATAGTAATAACACCAAAATGAAAAAAGATAGCCTGTTTATGTGAATGTAAACCATGATAATACCAGCAATACTCTAGCAGTATTTTCTCTTTTCTCTCCTTGGCCAGCAACAGCAACCGAGCTAGACTTGGGGTTTGGTTTCTTTGGTTTTGTTTTTTTTTTCTAAAAAAGATGGGAAGAAAAGCTTCAGCAAGGCCAAGAAACGTGTTGTATATTTAAAATCAGGTTGCAAGATACGTTTTAGCTTATGTGATGGATAAACAAGCATCAATCACTGACCTGAAAAAAGCTGCCTAAGGCTTTCACTCCATTTAAATTACGGAAAAAATTGCCACTAGCTTCATTATAAATTTTGAAAGTGCTTTTCTGTCCTTCAGCATTGTCTCATCATAACTGCATGCAGGCTTACAAGTATTTTGACTTAACAGTCTCATATTTCATCACTACAGTTATTTTATAAAAGTTGTATTATGAGTATTAAAACTGTAATAACTTGACACAAGAGTGAGAAATGGCAGTAAAGTATTTAAAATACTTCTTGATTTAAACAGATTCCCATCTCTCTAAACACGGTTCAGTGTTTGAATTTTCCATATTCATATTTCATACAGGTCAAATAAAAATGACTAAAGTGTTTAACAAAAAAAGTTTATTACCAAAATACAATATTAAAGTCAATACGTGACAAACTCCTGTAAAGCAAAATAAATTATTCTAACATTGTACAGTATTTCAGAAGGTAGTTAAAGTACTACTACAGACTTTGCTTCGTAGTTCCAAACAGTTGTCTATCAGGAACACAATCCTAGAGAGAGCTTAAGGCATGCAGCTTAATGTGCTGGATAATTTTATAAAATGAAAGTAATCCTATTTAATAAGATACAGTATCAGAATTAACTGCAGTCTTTACATGTCAGTTTTCTAAATTTTTTATACTTTGGCTATAAAAGCAGTGCCATAGTGTTACAATACCTTTTCTTAAAAAAATACATGTACCCATGTCCATGAATATCAAATGCAAATGTAAATTTCTATTAAATATATCTTAACAAATGTTACTTTGAGCACCAACTGTACATTTTTTAAAATGATTAAATAAGTGCTTCTGAAAGAGGAAAATACAATAACTCTGACTGAATCCCACTCTATTTTTCCAGGCCAAGCATAAATCGGAAAGATGAAATATGCACCTATTTATCAGTATAGTCTGGTGTGAATGAAATTTTCTCTTTAGTAGCAGTATAGGCATTTAAAACAAAGCTGCAAGTTACAGTCTATATCACAGAATAAAATCTAATTTAAACAAACAGCAAGTGAATAGCTGATCATCTGATAGTGCTGTGACAGAGGATCTGAAAATATTTTAAAAGCTTAAAGAAAGGGGAAGATTGCAGTGTTGGTGACTTTGAAATGTGCTTAAAAACCCTTACATAACATGCAACCAAGCCAACCATACACTTTCCAAAGCAGATAACCTGAGGAATAATTTGCTTTCAGAAAAGATAAGTCTATAATTACTTCACATGCAGAACTTCTGATAAAGTCCATGGGAATTGTGAGTGGGTAACTAAGGGCAAGCAGCATGGAGACAGTTAAAAAAATCTCTGTGCACATGGGAAAGAATTATTTGTTGGCATTTGTTAGGACTAATAATGGTTTTTAGAGGCAACTAACTATTTTATAGGGACATGTGGTCAAAAGGAAAAAAGCAATAAGATGGCAAACAACTGCAAATAGCTGCATCCCGCTTAGTAATCCCATTACAATGAGCCCTGGTGCATTATAGTTAATGCTGCAAGTGTGGCTTGCACATACACCAAAATAGTTCATTTTGATTCAAGGTTACTTGCTTTTTAAGTCTTGGTTCACTGCCATCTCCTTCTTAGCTTACGAATGCAAGTTTTTCACCTTTTTATCCTTCACTAGATGAGCAACTTTAAAATAATTATTCCTTTACACAAAAATAACAATATGTGGCAAAATATTGTTTCTGTGAATACTAACTGGTAGTTCAGCACTACTATGGATCTCACTGTACCTTTCATTTTTTCAACAAATGGGATCACTGAATGAGAAAGTTGAGATATACTCAAGATAATGTACTGTTTTCACGTGACTTCTATATTGAAGGTAAAATACCGGTGTCGATAAGACAGTATGAATATCCCATTAAAAGTTTACTATCTGTAATTGAATTTGAGATTATGTAAATAAAGCGTGTTTTTTAAATGTAAAATCCATCTGTAGGAATATGAAAAATACCTTCTAACTGAAAATAATGTGTACTTACTTCACATATGTAATTAAAATATTTCAGATATCTGACACAAAAATGCTTTGATATTATATCCTGACCAATTTTTGAAGCAAAATGTGCGCTTTCTGCTATCTACTTTATAAACAAAATAGACATTTAACCCAAAAGAAGTAGTCAAATTGAGGAAATCACTTGAAAACAAAAAATCATCAAATGTACCTGGGATCTCAGTGCCTTTACCCTGGCCTTTAGATTTTGTGCTGCTTCATACAGTTGTAACAAGACTTGTTTCCTTTTCCTGTTTGCCACTTCTAGTCAGCAATAGCGCCATCAGCTGTACACTACATATGCCACTTTCTTTTTACAGTTGAGCTTATTTCTGCTAGCAGAAATGTAGAAATAAAGTAACCATAAAATACTGTTTTTCTAAGAGTAAGTAATTTTTTAAGTAATGAGCTACTAAAAATCAGGTCACTGCCTCCCCATGTCAGGAACTAGGCACGCTTCTGTGCATCTGCCATTCACTAAAAGCAGAAATACATGCTGGGACTAGAAAGTTTAAATCTGGCGGCTAAAGGGCTTCTTTGGAAGTGCTTCTACTTCACTTGATTGCAGCATATATTTCAAACAATTTAAGTAGCCAACTTTATAAATAACCTCAACAAAGTTGCCTGGTAATTAGCCAGTATAATAATATTCCAAACTGATAGAAAGATGAATGTCTTCTACTGCAAACTGCTGTAACTGTAAAAAAAAAAAAAAAAAAAAAAAAAAAAAAAAAAAAAAAAAAAAAAAAAAAGAGCACTGTAATTTTAGAAGCTAAAGGCTTTAAAAGGGGGAGATTTCTATGTGTTTCTTAGGAAACAAGGTAATCCCTAATTCCCTTTATGAATCCATATTATGTGCACTAGTAAAATTTATTCTACAAGTGACTGGATACAGTTTCAGCTTAAAATATTGTTTGCCTTTTTAAAAAAAAAAAAATTTCCTGCAGTAAGATTGCTCTACCTTTCAGTGAATTATTTCTACAGTTACAGCTCTGTCGACAAATGGGAAATTTAGACAGCCAGTGGGATTTCGAAGAACTCTGAAGCATGTAGGCATTTCTCAAAATCCCACTTTGTGCTCACCTACATCTTTAAGAATCTACATAGGTTTAATCTACACCTCTTTGTGGCCGTTACTGTTAGTATCTTGTTCTCATTAAAAAACATTGCTCATACATACTGAAAAGTAATCACCACAAATTAGAAGAGACATATGATAAGCTTTTTTTTTTTTTTAAATAGTTCTGCTGAACATGTCAAGAAAACCATTAAGAAACAGCAGGTCATTATTATAAAGGATCTTTTACACACTATCAATTCAAAAGATAGCAGGTTTTAGTTAGGATCCAATCAAATAGTTATTAGCAAAATGCTTCTAGGCTCCTCAGCTCCTGCTGCTCTAAATCGATAGAAAGGATAGCAGTCTTTGTTGAAGGACGACTTGGGGGTTTGTAACGCTTTAAAAATAGATTGGGAAAAATGAAATGCCTATGTGTGCATGCAAGCACACACATGCCCTCACCCACCTCCCCTCTCCCTACCTTCCAGAATGCAGGCAGTGGGGTTTATGAGATCATATTGTAAAATTTTTATCATCTGGTCTGTTGCCAGCTTCAAAAAAGAGGATAAAAAAGTTCTTTGCTGAAATACTTGGAAAACAACAAAGAGGGAGGAAGAAAAAAGCTTTTCAATTGATACAAAGCTTTCATACCTTTGGGTTTTAACATACTGTACTAATGCATTATTACTGACTAGTACCTGACAATAAAAGAAAAAAAACCCCAACAATCCTACATTCTTGGCACCATATAGAGAAATAACAGGTTAAAATGGATCGTTCCATTCCCCACCCCTTATATTTATCTCCTAAACGATTCATCGGTCCCTGGTTAAAATATTACACTCCTACTGAAACAAGGACTCAGGATAGGCAATCAAGTTTTGCTTGCAATTCTTCTCTTTAGCAAGTTTCTCAGGCAAAAATTAGCAAAGAAAGAAAATAGTCACTGTAGGAAACCCTCTCTTTAACTTACTGCTTCACTAGTTTGTGTTCTGAGTTGCGCTGTGGTCCTTATTTAGAATGATGTTTATGATTTCACCCTCATGTTCTTTCATATGATCGAGCAGATTTTCTTTGTTGGTAGACTCAAAACCACAAATGCAGCAGCAGAAGAGGAGAACACAGTATTCTGTGCCAAGATGGGGTAGAGTGGAGTTCTTTTCTAAACTGCATGAGGTATTCATCAAGTTAGGTTTTTCATTTTCATCAGAACCTGAAATTTCATTCGTAGTCTGGTTAGTAGACTCTGTAAAAGACACCAAGTTGTCTGAACTTCCTAGTATAGGTACTGTACTTTCATCTGTGCCTTCTAATGAGGTTTTGTCAGGAAGCTGTCCATGAAACCTGAAATAATAATAAAAACCGAAACAAATATCAAAACATACAGTTGTTGCTTTTTGACAGGAACTTTATTGTGGATCAGAGTTGGGTCATTTGAGAATTCTAGATGATAGGGCTTGAAAGTAAATCAGACGTACCTGCTGCTTTGCAAAATTGCATCATTAATAGCCTTGTTCACTTGTTCATAGTTATAATTTTGGTCACTTGCATGTTTCCACATGTGGGACTTCAAGGATGGAGGATGGCTACATACATATCCACAGAGAGAACATCTAGGGAAAAAAAGTGGACAAGGAAAACCAGAAACATTTAGAAGGTACATTTTATTAGTTTAGTAATGGATTAGTTCTTCCAAAAGTACGAGTAAACAGCGAGAAATGTCAGTCCTCTTCTCGGCCCCCTTTTCAGTTTCACAACTAGGTTCAGTTAGTTTGCAAAGTTTCAACCTGAGATGTAAGACTATTTTTAGGGTCTGAGAATTTTTAAGTTTGCTTTTCCTGACTTCTTAAACAACTGAATTAAAATCTTATCTGTTTGGCCTGTTAAAACTGCTTAAATACTGCAAAAATGCAATAGTTCTGATGAATGCAGAAACACAGAGTACATCGGTGTGCTATCGGGCAGGCAGGTAGTGAGCTCTCTTTGCCGTTGCTCTGAACCAAGCAGGAGCTGTGTAATTAGCAGTGATAATTTTAATTGAACTAATAAAGTCTTTCCTGGTGTAGTATATACTATTAGTTTATTTAAGGATCACAGAATTGTTTAAGTTGGAAGGACCTCTTGAGATCACCTAGTCCAATCCGCCTACTTGAGCAGGATCAGCTATAGCAGGTTGCCGAGGACAGTGTCCAGTCAGATTTTGAATATATTTACAGATCGAGATTCAGACAGGTGACAATTTTGTCCATAGAGTTTTTAATCAGCTCGGGTGCCACAAGACTAAATTTTCTATTTCCCTATAAAACACTGTCTTATACAGTAAAGAACAAAATCTTGATGAATAAATCCTATCTACATAGAGATGTAGTGTGTATTTACGGACACAAATAACCCAAGACTGATCAAATCCCATATGACTTTTTTCATACATGAACATACAACAGAGGAGTTTTTTTACAAGTGTTTTCTAATATGATAAATTAGTCATCTCAGCATGAAGGAGATGAGTGACACTGCATGACATCACTCGAGAGCAGAACACCACTCATGGTAAAGACGACGTAGCTCCTTGTCTTTTGGACAAGAAAGCTACTTTGCTTAGCTACTTGCTACTTCAGAAGTCTTCAGTTCCTCAAATCACATGGAAAAGACCAGGATCAATCAAAGGTGATGTTCTAATAAATTATAGCTAGGAATGCACCTCATTCCTCAATCAGAGTAAGATGTTTTCTGCTGAAGCAATGTGATCCCGATATGTTACACTATGATGAGTCTGTTAAAATTACTACTACTATACTAGTAAGTTTTTGTAAATTTTTAAGACCTTTTCAGAAATATAACCTGGAAACATGAGAAGGCCTACATAAAACCGTGCTATACATTACAATTCAGTACGGTTTTACCACTTCTCTTAATGACTATAAGACATGGTCCTTAAATGCCTTGCAAATAAACATATACAGGAAACTATTTCTGCTCAGCAGAAGATTGTGGAGAACAGCAAAAATCTCACAAGTTAGCTGAAGGCATGGTACATTACCTTGCTTACGTAGCAAGGTAATTCTGTCCTGCAGGGGAACAAGAGGCGTGTCCTTCTAGCTCACTTTTCTCTATTACTTGATTTGGAATGTACTATCCTATTTTTGTTTTTTCCTTCTAATTTGAAGCCTTATAAAGAAAATGGATGCCTTCAAATATAGGCAAGTTCACTCTCAGGTTGAGAATCTTAGTATTTCTAATAAGGCTGTTACAAAATAATGGCATCCTTAAAAATAAGATAAAAGGCAGACCTTATAGTTAATTTACAGACAAAATTAGGTCAAAATTATTTTTTTGCAAAACACAAAGGTCAAAAAATAATCTTAATCCCATTCTATATGCACATGTATTCCACTAGTCTTATTTTATATATATATATGATTTTTCTGTGCCACTAACACAGCTTGGTCAGTGGGTTGGTAACACAGCGAACAAACCAAGGGTTCAGTGTTTGTTTTTATCCCCTTTTAATGACAGACTGATTTTCTGAAGTACATTAATTTAATCAGGTGATTTACTAATCAGATTTACTTTGCTGAGAACAATATAATGAGCCAAATGCTGTTGACTGCTTTAGTATACAGTTCAAATCAAAGACACGGAAACTGAACGGCTTTTACCCTGATGCACTACAGTTTATGATCATATAGTTAATGTATAGTTACAGTATATGCACGACATTCCTAGAGAAGCAAAATTATTTTACCATTGAGTTTAGTATAAGAACCCCTCAATTCTATAGCATGATTTGCCCTACTGGGTGACCTATGTTGAATTATTAAACTTTACTGTTCAAGTGTATCCTAAACTGATCTACTGAGGAAACAATTATCTTGCAGCTTTTGATAGAGTATTTCCTTGGGGACACAGGCACCAAAGCGTGGAGGTTTTCAGTAATCTTCAGTAATGCTAAGAGCACTCAGCAATACTACATGAAGCATGAGAGCAGAGCAAACAGAACTTAGTGCTACTACGAACATTTTGGGAAAAAACTGCAGTGGAAGGACTTTGAAGTTGTAGAAGCAGATTTTTTTGGGAAGAAACCCTTATGTGAATGTGCTATATTTGGATTCTTCCTATTGCCTTTTAAATCTTCCACTAAGAAATGCTCAGAATATTCCTGATTTTCTTTCCTTTCCCAGCTTTTATGTTTTGTTGCAAATTAGTAGCAAACAATTCCACATATTTGTGCCAACTTTCTCATATATATATACAAACCAAACATATATATGGACAGACTATAAAGGACAAGCCTCACTTGAACATAATGACTATTCATACTAATTCTTAACTAGGGCAGTGTGATGCCAATCTGGATTCTAACTAACTTGTATATGCAAAGGCTGTGCCTAGATTAGGATATTAAACAAAGCCAGAGAACATTCCTGGGTAGTGGAATTTAACAATCTATAATGTTAAATGTTAGAAGTGCCCCTGGCATGGTTTTGGCACGTGCATGCTCCCAAACAATTCCAGGCATGCTTTGGTAATTAACACAGTCCAGAAACTACTTGCAATAGGCAGTTTATATGCAACCACCTCGTTCTGGAAAGAAAAAGCTGAATACTGTACCAGAGGGAGGTCATGGACATGTTTAATTAGCTAGCATAAACATCCCCTAGGAATGCTACATCAAATCTCTTTCTGTCTCTCTCTCTCAAAAAAAGAAGTCACTGGAACAAAGAATGAATCTAGGAGGGAAAAGAATAGAATCTGAACTTTGCTTTGTACCTTAACATAACAATATCACTACTATACAGCTTTTTGCCAAATTAGAACTGTTACATACTTGTACTGTTCCATTAGCTGCACTGCCTGATGCTCCTGGGGGTGGCGCCTCATATGGCATTTCAAGCTATTCATATTTGTGGTGGCGAAGTCACATACTCGACATCTAAAGAGACAACAAGAAGTAAACTAATCTGACAATTAACTGCTAACACTATTCCAGAAATAAAAATCTATGAGAAGGCAAAGGTATCTGGAAAGACTACAGTTAAAGACTAACAATATTTACAGAAGTCCAAGTGATGACAGTAATTTTCAATTTTTGGACCGTGAGAATCTTTTGCAGCCCAAAAAAAGTCTCCACCTTTGAGCAAGAATCACTAGGCATATGGACTATGTTCCTTTCTGATATGTACCTTGTGCACCTCTACTGAAGTTGGAAAGCACCATGAACTCTAGGGGAGATGTGGATGCACTTGAATGGATGCAGCCCTGATGCAAGTTGCTTGGCTATGTTATGCAAAGGCAGAATATGACCATAAGAGCTATAGAGAACACAGTGTATTTAAAAGTTAGACTTGTTCCTCAAGAATACGTGTTCTACTTCATGCAACAGCCATGTTTCTCATGATATTTTAGAAGCCAAACTATCTGTTTAGTAATAAAATGTCTAAGTTTCAGAGCATTATACCTGAAATAGAAGTCAGGGACAAGATCAACACAGTTAGATTCAAGTGCCGTAAGACAAGTGCGTCACATCATGCTGTCTAAATTTTTTTTTTTTTTTTACTTCTGTCACAATATCTTTGTATAAAAGCAATACATAAACCAGTCTGGATCTAGGTTTAGATCCATGGATTTAGATCTCAAAGTATTACACAAAACACTAAGCTATTCATAAATATCAGTATACTACCACACAAGCTTCCTGTATATAACATATTGAAACAGAAGCCACCAAGCTCAGCTAAAACCCTGCATATTTGTTAGGACTTTAGTTGTTTCTTTTTTTGAAATGGTAAAACGTCCATTATTTACTAAGTCTGGTCTACAGTGTGAAATAGTTTGAGACTGCAGGATACTTAACTTGAGATTACTCGCTTTATTTTTTTGAAAGGACTTAATTGTGCAGTATTAAAATCCAGAAGGTATCAACTGTACAAAAATGCATCATTGGAGGCTATACAGTTTAATTTCCAGCAATTTTTGTCAAACAAAAAATAAAATATGTTTACAGCTTTAAAAATGGCAGCAATATAGTAGGTTGCTACCTGATACTATGAAAGGCTTGAGGAATACATGTTTCAGAAAGAGAAATACCATAAATACTGGATATTTATAGTTTTTAGGCTGTGGCTTAAGTATGCTACCAGGTCTGCAGATTTGTCTAAGGGGTTTATGAAAAAATAGTAAGAAAAGCAAGCCAGATCAGTAGGCTTAAATTTAGTATGCAGCAGTCTGTATCACCAATGGAAAATTTTCAAGGGTTCCTAAATCAAACAGGCTGGCTAACACCATTTCAGAAAACTACCATATACAAGACACTCTACAGTATCTGCTGTTCCAACCCCACTAAACAACAAATAATGGCAATAGGGAAGATTCTGAGAAGCAAAAAAATAAATCTATTTGTATTCCACATTTTCTCTCCGAGCAAACATCTTGCAAATTTTTGCTACTGTTATGGGATATCATTATAATGCACAAATCAAAAGACAAAACGTCTTCTGGGTTTTTTTATCCACAAGAGAAAGTCCCTAGGTAAGCTTGGCGTTTCAAGGTGTTGAGTTTCCAGAATTTGTATTAAAAAGATAGAAGTATATTAGCTCAAAAATTCTATTAACTCAGATCTATTTTCTAGCCACTAGAGAGGGACAGAGATCCACACTGAATGAGCATAGATTGAATTTGCAGGAATTTATGCAACAACCAATAGAAAAATGCATGATTTATTCTTCTGCTGGGGACCTGAGCTATAGTATTACACGTGGTTTTAGACATCAAAGTTTCTATATAAATCCATATAACATTCTTGTAGAAAAGTTATAAAATCTGACCCTAAGTGAGTGTGTTAACATTGTCTGAAACCTGCGAAAAAGACGAGGGGACTGGTGATAAGACAAAAGGCAGAATTTTGCCATACTCTGTATAAGCCAATGTGCAAAGTAGCAATATGACAATGGAGAACACTTTGCAATAAAGCAAATCCAAAATTAACTTAAGCATGCAAGGAGGTCGAGAAATACATTATTACTATTGGCCAAAGTTCAATATTACAATGTAATTATTTCGCTTTCCACATCTGAATGCTTCAAACTGAAAACAGGCAGTACACTACTATAGCAAAAGATGCATCCTGGAAAATTTATCAAATCTTAATTACATAGTTTGAGTCAACCAGCAAGTGTGGCTCCTTCAAATTTGCAGTTAAATTATGTAATTGAAATTCTTTAACAATATCGTCAAAATTGCATAAACAATTACACAACCTTTTTAGTTAAAACAAGAGAACCAAGCATGTGACATTAGCCAGCAATAATTGAGACACTTACCTATATGGCTTATCAGAGTTATGAATTCGTCTGTGATTTCGTACACCAACGTAAGTTGTGCTTGTGTAGTCACATACATCACATCTATACAGTTTCTGAACTGAAGACTTATTTCCTATATGAAACAAAATCCATTATTTTAGAGTTGCATTCAGCATTGTAAGAAGCTCACAGATGATAATTTCAGTGCAACTGAACTATGAAAAATGAATTAATATTTTAAAGTAACACTTTTAAATATTTATAAATATTTAATTCTTTTAAAGTATCTGGAGCAAACTGGCAATGGACATAGAGATAATAAAGGTATAGTTTATTCACCATGCTGTTCTGCATTCACCCTACTATTTACTGAAATTATTAAAATTTAAGGAAAACTCATTCTTCCTCTCTATGCAGACACTTCCATTCTTCTTGCAGTTGGGTTAAAATCATTTGTCACAGCAAAAGGTGATAAAATGTGGGAACTGCTGAACCCAGCAGTTTCACTGCTTTGCAGAATGAATCAAATCAGAGGAAAAGATGGGCATTGAGAAAGGACAAGTTTCCAACTGGCAAACATAGAAAAGAAAAGCAAAAGGCCTCCCAAAGCATCTAAATCATCTTTATCATCCATATACACTCATACTTCCAGAAGGATCCAAGATGATAAATAAAATAGATACTGACCAGATGTGTTAAGAAATAATTTGGAACTTCTCCAAATTACTAAATGCAATTGTAACAAAAATCATTTTTTCTTTCCAGAATGAAAGAGACTCTTGAAAAATTAATGGTTGCAGAGACAAAGGCTAATGACTAATTTAACACAGGAAAATGTGCGCCTGCAAGTGCACAGTTTGAATATTTTTGAGCTGTAGGTGTGTAGACTTAAACAGCCCTATTCCTGCTCCCTCACTGAATAATTGAATTGATTTGGGTTAAAATAATAACATTTGGGAAGAAGGATGGTATTTTTTATGCAGGTCATTTTCCCATTCCAGCCTATCATGCAGCCTTCATGCACTCCCCAAATGAGGGAACGGCAGAAACATGAAGGAACACCAAGGTCAGCTGTTTAAATAAGCACTACTGCGCACAGAAACATCAAACTAAAATCAGAGAGTTTTCTTTCTGCATCTAACCTCTTCACTAGCCTAAGTAATTCTACTTTTTTTTTTTTTTTTCCCCAAGTGCAAGTAAGGTGCTCAAGTTCATTTTATCTTTACACCAAATTCTTACTAGCTGGCTGAACAGTCAAGCTATTACTCTTGGTTACATACATGAGCTTTGAAGAAACTCTGACACAGATCCTTGGAGAATTTCTCCGGTGGGTAAAGATCATTACTAAAGTACATCACCAAACCAAAATAAATATACAATTCAATAAATAATGTGTGGGAGACAAGGTAAAGCTCAAATCTTGCAAGAACAGACTTCAGAAACTCTTCATGCTCATATGAAGCACATCTCCAACACAAACAAATGATTAGTTTGTGTTGTGAAGGGGTTTACTACTAGTAGGATACACCAGAAGATCCCAGGTGGAACAGAAAAGGGTGTATTAGCTGGATGTTTTTCAGTAGATACTGCCTTAAGAACTCTGATAGCATCAGCAGGTGATCCACTTCCCAGGCCTCCCAGCTCCTCCCCAACCCAAAAATAACTCCCCTCCTGAAAATGTAAGTTCTGATTTCCCAAATGGGATCCTCCTATTCTGAATCCTGAAGAAGAATTTTGTTAAAGGCTTGCCAAGGTCAAGAGCACTGAAGGCCTATTTCACGCTGAGAGGAAGGTCTGTCTGCTACTGTTCGACTTGCAGTTTGAAAAGACAGACAAACTGGAAATTTGAAGTAAGTGACTGCCCAAAAAGATGGAAAGCAGACTTTTTAGACACATCTCTGCTTAGGTCCAAATACGATGAACTTTTTTCCAGTTTGGAGTAATAAAAACTGACTGAAACCCCCTCCATTATCAACTCCTGAATTCCAATTCTTTCCAGCTAAAGAAGTGAGGAATGAGACAAGCAGGTTGAACTCAGAAGGAATTGTAGAGTCTATCTTGAAAACAGAAGTTCCGTCACCTGAGTCCAAAATACTTAATGGACTTTATAAAAGTAATTTTGTTCTGGGATTTCATCTTGATGATCCTGGACTCCAGTAACCCAGACTGAATCTTTTAATTATCAAAGCAACAATTAAGAATCTTTATGCTAAAACTCTTTTAAGGAGACACTGCAGAGTAAAACGGTAGAATAAGTCATCCAAAATGGAAGTTCAACTTTTCACTTTGCTTTTTTGTTTCACAGGCAGGCGCTGAATTATATCACAAAAAGTTCTAGATATATTATTTTGAGGGAATAGAGCTAACTTAAACAGAAAGTGAAAATTACCACTAATTAAACTTTCACTCCAAAATCCAGCACTTTTGGTTCAAGACGAAAAGCAGTTAGGTAGGGGTGATAACCCCTGAGGGTTATTCTGAAGAATATATAGTATATCATACAAAATAAAATAGCAATCTGAATACAAAGACAGTCTGAAATAAAATTTGAATAATTCTGTGTGTACAGAGACAACAAAAATTATTTTATACTTTTTACTTTAAAACATGACAAAGTTCTTACTCTTCTAGCATTCTTATAAAAAAATAATATGGAAGTAATATATAACATGCATCCTTTGCAATTCAAACTTAAAGCAAAATATCAGAATTTTTCCTACTACATGATCATATAGCTTTTTGAAATTTATTATTTAATTTTTTTTTTTCTGTAATGCAAATTATCAAAACAATTTTAATCACATACTTTGAGACTTTGGAATTTGTATTTCTACAGTTTTTCTTTTATGAATGCACATTTATGCAGAAGACCTTGAATACAAAGACACTTACTGGGCTACAGATCTATGGGAGAGCAGGGATTGTGTGAAGGCTGAGCTATTGCATGCTCTACTTGAATGGGTTTTCCATCTTAAATTCTGCAGCTTTAGAATAAACTGCTTCCAAATGTATTTTCTGTTACGAATTTGGTATTTTATTAGACAGGCAGCTTAAAACAAACAGTATCTAATGAGATTTTTAAAGTGTTATGCAAACATATTTTCTATTGCGCAAGTGGCTAACCACTCAGTAGCACACACTTAGGAGCAATTATTTGTACCAATCACTACTTTATATTTATTCCTTCAACAAAATACACATAAATTATAACACATCATATAATCTCTGGCTGTAGCGAAATAGCAGTTGTATCCCCCACCCCCTTCACTGGCTTATTTCTTGTGGGTTTGGGGCCTTTTTTGCTTTCCGGATGGAGGATATCAGGTCTCTTAAAAGTGAACATGGAAATGACAGATCTTTGTTCTAGCAGCAGTAACAGGTGCTCCTGTAATGCTGCTTATTACCCTATTCCTTCATTATTAGACATTTACAATCCAATCATATCCAGTGTCATAATGCTCCCTTTTAATTTATTGTACAACCATGATGAATAAAGAGACTTTTAGGACTAACTATTTCATAAACAAGAAATGAAACTGTTCCAGCTCAGGCATCTTTCACATAAACAGATGCTATGCCATAAACCTCTTTGTTTTGTGTTGCTTTATAGGGATGACATCTGTTTGACAAGAGATTGCTGTACTGCAGTGGTGTTGCAATTTGATTATAAATTGGTTCTGAAATAATTTAAGCATTCCACAGGATGAGTTAATAAAAGTTTAAAAGGAGAACTGTTTTCATTCAAGCCACATTACTAAATTTTATGTGGGGTAAACTATCAATTAAACTGCATGGCTCTAACACTTTTATAAGATAATAATGAGCAAAAAATATTTTTTAAAAAAATCTCGAAAGTAATTGAATTGAAAGCAGGCAGTGTTCTCGAACAGGGGCTCCTCTGATGGAAGTTAAGTTACAAGATCAGGATATAAACTCTAAAACCACCTTATTAAAACATACTATTTTCAAAAGCAGATAGGCAGGCATCTTGATTTTCAGTCACCTTAACAGGACTTTAGCTCAAAAGGTACAATATTTCCCCAAATCTAACATGTTTCAGGCATTATGAGGTAGTTACTCCTTTATCGTGCCATCTTTAAAAATCTTGTTTTAAAACAAATAAAACATTGTCAGAAGTAATAGTCCAAGCTGTGCTCGCGGGTATTTGTAACCAGCTAAACTAATAGCATTTTATTTCCTATCATTCCCAGTAAAACATTTATACTATTTCTTCTGAAATTAAAAAAACCCCAAACCTACTTAACAGGGATCATTCCCACTACCAGCAGACCATCTCTAGCCTTTCTTCTGTCTCCCCGTGATTTCACATGGCTCTCTCAGGCTTAGGGATGTAACAAGCACTACAGATCATTTTCCTGAATTTAAATGCTTTCTGCATTGATGAGAGTAAAAAGGAGTCGGGAAGGGTCATTTTACCTGAGGGTGATGAAGTAATTAACTTTCACGTTTCTAACTTATATACTGAAAGCCAGGAAAAGAGGCAGCACGAGCTAACAGAAGTCAAGAGTTAAGGATCTCATTCTATTCTGACATGTACCATGTCAAATCATTAATGGTTCAAGCTGTCCACCCTGGCTCACGCTGGTTAGAACCGTTTTTCACAAGTAGCTGCATCAATGTCAATGATTACTTTCTCACACAGTGATCAGGTGTAGCGGTGAGAGTAGAACCCAGAAATTTCAACGGCAATCTAAGTACTATTATAGTGCACATTTTGCTATCTAAACAAACAAGAGACTATAGTTAGGGCAGAAAAGAGCTATGTGCACAAAATGGAAATACTTCAGCCAACAGTTTTTCAGAGGTGATACAATTAGCAGTATTTTTCCACAGTGCTCTAAAATGGCAAAATACTAATAATTACAGTGTTGCCTTGTCGTGGTTTGGGCCTTCAGAATAAAAATGCTGTAAATATTTTCAGGAGCTTCAACTCGCCAGAGGAGAGGATTCATTCAAGTTGCAAAAATAAGTATTGGGCCTCCAGGTACTCAAAGGATTTTAAGACCACATTTTCTCCTAAACTTCAAAGTTTGGCTATTTTTTCCCCTATTTCACTATCTTAACACAGCAAGGGTTTGGGTTTTGTTGTTGTTTTTAAAACAAACACTATTAAATTATAAGCAGATACACAGTGAAACAAACATTTAGAAAATACATACCTACTGTTACCCTGGCAACTATTACAGATACAGGTTGCATTTTTAGAATGCCTTATGTTTGCCTCTCTAGGGCTAAAACAAAGGACTCATTTTGGACATTACCATAATTAAACAGAAATTTCTAAACACAGAATAGACAGTATTGCGTGTATATGCTGACAGCAAACTACATTACCACAGAGAGTTTAAAAGAGGCTTTCTTTCGTTTACTGTAGGTAATTCAGAAAATACTGTAGCTGCTGAAGGAAGTAAAAAAAGATTTTTTTCTTAAAAATTCAGAGTCATAACTCTGTACCAGTTGTTTTTCATAAGAAGAAATACAAGGTCCAATTACAGGGGCTAAAAAAACCTTACCTACCAAAAAATGTCAGTAAGATATCTCAAGATTGACTATGGTAAGTTTTGCATGCTGAAAGGAACTTACATTTAACATCTATGAACAGGCGTGAAAACATTTCAGCATGAACGAGATCTTAAAACCAGTTTTATACAAATATAGCAAACAGAAGTAACGTTATGAGCAACTTTTTGTAATTTCAAGTGTAAAGAGAAACAGTACCTTCTCTTTCATCTACTTCGTTGGAAACTATTAGTTTGTTAGATGTAGCTGTTGAAAAGATATCTGGAAGACTGTGTTGTTCTCTTTCATGATTTCGCAGTTGGCTCTGAAAAAACAATTTTCCACATTTAAATATACACTACAAACATACACTGGTCACTTCAAATATTGCAATAATTTGTGACATTGTTACTCAAGTTTTAATGACAACTGTTATAAAATGTATGTTAACATATATACAGATTATCCCTCAGGTAATTTTACTAGAAACAAAACAAAGTAAATAACAATAATTAATAATTAATAACACAAAGGCTTGATGAGAGTGACTGAGAGGATTGTATGATTTGTGTTTATTTAGAAAATAGATTCCCATAGACAAGTGGCAAACAGTTCTTCCTCCAGAATTATTATACTCCAAAAGCACTACTAGATTAGAGGTTAGAGGATAGCTTGTGTGAAAATTGACTCAATTTTCGTATTGCCTAGTGACTTAAGAATGTTATTCCTGTTTCTACTTGCCTGAGAAGGAGAGAGGAGAGAGAGGCCTTTTGCTACCCTACCTGTATCTTTTTTCAAACTAGGACTAAACAACAGTAAATATGGGAAAATTTGCACTACTATTGCCTACAAGAGTTTCAGTTGTACAGCTAGATGCTGATGCTATCTATTCTATACTCCTGAGTACTGAACTGAGTACACAGAAACACACTCACCAGCAGTAATGCTTAAAATAGTGATTATAAAAATGGCAGAAGTACATTATTCTGCTCTGGTGTGTAATTTTTCAGATCTAAGTTCTACAGAACATGCAGCCCAACTTAACAACAGAGGAAAAAAGAAAAGAATTTCTGCTTCAAAGTGTCTCGTGTTACCCCCAAATGCCACAATTACTTTTGCACACACTCACAACTAGTGAGCATGTTTGAGTGTTCTTTTAAAGTTTCAGCTATTAAGTTCTCTGATGCTTCCATTTCTTCCTGTAGTTTCTACACGTGGGCAGAAAAACAACATGATATTATTACATCCATAAGATGGTTCTCAGGAAAATAACTTACATGAGGAAGCAAGTTTAATTCAGTGGGTACAGCAGAATAATTATAGCTGAATTGTATATCTGGAAAGGGCTGCTGGCAATAATCCCCAATTATAATGACAATGAAGCCAGGACGTTAGACTGAATTCAGTTAGCAAGAGGGATCACCAGTTATCAAAAAAAGTAGCAAAATAGGTTATTTAGCTATTATAGACAGGCACGGGAAAGAACTTTACCTTGTAATGAAAGGATTCTTCACATTGCTTGCACTGATACATTCTTGTTTTGCAGTGGTTGATCATGTGGCTCTCTAAATCCTTACTATTGTCAGCAATGTGTTCACAGATAGGACACTGGTAGGGCTGCCTCTGACGATGGACTCTCAAGTGTTGTTTTATGTACCCCTTATTACCACTGCTATAATGGCAGAGGCGACAGCGGTAGGGTCGATCTACGTTAGGTATATATTCTACTAGGTTACTTCCAGGAATATTTGCATCATTTGCATTTTGGCATTGTGCGTTGTCTTGTAATTCTTTCAAAATGTCATCATCAGAAGCATTCTGATCTGTCCTCTCCTTCAGTTTTTCAATGACAGTGAGCAGTGACATACTGATGCCCATTTTAATTGGTGCTTCCGACAACTCTGGCCTTTCTTTCTGTATCTCGACTATTGCACATTCGCTTTGGTTTAAGCCACTGAACTCCTCTGATGGATTCTTAAGCGAGGACACCACTTTAGAATGAGCCACGCATGGGCCACCAGCTTCTCCCTGCCCTGCACGCGCATCCACAGCATCTTCCCCAGTGACAGTCCTGAAGCTAGACCTTGTTAGTTCTGCAGCTCTGATAGGCATTGTAACAAGAGCCTCTGCAGCTAATGAGTGTAGCCGTAAAGACTCTGAATTTGTCCTTCTTCGTACAGGAGGTGCATTTTCATCAGTTGTTATGTTTTTATTAGAGCTTAATTCATTATCTTTCTTCTCAGCATTATTCCATCCTATTATTACTTCTTGGATTTCATCTGAACGATAAACTTCATCAGATTCTTCACAGGTAACACGGGACTCCTCTGAAATTAATTTTTTTTCTGTTTCAATGTCAGTGTTCATCAAGAAAGGCTTTTGTAAGACACTTTCTTCAGCACCTGGCAAACGCTCTACTATTACATTAACGTGACCCTTTTTATTTGGACTACAATTAATGATTTTCTGTGCTGATGAAAGTAGACTGTCAGTTATCATATTATCCTGTTCTGTATCTGATACAGTCTCCTCTAAAACCTCTGTAGTAGGAGAATGCACTACAGACTGATTTAACATCTCTTCCTCTTTTACATTTGTTCCTACTGGCGATTTGCATGACAGTTGCTCAGAATTGCAAATCTGAAGCTGAAGAGAAGGTTCACTATGGATATCAAGTTCATTGTTTTCCAAAGAAAGAACAACTGTATCCATGCTATGAGGTGTGTGAGTTACAACCATCTCTGGCAAGTTGGTGGTTTCATTTTCTTCCTCAAAGATAGGATAGGAGCAATCAACCTCACCTGCATGCTTCCAAGCGTGCGTTTTCAACATTCTTTGCTGACCACAGGTGTACCGACAAATTAAACATCGGTACATGCCATACTGCTCGTAAGTATACCATTTTCTCCTGCCCATTTCAGGCACATGAGTAGACTGAGTTGTATCTTTACATTCCAGATTTCCTGTCTGATCAGTCCCTGATTTGACACTTCCTTCCACTGGCCCTTGCAAAAATGAACTTGCGACATTTACACATTGCTGCCCTTTTGTCTGGATGCTATTTTTACTGTCATTCTCATGGTAATTCTGGAAGTGGGATTCAAGTTCTTCTTGGCTTTTAGAAGCAAAATGACATTCTGAGCACATTAATATAACTTCATTTTTCTGCCCATGTTGTTTTATATGTTCTTGTAGTGTTAAGAGAGAAGGTGATAGAAACTTACATAGACTGCACTGGTAGCATGTCACCTTTTTTTTGCTTTGTGGAAGACATTCAGTCACAAAATAATCTGCTTGTAACTCTTCAGTCTTTTTAGTAGCAATAACGGACAGCTCAATTGCTTTAGTCGGGATTTCACAAAGATCGTCTGCGTCAAAGGACTGGGCAGAGGCGTTAGGATGGGAACGTTTTTTCCCTATTAAAAGGCATCTTTGTGACTTCTCATTTTCAACTATTTTGCTTAGTTTCTGGATAACATGGATTAGTGGATCAGTTTTACATTTTCTCTGATCTTCACTGTTCTGCAGTGTTGGGCCAATGAGCGTTTCAGAAATCAGCACAGCTTCCTGTTCCCCAATATTTGGCATCAATACTGCAACGCTGCTTCCTTCTTCCATAATACCTACAAGAAAAGGTTTTATAAAATGTTAGAATTTATACATGCACAATAATAAAAATACAACCCGGTACTATTTAGGTTTCTCCCTCTACTAAATGTGGAAACCTAATGCCACTAACTTTATAAAAACTTTCAGAATGGCTATATAAATAGCCAAAGACTTTGAGGACATTTAGTGGATAGTGTAGGTGCTATTCAATACAGCTGGACAGAATAATTCCGAAAGAGGCTGTAACTGCCTGCCTCCAAGTTGGGCAAGATAAATATTTTTCAAGTACAGGCTGATTAGCACTGTTACAGCTGTTGTCTTTTTCTTTCAATGACTATGCATTTGAATGCGAGACACCTAAATATACCAATCAATAACTGGCATATTTATGTTTAAAAGCCATGGTATGATATGAAAATGCATTCCTAACATAATTATTTTGATACACTGATGTCTCCTAAAGCAAATGATAATTTGCAGAAACATAATTTATAAAAGTAAGGTTTATTTTTTTCCTTGAAATGTTAGGAAGAGAAAGTAATTCTGATATTTACTTGCATTAGTCATTTCCCTATGACTATACTAAAGACCACTCAAATGTCAAATCTCGCTTCTTATTATAAATGTCATTTTCTAGAAAAAATACTAATTGTAGCTTTTTCTGCAATTCCTTACTTGTAAGGAAAATCAATTGGTACTAAAGTTATAAAGAGTATTTTTTTTCTCTTTTGAGGGAAAGCTAAAGGCAATAACTACTTCCACTTCCACTTCCTTTAAACATATCTAACCATAAACCACAGGCAATAATGTGGCACTGTTGGAGGTTAAATTAGAAGCCAGTATGTATAAATTTACATGAAAACATACTTTGTGATGTGGGCAAAGCTGTGGGGTAAGGGGTGGAGAAGCTGGACAAAAAGCCTTAGAGTGAAATTTACTTCTGAAAAAAAAAAGTCTAAAAAGAACCTATTCAAGTTCCACTATATATACACACACATATATTTTATACACAATATGTATTTTTATATAGTATATATAAAATTTAGAACATAAAGAGATGCCAGATATTTCTTATATTAGTCATGCTTGAAAATGTATCCCAAGTTCTTTCATGTGGATTTCCCCCCCCCCCCCGAAAGATACACAGGCCGATCTAGAACTTCTAGAACTTGTCCTAAAGACCCATGAAATCCACTCTTTTCTACGTATGGATTTAGTATACAACTGTGTAATGAACAGACATATAAGAGTGGGTTCGGTGGTGCCCCCTTCCCACTATAGAAAAATTCTGGGCACAACTACTCAAGTTACCTTTATTTGCTATTCAACTTACAATCAGAACTATCAATATAAGCAATGTTAGTATCACTCATACTTCATACACTCATGTAAAATATTTCAAATTGAAAATGCAGCAGTATTTGTCAATTCTGAATCATTAAGATAGACAAGAATACTTTCTTCAATGCTATTATTTTTCAGTGTTAGTTTGAAGACTATCTACTTGGTAATAGCTAAAATCGACATTAAAATTGAAAAATTAATAAAATACAAATAAATCCATAGGGCAGCTGGATCCATTATAACTAGAAAACTAAGCTACTTAAGGCCTTATGCCTTTAGCTAGATCCAAGTAAGCAGGTTGAACGCACTGCAATAGTAGATCAATTGTAGGAGATAAAAATTAAAAGAAAATATATTTAAAACAAAAAAGTATCATTTTACGTACAAGTATACCAAATACCCTGCTTATTTAATTCAACTTCAGTATCGTCTTATTAACAGGAATCAACGTGTGTATCCACAGAGTTACTATTAAACAGAAACATCCAAGTATTTAACTTTTAAAATATAAACCAGTAGATGCCTTGATGTGCATTTTGTGCTTCTATTTCTATTATGTGTTTGGCACAGTATATTGAATGACTAACTCTTGTGGCTAGGAAAAATTATACCCCTTTCATGTAGTATCTCCAATTATATATTAACTCAAAAGAAGTTTAAGGTTATTATTTGAAAGCCATCCTATTTAGTTATACAAAAATATTTTGCTGTTTGTTTCATACTGGCTGTAATACGTTTAAAAACCATTATAAAAAGTAAAAAAAATGTGCTTTTTCCCCGGAAAGAAGATTTAACATTACCAAGTGCTCAAAGGAATAATGTCTACTTGAAGTATTTTCAATTTGAGAATGAGTTAAGGAAAACTGTAAGCAGATGGTGCTACTTTAAATTATATTTGGTACTTTTAAAACTTTGTAAGTGATGCTAAATAGGCAAATAGTTCCCCTACCTTTTTCATCTGAAAGCAGCATAGAAACTAAGAGGAAAGATCCTAGACAGACCATTAAAGAAGTGTGCTGCCACATTTTACTGCTATGTCAAAAATGAAAACAGAGGGAGTACTTTCTGCTGTATTGATCTGGGATGCTTGTAGCCAATGTAAGTTATCAGATCTGATGTGTTATGTCATTCTCTGTTTAGAGTAAGTTTAATGCTTACTGCTGCCGACTTTGGTTTTTAGAGGGATGATAAGAACGGTACACAAATATCTGGGTTTTAATAACTGCACGGCTTTCACTAAGAACAAAGATGATTCAGTCTTCCATGACGTAAAACTTCGGTCTGGCAAACGGCTCTGCCAGCAGGCACCCTTTACACAACCCACACGGTAATTACAATTCGGGGTCTGGGGATGACAAAGGAGCCCGAAGGCGATGATCCAGACCAGAGGAAAACGCCTCTGCGCTGGAGCTGCCCGTTCCACCCGTGTCACCCGCCCACTCGAGCGGCGCGGCAGAGACAGGCTGAAATGCCTCCAGGTCTCGGAAAAGCCAACCGCCGCTTTGCACAACTCGCCGAACTCGGTCTGATCGCACCGCGGCTCCCGAGGGCAGGGAAACTCCGTCAGTAGGAGCTCCGTGCTGCCAACTGCCGCCCCCAGACAGCTCAGCCCCTAGCCCGGGACTGCGGGACCCCCGCCCTCCCCGCCACTCCCCTGGCGGTCCCCGCTTTATATCGCGCAGGTGCCGCCGGCGCGGCCCTCCAGCAGCGGGCCTGCCGCCGCGGGGCGGGCGAGGAGCAGAGCCCGCCGCTCCGACGGCCGAGCGGCAGAAAGCTGGCCCGCCGGGGAGGCGATGCGGTGAGGAGGGGAAGGGGAGGGGGACGGCCGCAGCCTGGGCCGGGCCTGGGGAAGGCTCCGCCGGGAGCCGCGGCCACCGGCGGCTCCGCACATGGGCTGCGGCGCGCCTCCCCGGGGCCTGCCCGCTCGCCGCCACGCCTTCGCGCACTACCGGCCGGCCGGCCGCCGGGCCACCGCCGCTGCCCGCTCGCCCCAGTGGCGCCGAGGGCCTGCTCCGCTTTGTACCTGGGTTTTTAAAGAAGAACAAAAAAATTTTTTTCCTCACCCCCGGCCACCGCTTCAAGATGGCGACGATGGAGACCGTATCACGTGACCGGCGGGCTCAGGTCAGGTGACCGGCGGGTGCACGCTGCCGCCGCGCCGCCGCCTCCCCGCCGTTGTCACGGAGACGAGCGCGGGCCCTGCCATGGCCGCGCCCCGCCTCGCCTCGATGCCGCAGGGCTCGTCGCGCCAGGCACCCGGCCGGTGGGGCTGTCACAGGGTTGGGCTGCCTCACCGCCGCTGGCCCCTCGCCTCCACGCTGGCTCCGTCCCGAAGGCGAGATGGAGCCGTGTCGCGGTGCGGACGTGCTGCTCTGGCCTTCTTCCACAGAGCGCTGCCACCGGCCTCCTGC
Source organism: Burhinus oedicnemus (assembly GCA_008921705.1). Taxonomy (NCBI): domain Eukaryota; kingdom Metazoa; phylum Chordata; class Aves; order Charadriiformes; family Burhinidae; genus Burhinus; species Burhinus oedicnemus. The sequence goes on from VFFE01008174.1 coordinate 1,799,371, forward strand.
AAGGGCAGTGTTGGTGTAGGTGGCTTCATCAATGAATGTTTATCATCTTAACTTAAATTTCCACTCCGTGCGGAGATCCAGCAGCAAGGCACGGCCAGTCATCACGGCCCTGTGCAGCTGACCTGGTGGTTTTATTTAAGGCCTCAAAATAATTGGTGTTTACCTTGCAGCTCCTGTACTGAGGTGATCTCCTGGCTTCTTGCCTTTGTCAGTCAGGAGTTCGTCAAAATTCCAGTTTCCGGTGCCAAGCCAGGCAGCACAATGCGCTTCAGGAAGTAGTAGTCTCCCAAAATGTATTTTCTTTCAGCACAGTTTTCAAATGGTAAACACCTGTGGTTAAAAAAAAACCCAACGCAACAACCCCCACATTTTGGGTCTAAAATGGCAAATCATAGAATTGTCTAGGTTGGAAGGGACCTTTAAGATCACCGAGTCCAACCATTAACCACCTCGCTACAACCTCCTTTCAGGTAGTTGTAGAGAGCAATAAGGTCTCTCCCCTGAGCTTCCTCTTCTCCAGGCTAAACAACCCCAGTTCCCTCAGCCGCTTCTCATAAGACTTGTTCTCTAGACCCTTCACCAGCTTCGTTGCCCTTCTCTGGACACGCTCCAGCATCTCAGTGTCTTTCTTGTAGTGGGGGCCCAAAACTGAACACAGTATTCGAGGTGGGGCCTCACCAGTGCTGAGTACAGGGGGACGATCACTTCCCCAGTCCTGCTGGCCATGCTGTTCGCGATATAGGATCAATGCAAAGGTTTCCAAGTGTAAACTGCAGAGGACTGACATGAAGGTTTATCAATCTAAGTTAGCAGGAATATGGAGTTTAAAGTGTACGCTGCGTGTCAGGGGCAACCTTAGAAGCTGCCTACTAGAAATGTTACATGCTGTGAATTTATGAGATATTTCATATAAACTGAAAAGTCAGGGGAATAATGAGTTTCAGCAGTGGCTCATGGCTAGGTGATGGCAAGTAAAATCTGATGTTTATTTCCAGAAAGGGGCTTGAAGTGTATTGATGTGGATAGGTCTACAGTTGGATTTGGGGGGGGGAACCTGGTAAAATTGTAGCAACTTTTTGCAAGTTCACTTCCTCCCATAGCTGGGAGTTTTGCTAATGATTGTGTATTGTTTCATAGAGATAGGAGATGTGTTTGACAAAAATCAGGTATTATTCAAGAGGCGGATTTAGCCATGCTTTCAACAGGCATTATTTCATCTCTAATTTTGCTTTGTTACTTTGATTCCTCGAATTATGAAATTCTGTTTGTGTGACGGTTTTAATACACTTCAAATGTTATCCTACAGTCTGTGACTTGGTAAGATAACTGCTAAGATTTTGGTAAGACTTTAAAAGAAATTTTTGTGGGGAAAATGCAAGGACACAACCTACTAACATATGTTCCATTTAAAAAAAAAATTAAAATTTGAAGCTTCATAGTATTCATAGTGTAAAATATACTAGTAGTAATAATAATAGCAGCTTGTTTCAGATTTTTCTGCCATATTAAATGAAGCCTTTTCAAAGAAATGTGATTATTTTTTGTGGACCCTGTTCCTTTAAAAGCTTAGTTTCCACTTCTGTATTTGTTGTAGTTTAATTAACCAGTTCTCTGAATTGAATCACTGTTGTAGATACAGGACTCTCATCCTCTTTTGTCCAAGCAAAAATGCTAGGATCTGATATGTCTGGATTAAAAATACTGGGCTGATAATAAGTAACAGTCTCCATATACTCTTATTCTTCTCTGTTGGAATTAAAGCTGGACTAACTTAAAGATTTAATTCTGCATGTAAATATGCTTGTACAGCAAAAACAGATTTAGATTTTTACACTTTTACATTAATTTGAAAGGCTTCTTAATTCACAAAGTTCTTTTCATATTTTTCATTTTCATTGCTTTCAAGTTGAAGCAGACATGAAACCAAATGAAATTTGAGTAAGGCAACTATCCCTGAATGGTAGAGATGAGACACTCATATTGAGCGTATTATATTCAGAATGTTAATGTTTTTGTAAAAGTTTATACAAAATTGCTTTGTAATTACTGTAAATATGTACAGAATGTCAGTGGCATGAGTTTTATGGTAAACATTATAAGCTTAATTTAAAAGAGTAATGCATAGTCTAGATACACCAAGTAAATTTAGAGCTACATCAGCAAAGATGCTATCTTGAAGTAAATACATGCAAAGTATACACACTTTTTTGTATAAACTTTTAACATAAGAGAAATCTGTGTACAGTAACTTGCCTATAAGGTGGTGTGGTCTCAGTCTCAAAGTCTTTTCAGTCATCACGATTAATGATCAGGCTTATTTTCATTAATGACTTGTGCAGCAATGTGTTATATAGTTGTCAATAAAAACTTCAATTTAGCCCATGAGTTTTCTAGACTTTTCTGCTTGACTGTTCCAAAACCATTCCAAAAGTTTTACAATTTTCACATGATTATAATGTATTATATAAATAGGGTTCCTGAATCTCCTGAGTGGAGATTAAATAAACTGCTTCATAGCTCAGTGTACAACAGAAGGGAGTCCTGCATGGAGCACCGGTTGGAACAGAGGCCTTGGCCTGTACACCTCTTCCTGGGTGAATGGTGAACAAGAGTAGTGCATGAGCACTTTGAGTGGCACATGAAGAAGTAGGTTTTTATTTTATATTTCACTTTGGTTTTAGGTCTTGGCAGCCTGGAGGCAGCCTTCATCCGTCATGAGATAGATCCATCATAAAAAGTGAAATTTGCAGTAGTATTGCAACACTGTTAGCAACTAGGAATTTTTCTGTCGTCTTTATAGACTAACTGCAGCACATGAGCCTGGACTTATTTTTCTGATTCTTTTTGGCTGGCTTTTGCTTATTAGTGTGTAATAACTCATAGTTCCTTAACTTCATCATACCATTTATGCAGGATTCCCATGTAATGTTTATTCACAATATAGCGATATACGAACATGATGTATCTAGACAGATAGATAACAGATATCTGTGTTTATATATCTGTATTAATTTTTATGTCCATGTTGATGATCAGTGTTTTCTACTGGCATACTAGGAAAGAGCTGTGGTATAGCAGAGTCCGTTTTGTATTTTCTGTATCTGCGTACTAGGTTTATCTGCTCGTAGCTGTTCTGTTTCTGGAAAAAACGTGTACAGTGCATAAAATACAGTTGATTATCACATGAAAAATAAAGTTTTGGGAGTTTCTCAGTTACAAAATGGTGGAAGAATTTACATATATTTACATAGGTGCATATGTATTGGCTACTTTGATTTATCAGGCTGGCATCTTGGGAGTCATTACTGTGAAATAAAGCCTCACACAGGGGAAATTTTGACCCTCTAAATATAGAAGTTTTCAAACCTGGTGTAAAATGTATAAAAATACAGAGAGTAAGAGAAGAGTGGTAAGAACACTATATAGGAAAAAAAATGATACTGTGTTACTGATTTATGAAATAGGACTATATCCTGAGAAAAAATATTGCAGACAAATAAAGAATTATTAGAAATACAGAAAAATTATACAGGGAAGAATGAACACTGCATTGCTTCATTTAGAAAGACAATGCAACAGAACATGATAGATACATAAGGATAGTAAATAGTATAAAGAAAACAAATTACACTTTAAATATGCTTCTCCTACCATTAGACTAATTAGATATTTGGTGAAGTTGAATGGTTGCACTTTCAAAAAAAGGTACAGGAAGTTTTAGATTTTTTTTTTTCTTATATATGTGTAATTAACCTCTGGAACTTACTGCTACAAGATATTGTAGAAAACAAAAACTTGGTAAGATTTAGAAAACAATAATTAATTTTTTGTGTATATATAGAGAACATATACAGCTGTTCCAGATAGAATTAGAGATGTGTTAACAATATGAAGTGTCTATGTTTTTATTATTGAGGCAAACATTGACAGGAGTTACAAAGAATCTTCCCTTGTGAAAGGGGTATATGATGTTTTATGCTGTGAGGTTTAGATTGCAATGTCCTTTGAGGTGATACCTGCTGTCAGAATCTGAATCTCATATACAACCCTTTTGTATAGTTAGAGTTAGTTATCTTTTTTGTTATAGCCTCAGAGGTCTTTGTGCTTTGGCATTGTGGCATTAAAACTGAACAGAATTTATATTACTTAGATGGTTTATTTTGCTTTACACAGCCTTTACTACTACAGAATTAGGAAAGTTCTGTATTAAGTGGTATTTCAGCTGCAACAATGACATCTAGGGGCTGATTTATATTAATTTAATTTAGATACGTATTTCCTATTTTTTGAAAAGATGGTTACTAATATGTTTACTAAATCTAAATTATTAGTATTTGCTAAAAAGCTGTAAATCTGATATATGTTGTATATTCAGAGATTAACCATGACACTTTTAACTTCTTATTTTTTTGTTTTGTTTTTCCTTGACCTGTCTTTTAATTATTTAGTACTGCTAACACTGCAAATCAGTGCATCTCTCTCATTCCTCTAAACCCTGTATTTTTTCATGACATGTTATCAAATGATGAGATTTTTTTTTCACTCTACTTCACGTATACTTTTCTGTGAATTAAAAGGAAATCTCTTTGACTCTGCTTTCTTATATGACTTATTCTGTCTCCTAAAATCACATCTACTTTACTTTGTACAGGAAATGAGACCAAAAATCCCTATATTCAATCCTCTGCTTCCCCCAGCTTTATGGTTGTGTAGATATAGGCTTGACTCCAGATTTAAACCCTACGATTCAGGGCCACCTCTAAGCTATACGTAAATCCAATTTTATGTGTGCAAGTAAGTGTATATGTAAAATATGTAATTGCAATTTAGAGATGATTTAACAGCATCTGTCCTATTATTTGCAAACTTACTTTCTTTCCCTTGAATCTTAGTTATTTGACCATAAGTCTCTTATTTGGAATTGCTTTTTACAGAAAAAAATTTTCTATATTTCTCTGTCATTGGCTTCTTCACTTATATTTACAACTTTTTCTCAGGAATAAGAGAATATAATTTTTTGCAAAATTCCCCTCATGCCATTCTGTGGAATATATTGTACTATCTTTAGCATACTGACTTTTCATTGGTATTGAGAAGAGACCTGAATAAGAACCCTTGAGTGTAAGAAATAGGGAAAGGCTCATCTTTTTCCTTAGATATTTCCTTAAATTTTTGAAACTGTGTTTGTGGTTTTGGGATAATGTTGCTGACTTGAGCAGAATTCAGTCCTAAATGTTAGGTGCTCTAAAATGTAAAACTTATAGCTATATTTTCATAGAGCCTGCCAGAGAGTTGTTAGGAGGCACTCAATTTAAGAGAATGTGAAAAATCACTTGACGTGAGATTGCTGGTGATATACTAAGAGTAGAAGCTAGGGTAAGCTAACGTCCTTCATAGCTTTTCTGGTATATAATAAGAGAAAGAAACTACAACCTGGTGAGCTGAAAATAGTGAGACATTATGGAAAGTTTCACCTTGGGGCAAATCAAGGTACTGAAATGTTCTTTGCAATAAATAAAGGTGTTTTTTCTGATACAGCTATACCAACAGGAGCTTATATAACTTAAAACTCATGTAGAAGTTATACTGGCACAGCAATTCTTTTCACAACTGCTGTACTACTGGTTTTGTCTGTGAAGTAAGTGAAAGCTTATTTTTGTCAGTGATTGGCAAAACATAATTACAACTGCATTCTATATGAAATCTTACATAAAAATGTAACCAAAAATCACATAGAATCATAGAATGGTTTGGGTTGGAAGGGATCTTAAAGATCATCTAGTTCCAACCCCCCTGCCACGGGGGGGTTCCTTCCACTAGACCAGGTTGCTCAAAGCCCCATCCAGCCTGGTCTGGAGCACTTCCAGGGATGGGGCATCCAGATGGGGCATCCACAACTTCTCTGGGCAACCTGTGCCAATGTCTCACCATCCTCAGAGTAAAGAATTTCTTCCTAATATCTAATCTCAATCTACCCTCTTTTAGTTTAAAACCATCACCCCTCATCCTATCACTACATTCCCTGATAAAGAGTCCCTCCCTGTCTTTCCTGTAGGCCCCCTTTAGGTACTGGAAGGCCACTATAAGGTCTCCCTGGAGCCTTCTTTTCTCCAGGCTGAACAACCCCAACTCTCTCAGCCTGTCTTCATAGGAGAGGTGCTCCAGCCTTCTGATCATCTTTGTGGCCCTCCTTTGGACTTGCTCCAACAGGTCCATGTCCTTCTTATGTTGGGGGCTCCAGAGTCGGATGCCGTACTCCAGGTGGGGTCTCACCACAGGGAAGTAGAGGGGCAGAATCACCTCCCTTGACCTGCTGGCCATGCTTCTTTTGATGCTGCCAAGGATGCGGTTGGCTTTCTGGGCTGTGAGTGCACATTGCTGGCTCATGTTGAGCTTCTCGTCTCTAACTACTATTAGTATGTTAGTAGATTATTTTTATAGACTTGGTCAAAGTATCACAATGGGCATATTTGTCTCTCACAGGAAGGTTTGCAATGAGTAAAAAGCAGAAGAGGATAAATCTGAGCTGCAGTTGAGTGTGAATAGGACTGGAGGAAGGAAGAAACAGCAGCGAAAGATGTATAAAAGTCTTAAAAAATAAGTAACAACTCTTGTATTCTGTATTTTTGCCTATATAACACTGTCATTTTATGATTCTAGTGAAAAGGAGTGGGTTTACAATGGTGACTGAAGGTTGTAGGATGCATTTTGACTTGATGAAATGCTTCAAACACCTGCCTTGCAAAAGTTCTACCTTTGCAAAAGTACATTTAAAAAGTAGCCAAATCATGCTATATTTACTTAATTCAAATTTTGAGGCAAAATATGGAATCAAGAGCATTGAATCCTCTGAAATCAGGGCACTGCAGGAGAAATTGTTAGGGGATGAGCTACAACTTGTCGATTCTTTGGACTCGATTCTACTGTGAGCTAGGTCAGTGAAAGCCTCTGAGAGTCAACAAAATCTAGCTTTCCAGTTAGCTTGTCCCTTTACGAATTAAAGTTCTCTACAGTTGTGGGAATGATATTGCCAACTGGTGGGTGAAAGCTGGACCTTATTGCCATCATCTTTTTTTGGGTCATGATAAATCGGTATGTGTGATTCTTAAGAGATGTTTCACCATTGTCTTCAAAGCCCTGAGAATATGCAGTTTTCTTATGTCTGTACTAATATAAAGGCAGTGTGGTTTGTGTATGTGTACCGAGGACAGATCTTTTAAATTAGTGAAAATCGTAAAGAAAGCTTGGCTTGGTTTTTACTGCTGAATTGGCCATGGGGAAACTCCACTTAGAATAGGGACAAAAAATTATTTAGCTATACAGAAAATATCAAGGCAGTTCACAGAGACTTGCCACATGATGTACTATATTTTAATGTCCATTATTATTTTCCCATTTTATTACTTTGCACAGATACAGATATTTTTGCCAGCTCTTACTCCAAACAGTGCTTTCTTAGGTATGTAATCCAATTAAGGGAGTGTAGAATGTGATTTATTACTGGGAGTTGTAGCAAGGGGAGTCATATGCACAAAAGGCTCCTACAACAGTGACAGCAAACTACCACTCTTTTTTTCATGTTACAGTCAGTGAAAATACAGAAGTGTCCTTTGCATTCTTAAGAGAAATTAGCTGTATGTGAAGTGTTGCATTATAGCAGGTACATACTGATCCCAGTTGTTACATTTGCCATTCATATATGCCCCAGTGACTGTCTTTGGCGTGTGTTTTACACGTTCAAGAGAATTAATTTGTGAATGATAAGCTGCAGTAAGCCTGGAATCAGATCCTACATTGCATAAATTAATATTTCACATGTAAAAGGAGATCCCCTAAAAATACTTGGACTCCTTGGAGTTCTAATATAGCTAATATTCCTGTGATTGATTGAATTGTTAATTATTCTTTTTTTACAGTTGTAGTTAGAAGGCATTACTTTTTCCTCCTTGTTAAATCAGTCATTGTAGACTAAAATACACTAATTTCTGGTGCAAGAAATAACTCCTAGAGTATGTACTATATGCTAGCTCCCAAAGGGTAAAATACCACCAACAATTTGTAAATCCAGTCAGGTGTGAAATGCTGGTATATCCATGACTTAATTTCAGTATCAATTACCAATATAGGCCAGAATAAAGGTATTAAGGTCTCCTGCTCAGTATGGAAACTGGATAACTTAAATCAAAATATAACAAGTGCTTTTGAGTACTGCTCTTATCATTAAAGGGAACTGTGGACCAGTCATCTGTCCTTCAGAGAATGATCTGGCTAGTCCTGGCAACTTTCCTTATCTTCCATAGATTGATCTCCTCCTGCAGACTTTTTTACTTGAAGTGCAGTCTGTTTTTTGCCAAATGGGAAGAGGTAGGTTTTTTAGATCTAGACACGTAGGTGCTTGAGATGGATTTTAAGCAGTAGATTGTAATTTCAGAGTGTGACATTTTTCAGATAAGTTCAGTGTAGCAGTCACGTTAACCTAACCTTGATAAATTTTGCAAAATTTATATAGCTGACCACATATTTTTCATGTGTATGATGGTGTGAGGCTTCACTTATGCTCCCGTAGAACTTTTAGGAGTATAAACTTATCTAATTTCTGAGCATCCATACAAACACACAACACTGCAGATGTTTCATAGTACGCAACAAAGACATTGTTCAGGTTTTTTTCATTAAAATATTTATTTGTCCTCCAAAACCTTAAATAAGAAAATTTACACAACTTTCCTACCTGTGCTACAGAACTCATTGTGTACTTATTCCCTCAAAATATATATTAAAATACTAACAGAAATGTGACAAAATGGAGTTCTCCATCCTACTGTGATTTTAATCTGAAAGTTTAAAAAAGCAACAAACAAACAAATAAAACCAAACCCTAGAAAGGTACTGGACCAAATTTTTAATTTGCTTTTCAGTTTTACTAAGTCAAATTCTTGTTCATGAGTTTCTATAAAATTAGGACCTCATAGTTTGTCTCACTTTGTGAACATTCCTTGACATCCAAAGATTTTTTTCTCTAACCCTTAGCACCGTGCATGCATGCAGGTCTGCAGGTGAATGTGTATGCACTTCCATGAACACAGAGACACAGTTATATTTTCATTGCAAATACGCACATGGAATCTGCACACAAAAGCACTGAACAACTGCATGAAAACAAAGGATTCCATTCATTCTTAGTTATTTAATCTTGCTACTGTTTATAGATATGAATAGACCAAAATCAACCATCACACTTTTCTGTAGTGACCTTGAGGTGGCAGCAGCATTACATTCAATTCTGCCATACACTAAGTCCATTAAAGGTGAAAGCAAAATTTGCAATAAATCAAAATAATACTGATTGTTATAATTTTATTACCAGAGCATTAAGTCAATAAAACTTATCCGAAATGTCATTTGCATTGTATACAATTTTTACTAGTTATCAAGTATGTTTTAAAAGCATGTTTAAAGCAACCAAATGAAGAAATCTGTGATAAATTGTTGGAAAGCTGGGACTTGTCTAATGGTGTAGTAAAACTAAAGTCTGTTTTGATCTCTTATATTGTGAAAGACTGTTTCTGAAAGCATTTGTTAGTACAATAATGTCTTGTGTCTTGACTAACTATATTTAATGTCCTAATGTCTGATTAAATATTTTCCTGCAAGTTGTCAGGTCCTTTTTCATTCATGATTTTATGTAGGAAGGTCATCTAATTATACGACACCCTTTCAGTGAAGGAGAATGTGTTTGTTTCTTTTAATAATGAGGAATAATGAAACTTATTTATGTTGCAAGTCAGAGAAATTTATTGGAGAATTACAACATGAGAAACATGAAAATTAAAAAAACCCTTTTAATAGCATATTCATTACCAGTAAGCTTGCAGGTAATGAAATAGTTGTATGAAATCTGGTATATTGGGTGATATAATACTGCTCATGTCAGTTTTCAGGACATGGTTATTATGCATTTCTATGTTGTCCGTTACTATTAGGTTACTAAATTATTGTTAACTAATTAGTCAAAATCGGAGGCACTAGAAGAAAAGGTTAAAAGCATTTGTTTTTACAAACTTCTAAAACAACTCCTGGCTGGGAAGCCAGTTAGTGTGTAGTAATACTCCACGATTTTGCCGTGTGGGTTGCATTGTGGCTCAGGTATTGTATTGCTGTTCTGCAAGACTTAACATGAGTTTGGACTAGAATTCAAGAGAGATATCTATTATACAACTTAATGATGTTGAAGAAACAACATTCAAAAGTAGTTACCCTAACAAATGCAGAAAGGTGATGTTAGTGATGTGTTTATACATCAGTTAAAAACTGATTTGAAGGAAACCCTTTATGTAACTGCTGCTGAAGGAATCCCAATAACTGATTAAAGATAGCTTATGTAATAGTTAAAATAATTCAGTGGTAATTTAATGAAAAATAAGGCTATATTGATTATTTAAGTTTTGGGTTTATTTAATCTTCAGGGTTTTATGTTTATACTAAGATATGATATTTAGACCTGTTTACCTTTATATTCTTTACCCATGTTTCAGTTGTTTGTTGACCAGTTGTACCTTCACAGCTTTTTCAGCTCCTCATGAAATACAAATGTTACATATAAACAAGCAGAGAAGTATATAAACGAGTATATAAACAAAAATATAAATGTAAGTTGAATTGTAGCTTCAGAATGATGTGTTACTAGCTTTAAAAAGCAGATAGAGAATCACAAACCACAAGCCGAACGGAGATTACAATGCATGAATGCTGTTTGGGCCATGCCAGTGATTACTAAAGCCAATACAAATACTATTACTTCACTAAGACACAGATCTGGTCTTTTACTTCTTCTGATCTCTACTGTAGTTTTCTCTTTGTCACACTTCGCTGTTTCTTAAGTTAATTTCCATGATTTTACAAAATTTCCAGAGGTATGAATGCAGTGAGTGACAAAGCAGCAAAATAACTGAGGTAACAACAGGACTCCTGTGAGGAATGTAATTCACTGTGATCCTCTTTCTTCTTTCTTCCTAATTTTAACCTTATGGCTCTTTATTATCAAAATATATTTACCTCAGAAATAAAAGTAAGGGAACAATATATATGAGCTGAACATAGTTTACATGGAAACTAACGTAATTTCTTAGAAATATATAAAAATGAGGTTTAGACGGTACCCCTCATCTCTGTAGGTCAGGAACCTAGATTATCAGTATCTCAAAAGCAGAGATGTGCTTTTTATTTGTCACACCATAAACACACATTTTTGTTGGAGAAAAAAAAAATCACAATTGTCACAGTGGGGACTCTTTGTAAGTATACAAAATTCAGATAAACAGGTTGGCCTCAGCTTCAGTGGGAAAAGAATCTATGATAGATGTTGCACAATATTCTGGAGATTTTGACCTGGACCCGGTATCTTACGATTTATTCATGTGTTAGTTTAACATTTGCCTAATGTTTGTACACAAATGTGAAGCGAGAGGTTGTTGTAAGAACTTGTCCTGAAATCACAACATTGCTTTCTTAAAAGTACCATTGCTATACTGAAATGGAAGGTAGCTGGTGTGTTCTGTCTCTTTCAGTTAAACTGTGTAGTGTCTGATAAAGGGTATTTTATTACTTTGTGGAATAATTTGTATAGGAAAGAATACATTGCAAACTGTTCAGCTAGCAATCCTACTGTTCGGTAAAATCACATTACCTAGAACATTAAAACAATCATTCTAAAACATGATTTATAATGATTTGAACACGTGTGTAAAAAATAGATGACCATTGTACATTTACAGTTGACACAGGGGTCCCTAATGTCAAGAAAGCACTCTTGACCTTGATGGGTAGTTGCAATTCCATTTAAATCAATTGCCAGTACAAGTCAAATGAAGTTCTTATGGCTGTCTAGTGTGCACTTCCCCATTCTTCTGACATTATTGTTCTACTCCAAGTCATTCTTCAATCTTTTAACAGCTGAAAGGGACCTGCGTTCTGCAGCTTTATGGGAAACCAGCACAAAGTTATACTTCTCTGTGTTTTGAAAGCTTCCACTCTTTTTCACTTACTTTATTTCCAAGCTAACTAAGCAAACCACATCCTTTTCTACATAAAATAGAGTACTTGGTCTGTATTTCACTATTACAGTGAATACAGAATGCATTTTCTATGCCTAGATTTTTACTGGTCATTCATTTAATTTGATAGAAAAGAAACTGATCTTTTAACTCTGAAAACTGGAGATCTCATTGTTCGTTTAGCCTTATTAAAAGCTTTCACTATATTAAACATGATATATTCTAAACATCATTTACGTTAAAAATGATGGTGATTACAATTTTTGGGGGGTTTTGTGGGGTGGAAGAGAAACAGACACAGCAACTCAGAAAAATAACTTGAAAATTTATCCTGTGTTTGTGTATGTCTGCATACTTATTTCTTCAAAGGAGTTTGCTAAAATTGTAGATGATACGAAAAGTGACACAAATTTGTTAAAACATTCTGCACAAAGTAGAAAATCCTTGGATATACAGAACTCTAAAAATATCTGGGGTTTGTGTTATTAACTTAAGTGTAATGTTTTCACTCTTGTAAATTAATTTAAATGTCTACCTTTTGACAAGTGGGAATATTAAAGGGTCACGTCATGGCATGGTTTACAAGACTGAAAAAACGCAAGTACAGATACTTTCTCAAAGACAGATAGTACAGACTAACCTTCTCCAGTCCCCCCAAACCTCTTTCATAAGTAGTGCAAGCTCTCAAAAGATCTTGTGTTACTGAGGATAATAGGAAAACTCAATTTGACTGATACGTTAGCATTAAATACGTACAACATTAAATACATACAACAACTAATAAGAACTGATAATGAAAAAAGTTATTCTGGTTGCCAGTGGAACCTGTCTGGGTTCGTATTAACAGGTTGCTGCAATTAACGCAAAACTAATCACCAGTCCTCCATGGAGAAATGCAAATTGCAAGTTGTTAGAAGGCCTGTTCTGTTCAATAGGATGTGTATTGCAGCTAATCCACTTAGCAGTGTCTCATGTTTCTCTGTTGAGGTGCTTTTTAAGTAGTAATGAAGTATTATTCTTTTGTAGAGATTCTGTGGATTTCTTTAGTTTCTGTATTTTGACTCTTCTGTTTTTACTAAATAGGTAAATATATTTACCTGCTCTTTCTTTCCCATTCCCATGGGCTCAAATTAAAGTAAGTGGCCCTATTTTGCTCATTTTCCGAAGCCCCTGCAAACTGTATTATATGAAGCTATAGCTATAGAATTGACCACTTTACGTACAGGAAATGCGTTACATATACTGTCCTCATCTGTGTAACTGAAATTCAAAGATACTGCTGTATCTGATGTTCTGCCCATCTGCTGGTGGGCAAGAATAGCTGCATAAAACCCATATGTAGTTACCTGTCATTTTGAGTGTTAAACACAACATGAAACAAATTTGTGCTTTGTGTTTTGTTTAATTAATTAATTTAAAAGTAGTCATAGACAACATTGTTTTGTTAAATGGTCTTTTACTCCTCCTTACAGTATATAAGCTTACCAGCAGTTGGTAGGAGGAAATGTATCAGCTATGGGTTGGTCTGTTCCTCAACAAAGAAAACTATCCCTAAGCCTGGGTATTCAAATACCGTGACTTAATTTCTGAAGAAAGTAGCTGTGCTGAATGGAGAGAGGTAGAATGTGTCCGTAACACATTGGTAGTGTCATACGAAGACACATTTGAAGGAAGACACTGAATTGCATTTACCTCCCATTGAAACAAATGACAAAATCGTAACATTTGTCTTTAATTGACTGGAGAAGCAATTTCAGGCTTAGTGTAGAAATGAAGAACATTGGAACACTAATGCTTGATCTTACAAACCCACTTTTGATGGGAGTGGAAATACCGCTTTTAATTAATTATGAAGGGACAATTCCTTTCAGAGCATGTACAGCATGTGTTATAAGTAAACTTTGTATATAAAAAGACAATGTTATTAAAATTGAATGTTTGGCAAATATTTTGTCCAAAAGTACACACAAATTGGTCAGTGTTTGTTTTTTCACCATGTTATGTTTTGTTGCCACTTTGCAACTGAAGAGCCAAAACATAAAAGGTTATGAAATCTCTTATCATCTGTATACCATTGAATGTTTGACCTTTTATCTTTTAATGTAGTCCTTTCATACGTTGAAGATTTTGATTCAGATATGCAACCAAACAAGAACAACTTCCAGAAAAAGAAATAATTTTGGTTTGTGCAGCCTTTTACTCTGACATGAAAGCCTTTTCTAAAAAAAAGCCATCTGCTACTTTATTGTTTGATATCAGTGGCAGAATAATGTCCGATTTTAATATCATACTGCTTGGCTATGTACTGCACTAATTTGTTCTGCGACATCAATGAATCAAAGTAGAGTCCCTGATAGAAGAACATCAAAAGGAAATTAATCTCCCTGTGATAGTATTAATAATTTCAGAATGGTCCTGTTTTGCTCAATTATTGTAACCATTGAAAGCTGTGTTTTTGTGGACTGTTAGATCAATATCAGAACTGCTACACAAATCGTGTAAGAACAAGATTGTTACTCTTCAGTAGCTGGTCAGGAGTGTCACTACTGATGGACAAGAAGTTTACTGAACATTCTTGGTAGAATTTTCTGGTTACTTAGGGAAAGGAGACATGGACGTGAAATTGGTGGGGAAGGGGGGAAGCTGTCTGGAAAAAAAAAAAGTAACTTTTCAATATGTTGGGGAAGATGGTGGGCCTGGCGTTAAAGGTAGCATCAGCAGAGTTTGTAACCAGAAAGTAACTGTGCGATACTGGAAGAAATTTAGGGTAATTGGAGGCTAATTGATAATAAATTTCAGGGATACTAAATAAATCTCAGGAAAAGATATGTGTAAAAGTATAGCATACTGGAGGTGTCATAATGTGTATTCAGCATGTATCTTCTGAAAATACTGTGGTTTTTTAGAAGTATTTTATTAGTTTCCTTTTTTGTTTGTTTTCCGTGTAATCCTTGTCAGATGAATATAATGTTTATTAGGAAGCATGTTTCTTTATGTAGCCTTCCCAAATATCCATAGTTTCATTCACATCTTTCCCTACAAAAAGATATAGATACATACAAGATTTGACACAGTAAAAGAAATTGAGCATTTGTAGATATAGATCCTTCCAAGTGCTTACACAATTCAATAGTAAAAGAAAGGGTTACTACAGTAAAGCATGCCTGTTGTAGCTACACAGCATGATACCCACAGACAGACTAGGACTATATTTAGGGTTCCAGTTGTGTGCTAAGAATAGAACTAAATGAGTACAGAGGCCCAAATGTGTCACTGAAATAAATATTGGCAGTATGGATGTGTGATCAAAATATCCAAATATATCAGAGACTGACTGCAGAACTTAAAGTCAATAGTAATTCAGGTAGGGATAAGATATCAAATCTAGTATTCCCTTCTTTTTATGTTTACCACCTTTAACTTTTCCCTCTGTTTTGTCATGTTCTCCCTCAACTTGACAGTCAGTAGTGTTCATCAGCCTGGGGATGGTGTGGGTTGACCTTGGACTGCAGCCAGCCGCACACCCAGCTGCTCTCTCATCTCCCTTCTCCACAGGATGGGGAGAAAATGAGATGAAAAAGCTCATGGGTCAAGATAAAGACTGGGAGATCACTTACCAATTACCGGCATAGGCAAATCAGACTTGACTTGGGGAAAATTAACTTAATTTATTGCCAAATAAAATAGATTTGGAGGGTGAGAAACAAAGACAAAATTAAAACAACACCTTCCTCCCCTCCTCTTCTCCCAAGCTCAGCTTCACTCCTTCCTTCCCGACTCCTCTACCCACCCCAGCCCCAACCACGGCAGGGGTTTGCAAATGGCAGGTTGTGATCAGTCCGTAACAGTTCATCTCTGCTGCTCTTTCCTCCTCACACCTTTCCCCTGCTTCGACGGGAGTCTCTCCACAGGCAGCAGTTCCTTCAGGAAATACCTGCCTTCTCCAGGCTGGGGCCCCCCACAGGCTGCAGTTTGGATGTGCCTCCGCGGTTTCTCCACGGGCTGCAGAGGAATCCCTGCTCCAGCCCCTGGAGCACCTACTCCACCTCGCTTCTCCTCTTAGCTCCATGTTCCTAGGGCTGTTCCTCACACTTTCCCTCACACTTTCCCCTCGCTGCCGGGCAGCGTTTTGCCCTTTCTCAAACCGGTTTCCACAGAGGCGCCCCCAGCCTGGCTGAGGGGCTCAGCTGCGCCCTGCGCTGGGGCGGCTGCAGAACCGGCGGGAACCGGCCCTGGGCAGCCCCGCCCTCTCCTCACAGAGAGCCCCTGCAGCGCCCGCGAGAAAACCTGGGCACGGACACCCAACACAGTGTACTAATTAGCTGTGTACTAATCATCTCTTAATTTATTTATTCAAGACTGACAGTGATGTTAATAAGCTTGGTTTTTGTCTAGGAAATGACTTTTTTTAAGATTCCATAAAATTCCTAACAAGGCTGACATACTTTCCTCTAGGTGAGCACTGTGAGAATGAAGGCCTTTTTCTGCATTGACTGAGATAACATTGCATGCTTTTACAAGCTCTTTCCATCTGATATACTGTAATAATATCTTGTATTGAGGACAGTAGATGAGTAAGTAGACAGTATGGTTGAAAGGCTTCCACTGAATGTTAGTAGAAACCTTGGGAGAATCAATACAAATCTAACCATCAGCATCTGTCTGTGCCCATGGCAGGGGTGTTGGAACTAGATGATCTTTAAGGTCCCTTCCAACCTAAACCATTCTGTGATTCTATTTGGAGTGAGTCCAGAGGAGGGCCACAAAGACGATCAGAGGGCTGGAACACCTCTGCTGTGAAGACAGGCTGAGAGAGTTGGGGTTGTTCAGCCTGGAGAAGAGAAGGCTCCAGGGAGACTTTATGGCAGCCTTCCAGTACCTAAAGGGGGCCTACAGGAAAGATGGGCAGGGACTCTTTATCAGGAAGTGTAGTGATAGGATGAGGGGTAATGGTTTTAAACTGAAAGAGGGTAGATTGAGATTAGATATTAGGAAGAAATTCGTTACTCTGAGGGTGGTGACCACTGCAAATGTGCTGCTTGTTTGTCCCCACCTGTTTCAAGGGTAACGAAGAAAGTGATGACAGGAAAACTGTGAGGTAATCCTCCTGTAAGCATTGAATAAGAGCTTGTTCCCAATTGCTGTCATGGAAATTAAAGGAAACCCTCACAGTTCTTCTGGTAGATACTACGGGATAGAAAAGTTTGTCTCTTCGTGGTTTTGCACACAAATCCCAAGGATCCACTTTATCTGCAGAAGTCAGAATATTTTTTTTTTAATATTTTTTTCTCTTTCTGCACATGCATGTTCTAAATAGTGTAGACCTTTGGTGAATTATCAGAATGAGAAATGATATCCCCCAGCAGTCTTGGGAAGCCGTTCAGGAAGATGCCCTTCACATACCATGTTCTTCTGTTCCTCTTCCCCAGGAAGCACACTGATAATGCGCTTTTGGAGAACAAACTTTCCCTGGAAGCCTAGTTCAGAACAGTGGCCCCTCTCCTCTGACTTTTAAATAACTTTAAATCTGGAAAGCAGTGAACTCTAAATATGTCTTTAACTGAAGAAATATTTAGACAGTATTTGTGAGCATGGAAACAGTATCTGTCATTTGGGCTAATAGCTTATTTTCTTTATAAGATCAGGTAAAGATCGTGCTACATATAAGCATGTGGAGTTAATGTCCATGTAGGTTTACTAAAAATCTGCACTGTCAACTGAAAAATTTAGGTTATTAAATACATAATGCTTCATAACTATATGTGCAATGGCTATCTGTTTACTAGCTCTCTGCTTATTCTACAAAATATTTTTTATACAGATTCAACATACCGTGTTTCGATGGAGTCCTGCAGAGAGAGATGCAATTAACAATGTTATGCAATAATACATTCCATTTCTTACACGTAATGTATTTGTGAGCATCATACATACTGACAAAAGTGCTGAGCTCAGTAATTCGGGTCTTTACATCTCTGTACCATATTGCCTGCTTTAGCAGTTTTAGCACAAAGGTAATAGTTCCAAAAACAGTATTAATGATAAGAAAAGGAAAATATTTCATTAATTTTTTGTACCATAATAATGAGCATGTTACTATCTAAAGGTTTGCCAGATATTAGTTACACTTTCCATTTTAATGGAGATGGCTTATGTCTGAAAAATTCTCTAAAAGAGTGGTGATGAAGCAGAAAGAGGGTTGCTTTTTGACACTCAAATGCAATATCATTGTCAGTTAACATTTTTTCATAAATTATAAAAAGTAATGGTGAGAAAAACCTATCTGCTTACCAGTTATTTTCCTTTTGTTAAAGCTACAATTTGTATTTCTTGTCTTTTCTCCAGGTTTTCCTTAAGTTTCCCAGATGTTAGACTTCCTGAACAATCTTTTTGGTGGATTTTCTGCAGTTGCATAAATGTAAGATGAAGGAAATCTTCTTAACATATTTACCCTCAACTTTTGTTTTTCTAATGATAACATAAGTTCTACTCTCTTCTCACTAACATTCACAAGAATGCCATTATACTTTCTCCAAAACCAGGTCACCTAATTAAAATAAAAAGGTAAATGCAGTAGTTCAGTAGGAAAAAAAATCCAGTGAATGAGTTTTTAATACTCTGATAAATCATAGCAATAGCTTTTATTGCCCAATTAATTTACTACTATGTACTGTAAATAATAATAATTAATAGCAGTGCTGTTTTCCTAACTTGGCTGGAGTTACCATCATGACCCTTGGTAATGCTACAATAAAAGATTAAAGCTTTTGAACTGTAGATGTGGGTGAACGTCTTTTATGGGAAGTAACACAAAGTTTCAGAAGCTAAATTATTAATCTTTTGTGAATTAAACTTGAACCTGTTAGGTAACTGTGAAAGCTTTATAAACAAATATCTGATAACTGAGGAAATACATTTTGTTATGTGTGTAAGAGTTTATTGTATTGTACTTTTAAGAAAAAATGGTGAGAACAATGTATTCAGTTACAGGAATTTGTGTCTGATTACACATAAGTGTTCTGCAGACATGTCTAAATTAAACCCATGAGGAAATGAAAAGTAATAATTTTCCCCTTATGTTTACTTTTTGGAACTTACAAGTGATCAGACTAACTTCACAGAGTAATTACAAAACATTTTTCTCATATTGACAGGTTTGGTGTCTGTGGTGATACAGTTCTGAGTCCTTACTGATACCTTTCTTTGAATTCTGGGTGGTGGTTTACTTTCTATGCTTTAAAGCAAAAAAATGGATTCCACCTTTGCAGCTAATCCAGAAGGCAAGGGTAACTGTGATTTTTTAGGTTTCTCTATTTTGTAGATGCCAGACAGGTCACAAATTCAACAGTAGATAGCCAAGGAGTACTGTTATGTCAGCTACAGGTGTAGTCAGATAATGTAGGACTGCTGAAATACTTGCTTGTGATTATGAATTAAAATTGTTATTAATTTTAGAATACCTGTAATCTGCTTACAGTGTTGTGGAAGTCAAACTTAGTGGTATGGTTGATAAATTGCTTTTCATGTTAAGCCTTTTAAAGCAGAAGTTTTCAGTCACTGTGGCGAGGATATGCAGTACTCCAGTAGTGTCAACTACTTGTAATCTTTATGGCGTTTGTCTCTTCAGTTTGTCTTTTTGTGATATCTGTAGTTCATGAACCAGCTTTTTACTACTGATCAGTCATTTCAGGAAGTACTAGTAGTATATTGTTAATTGGTGGCTTATTTATAATCAGAGATGTTGATGTAAGCTCTCACGTTGATCTTCTAGTTGTATTTTCAAGTTGTTTGGTGGGAGTATGTTCATTTCCTTGGTACACCTGTGTGTGAACAACACGTAACCATAAATTCTCTATGGCTAGTTATCTGCTCTTTTTAACTCCGTTTCTTGCATGTTGTACTTTTTGATGTTAATTTGCAATAGATATAACATTAGTAAGGAAGCTCCTATTCCAAAATTGCCAGTTCTCTGATGAACTATGCTGCAATCACTTCTTCGCAAGAAGAGTGATCAGTAAACTATATGTGGAGATTGCCTCTGTTCCTGTGGACATTTCACTGATCCAGGGCAGGAAATGCAATCAAAAACCTTCAGGTGAAGATTGTGACTGGGAAGATACTAACTAGAATAATGTAAGTAATTCATAAACACCACCCTGATATATTCTAGAAAGATTGGCCATAAGCTGATAAAGTACATTTTCAACTGAGTCAACAGTATTGTACTGTGCAGGATCAATGTCTCAAGATTCTGAATAATTTATAATTTTTAATGTTGTTATAAACATTTACTTGGTCGGAAGCTGACATAGCTTTAGGAACTAGACAGGATAGTAGTATGGGTGATGACCTTTCTAAGGAAACAGTGACTCCATCTTCTGGCTGAAAAGGGAAGCTTAAGAATTTTTGATTGAATCTTACTTGAGGACAAAGGTAGAAAATACTAAAAGGTGTTCTCAGAGTTAGCATTCAGAAAATGAAATGCAAATACCAGTAGCAAATAAATATTCCTTTAGTTTCTCCCTTATTAATTTTACTTTTTTTTTTTTTGACTGCAACAAAAAGTTTCGTATGCTAGGATGAAGTATATTGTAAGTACATCTTGAAAAAGATATCTTTATTACATTCATATTATGTAGGAAAAATTAGTTCAAATCATTTTTTGAGAACAATGATGTTATCTTCAAAGCAATTTAGAATTTTTCTCGATACTATGGATTATTGATTGACAACTGATGGCAGTATAGCAAGTGTATTTACCTGGTAGTGAACACATGTCAGTATATGAGACGTGGTTAAATTTGTAAAAAGGCATTTAGAAGCCTACTTCACTTCTCTCACTCCAGAAAATATTATCCTTTGTTAGGAATTGACTTGTATCAGGAAGATCTGTGATGATAAAAGATGGGCAGAATTCTGCAAGTTAATTCCTCACCCAAATGAGTTGATGCAGAGACTGAAGAAGCCTTCAGTCCAGCTGTCCTTTGCATTCCCTTTCCATCTCTATGTTGAGTCCAGCTTTAGTGCAAAGAGGAAACGTTCCAGTTGATTTTGTGATGTTCTAATTTCAGTTTACTGTGTTGTTAGCTGGAAGTGCCTATTTCACCATGTGGAGGCCCAAGATAAAGTTGAGAGTTTTCTCTGGATTGTTTTTACTCTGGATTTACACTCAAGTAAATCTTAAAGAGATTCCTCTTTCAAGATGTGCTTGCCCCGCACGTGCTTGAGAATATCAACACTGGTGATCTCAAAATCACATAAGATTTGAAAAAATTATGAGAAGACTAAATGATCAAAGAAAATTCCACATTTAGACTTTCTTTTAGAAATTTAGATATAATTTTGCAAATAATTTGTTATTTTAGTTCACATCAATTTTTAAGATAATTGGGATGTCTGTAGCAAAATAAAATTACCAAATTATATTGTAGCAGTATACCAGTTTCAATGGATCTAGAATGTGACAGTAAGGATTATTTGTATGCATTGAGCTTTATGTACATGTCTAAACAACAACCCTATTTATGGTAGCTTGTAACCTATGTGTACAGTTGGATAAACAGTTTAACTATTCATGTGCATTATTTTTATATGATGGAGTGCAGTACAGTAAGTACACCCAAAAGGATAATACTGCTCACTCCTCTTGTGCTGGAGAGACTAGCAGGGACTGGCCATTTAGGGCTATCAGTAAACCAATACTGTGCTAGGGTGAAAGGAAGCATATGAATCACAAATGTAGCATGCTTCACCTGTTTTGTTGCTAGCTTTATGATTTCATGCTGCTTAAGCATTATGATTTTGTGATTGAACTGTCTGTTTTCCTCCCTTGCAGTGTAATAAGATGACATTGAAGAAAACCCTCCTCTTTGGATTATAGCATGTTTAAATATATCAACCTTCAGTCTGAATCCCTGAAAGAGCCCTGATTTGCCCTCTATTCTTTTCAGTTTGTGAGTCTGCACTCTTCTAAATTAGTGCATGGATACTTCAAAGAGAAGAATAACGAGTCAAGAAATTTTCTTCAGTTTGAGAGTGTTTGAATCCCATTTTATTGTTTGCTTTTTCTTCCATGTCATCTTCTGTATATATTTCGTGCTTGTTATACAGTTAATAGAAACAAGGATAAAATGGCTGTATCATCTTTCCTGCCAGTTTAAAACCCCATGTCAGTATGAAATTTTATATTAAATATCCATATTTAGGAATACTTCCTTTTAAAAGAATATCCACATTTCCAATGAAGACCTTTGTGCTAGAAGGCCCATTAGAAACAACAATGGTAAGCTGAGCTCTTTTTTATTAAATAAAATCAGACTTTATGGCACTTTGAAACAGGCAATGCTGCAATCCCCTTTTGACAAATTCTGCAATAGGTTGGTATCAATTTTGTTTTAGAATAAATTAAAGTAACTCCAAGGATGATCCACCTATGTCAGACTGATTGTGTCCTTTGTGGGCATGATTCAGGACGAGATTGGTCTGCCGCTGCCAAAATTCCTCATTTCTGCTGTAATCCTGACATACAATGTATGCTCACTCTGTGCTACTGATGGAATTAGCTATCAGGTTAAACCTCTTTAGGAACTCAAAAGAGCCATGCTGATGTTCAGGTTAGCTCCATGCTGTCTACTAGGCAACCAGAAGCCTGTTCAGGACACTTGTTGAGAGACTCCCTTGGGAGACAGTTCTGAAGGGCAAAGGGGTCCAGGAAGGCTGGACATTCTTCAAGAAGGAAGTCTTAGAGGCGCAGGAGCAGGCAGTCACCATGTGTTGTAAGATGAACCCGTGGGGAAGACGACTGGCCTGTCTGAACAGGGAGCTTTTGCTGGGACTCAGGGAAAAAAGGAGAGTTCACCACCTTTGGAAGAAGGGACAGGCAACTCAAGAAGAGTATAGGGATCTAGTTAGGTCATGCAGAAAAAACATCAGAAAGGCAAAAGAACAGCTAGAACTTAACCTGGCCACTGTTGTAAGGGATAACAAAAAAGGTTTTTACAAATACAGTAACAACAAAAAGAGAGCCAGGGAGAATCTCCACGCCTTATTGGATGCAGAGGGGAAGATTGTCAACAAGGATGAGGAGGAGGCTGAGGTACTTAATGCCTTCTTCGGCTGAGTCTTTAATAGTAAAACCAGTTATCCTCAGGGTATTTAGCCCCCTGAGCTGGAAGACAGGGATGGAGAGCAGAATAAACTCCCCATAATCCAAGAGGAAGCAGTTAGTGACCTGCTACACCAACTGGACAGCCACAAGTCTATGGGCCCAGATGGAATCCACCTGAGAGTGCTGAGGGAGCTGGCAGAGGAGCTTGTCAAGCCACTCTCCATCATTTATCAGCAGTCTTGGTCAACAGGGGAGCTCCCAGATGACTGAAGGCTTGCCAGTGTGACACCCATCTTACAAGAAGGGCCAGAAGGAGGATCCAGGCAACTATAGGCCTGTCAGCCTGACCTCAGTACCAGGAAAGATCATGGAACAGTTCATCCTGAGTGCACTCACGCGGCATGTGAAGGACAATCAGGGGATCAGGCCCAGCCAGCATGGGTTCATGAAAGGCAGGTCCTGCTTGACCAACCTGATCTGCTTTTATGACCAGGTGACCTACCTGGTGGATGAAGGAAAGTCTGTGGATGTTGTCTACTTGGACTTTAGTAAGGTCTTTGACACAGTCTCCCACAGCATTCTGCTAGAGAAACTGGCAGCCCGTGGCTTAGACAGGTGTACTCTTCCCTGGGTTAAAAACTGGCTGGATGGCCAAGCCCAGAGAGTTGTGGTGAATGGTGTCAAATCCAGTTGGTGGCAGGTCTCAAGTGGTGTTCCTCAGGGCTCAGTTTTGGGGCCAGCCTTGTTTAATATCTTTATTGATGATCTGGACGAGGGGATTGAGTGCCCCCTCAGTAAGTTTGCAGATGACACCAAATTAAGCGGGAATGTTGATCTGCTTGAGGGTAGGAAGGCTCCGCAGAGAGATCTGGACATACTGGATCGGTGGGCTGAAGGCAATTACATGAGATTTAACAAGGCCAAGTGCCGGGTCCTGCACTTCGGTCACAACAACCCCATGCAACGCTACAGGCTTGGGGAGGAGTGGCTGGAAAGCTGCCGGGCAGAAAAGGATCTGGGGGACCTGGTGGACAGCCGGCTGAACATGAGCCAGCAGTGTGCCCAGGTAACCAAGAAGGCCAATGGCATCTTGGCCTGTATCAAGAATAGTGTGGCCAGCAGGAGCAGGGAAGTGATCGTGCCCCTGTACTCAGCACTGGTGAGGCTGCAGCTTGAGTACTGTGTTCAGTTTTGGGCGCCACAGTATAGGAGGGACATTGAGGTGCTGGAGCATGTCCAGAGAAGGGCAACAAAGCTGGTGAGGGGTCTGGAGAACATATCTTATGAGGAGTGGCTGAAGGAATTAGGATTGTTTAGTCTGGAGAAGAGAAGGCTGAGGGGAGACCTTATTGCTCTCTACAACTACCTGAAAGGAGGTTGTAGTGAGATGGGAGCTAGTCTCTTCTCCCAAGTAACTAGTGATAGGACAAGAGGAAATGGGTTCAAGTTGTGCTAGGGGAGGTTTAGTCTGGACATTAGGAAAAAATTTTTCACTGAAAGAGTTATCAAACATTGGAACAGGCTGCCCAGGGAGGTGGTCAGGTCACCATCCCTGGATGTGTTTAAAAGTCATGTAGATGTGGTGCTTAGAGACATGGTTTAGTGGCAGACCTGGTAGAGCAGGGTCAATGGTTGGACTGGATGATCTTGAAGGTCTTTTCCAACCTAAACAATTCTATGATTCTATGATTCTATGAAAATGTGGATGAGCTGGAATTAGTATTTAGAGGTGTTCTTCCTCCAGTGCCTTGAGTATTCTGTAGCTTTATTGATGTTTAAGAACCTTGAAACAAAGAAGAAACCCCAACTCTGGGAAAGAAGAACAAGGTACTCTTCAAGGCTCTGTACTATACCTCAGTGTGACCCAAAATACTCTCAGCCCTGTAGTGTGAATGGGCAGAACACGGGCCTGGTCATGTCCAGAGCTTTCCTACTATCTTTGTCATGTACTAAGTACTTAATACATTTATCTACAGAATTGTGATCATTAACCAATCATTAATATTACTGTTTCATTTAATTTTACTGAAAAATTGGTAGAGATTGTTCACCATAACTCACATTTTAATTAAGTTGGTGAGTACTAAGTCACAGCCAGAACCAGAATGGTAATAATGTATTTGTGTATAAAGGTGTGGATAGGCATCTTCTAAAAGTATGGATATGCCTAACTTCCACTAATCTTCAAAGAGCTCTCAGAGCTCATTCCTTTTTTTATTACAAATCGGATGCTAACCTGTAACTTTTTCATCATTTTAGTGTTTAATTAGATAATGAGCCGAAATGTGATACTCAACTCTTTAATTGTAAAACCAAGCAGAACCCAGCCAGCACACCATATTTTTTAAGTTAATTAATATTTGAAACTGTAACTATTAGAAATTTTTCATACTATTTTATTTCTGCTTATTAATTCAGCCAAAGAATAGATAAATCTGAAGTTTTTTTGAACAGAAGATACTATCTCACTCCAGAAGATCTTTCTGTACTTTTTCAAAGAAAAAGATGGAAGTTTTGTTTTGAATTCAGCAGAAGCAAACCCAAACTCTCAGTTTAGACGTAAGAAATGAACAAAGGGATTTGACAGAATAACATGTCATTTAGATTTTTCAGGTTACACATTTCTTTGAGAGTTTTCTGCTCTTCTCCTGAATAATTTATTTATTTTTTATCAATGTAATGTTTTATGCCTTGGATTTGTATAGTACATTTGCATTTCCGATGCCGCTATTAGACAGGCACAATAGAGCTTGATAACAGTAGCGAGGTTGACCCAAACATGTTAGAAGGAGAAGTTAGAGATGCAAGTTGTCTACTATCGCTGTAGCTTTAGAGCCATTACTTACAGGAACATTCAAGACAGTGACCGCTGCATTTCAGGTGATGTTGGTTTAAAACAGTCTTTTAAAACAATTTAATTCAAGGTTTTTTTGTTTCCTTTAGTATTCTGAAACTTTTGGGTTTGAGCCTGCAGTGTTTTCTCATCATTACTGAATGTTAGAAACATAATTTGAAAAAGAAAATGAGATTTTTTTTTTACATAACAATACAGCTGTGGGAGTGGTTAGATGAGAAGGGATACCAAATAACAGGAGACTTGTGAAAAATCATGAGTGTTGCTAACACAGTAACAAGTAAGAGAGAGATACAAATCAAAATAAGCATCCATTGTGTTCTGTTTAGACATTTTCCCATTCACCTTCCTGGAAAATTATGTTTCCATTACGGTGGATTCTTCCCTATGCATTGCTAACTGATCTGAAATCAGAATACTAGACCAAATACAGAAGTCATTTGTTAAAAACCAGCAGTTCTTAAGTTCTCAAAATTGTGCTGTCTTAATCAGCGGTGGGTTTCTCTTCTGTTTTTCCGTTGAGATGAGATGACCCTACATATTATTTCTTTATTAACCTGTTCATTGGGCTTCTTTATAGTGAGTTACTTCTTCTGACTGAATATTCATATTACTAACTGGTAAGTCTACTCAACTGGTAACCAAGCGTGATCAGCAGTATAAGAAAGGCCTACAAGAAAAGGATGCCTAGGCTCACTTCATCCCAAACTTTGACATATTCTGCCATTTGAGATATCTTGGTGGTCTCTAAGGCATTCTCAATGGGTTGATATCCTCTCGATCTCTGCACCCTTTACAGCAGCTGGCAACCTACGGTGTCGAAAGAGACACCTGTGTTTAGGAACATGTAATGAGCCCACTTAGTAAGATGGTAAGAGTTGGTAAAAGAATTTGCCAGTGGGAATAAAAAGAGATGTGGAAAATTAACTCATAATGTTGGAATACATATTCCCCCACCACTCCCCCAATAGTTAGAGGAAGATGAATGAATTCTGGACAGTAAAACAAGAGGAAATTGTATTTCTTTTTTAAATTGTATTTTAAATAATGTGAAAGCTTCTGTTAAATCCTCTCAACTTTGAACTATATCATATGATGAATTGTATCTCTGTGCAAATTCTGTCTCCTGAAGGCTGAAGACAATATTGTTCTGGACCTCTACTGAGGAATACCACACAGATGTTCATGGATCATGATGTTCTATTTTCCATTGATCAATAACTGTCATCTGTCCCCTGAAGAAGCTATTCTTGGTGTTTAGAAAAAGAGCTGTCTCTGGGGGAACTGAGGAAGCACACGTTTAGTGATGTGTTCAAGATTACATGAGAAGTTTGTAGCAAAGCTAGGAATAAACCCCAGAACTCTTGATCTCTGTTCTTTAACTACAAGACTGTTTTCTCTTTGGAAAAGCCCTCTTTCAGTTCTGCTCATACCTCATTTTGTCCATCTGGACATGTTAGTACTTTCTGTAACATAGTTAAATTTTTCAACATAGAAGTAGTTTAGGAAAGATAGCTTGCATGGTGAGATCCCCTGTGCAAAATATATTTCAAAGTAGACATTTAACTCAAGTGAACACCTTGAAATCTTGAGTCAAGATAGGACTGCCTGTAACAGTTTACATGCTGTAGTAATTGAAAAGTAAGGAATAGAAAATTAAAAGGTATTATAAAACTAGCAGTTTCAGGTAGAACTGCCAGACTTGCAGGTGAAATAATTATAATCCTGATTTTTTTTTTCTCACGATAAAACATGGAAGTGTCTTTATTCTTTGTATGTATTAACTGCTAATCCAAATGTCCATACCTGCCTGCATAGGTCCTGTGTGAGAAAAGGAATCTGAGTGCCTGACCCTTGCAATAGCTATAGTTGCTGGAAGGTTCCATTCACAAAGAAGCTGATTATGTTAAAAAAGCCAAAAAATCCAAAAGAAAAAAACCCACACAATTGGATCAGGTACAGAGGAAATCAGTTCTGTATTCCTGAGCCTTTCATCAGCAGAATGCCATTTGGTATATATGCTATTAGATAATTTCAAGTGTTCCTTTAATCCTTCAGTTGCTAACAAAATGGTCTTATAAGGTAGTGAGACTCAAATGATGCCTTCTATACATATTGTGCTTTCTTGAGATAAAAATAACGATATGTTAATTATATATTTCAAAAAAGGAACCGTATGTGTGTAACTACTGCATAGATGCATGATTGAAATAGAAATGGCAGGGGAAAAAAAAGAAGAATAGAAAAGAAAGGAGAAACAAAAAAAAAAGCAAAGCAGCTGCTTACAACTACCTGAAAAAAAGATTATATCTTATCCTAGTTGCCTCTTGCTGAATAAAATGTGATGTGATCAGGTCACTGCATGTAAAATGCTGTAAGAATGTGATCTGTAGTTCATCATTATAAAATTCAAACATTCTCGAACCTTTTATTCCACCCTATTCATATTTATCTTTTTTGGTCCTGCCTTCATCGGATACCACATTTGTATTGATAAATTGTAGGTACTTGGAGATGTATTGATGGGCTGAAGACAGTTCAAAATGTAGAGTGCTGTGGCTTTGCATATC
The DNA here is from genome assembly GCA_008921705.1 of Burhinus oedicnemus. Lineage (NCBI taxonomy): Eukaryota > Metazoa > Chordata > Aves > Charadriiformes > Burhinidae > Burhinus > Burhinus oedicnemus. The sequence continues at coordinate 1,827,955 of VFFE01008174.1, forward strand.
ATTACACCTAGCTTGCTCTTTGCCTCTTGAAAGCTGTCGATTTGTGCATTATTGCTATTCAGGCTGATAAATGACAGTAATTGTTCTTAAGTTGAAGAGCTGGCTTAATGTGCTGACTTGCTTGGGAATTCTGAGCACCAGGGTTAAACTAGTGCTCCACTGGTTCTAACAAAATGGTCTTTTCCAGCTCAGAATAGATACTTAATTGAATTACTTTAGTTTTCATGCATTTTGCAGCTTTGCATTTGAAGAAAAAAATATTCATAACAAGATCAGGGAATTCAGAGCTGTTCATAGTGAGGTCAGGCTCGGTATGTGCCCCCACTTCAAGGCACCTGCTCCCAGTGGTGCTACCACAATTAAAAAAAAAAAAGTTGAGAGGGAGAATATGTTAGTCCTATAATGGCACTGAGAAAGACATAAAAAATTAGATGGAGATGTATCGCTATTCTTTTTTCCACTGTCCCAGTGGTGGAACTTACTAAGACACACATAAAGATAAAATACAGCTCATTTTGTGGGATTTTTTTAAACAGTATTTTTCTATGTGTAGTGGCACTGATTTTTTAGTCTAGGAGTGATGTCTTAAAGCCTCTGTTAATCCTAAAAAAAAAAGACAGATTTTTTCAGATATAGCTCAAGAAGAATTCCTCATGAAATTTGGATATTTTTTTTTTAATATTGCTCACAGAATTCAAACCAAGAATTCAAAATTTTCAGAAGTTAAGTGTGACTTGTATTGAATTGTTCACATTCAGCATTGCTTTTGTGTGCTGCAGTACAAATTAAGGCTCACAATTGAAATGATTTTCTCAGGTTCCTTGCTTCAGCCAGTTGCCTCTGTTTTAAACAGTCTCTGTATAGTTCTTTCGGATGACAGCTGTGCACTTCCACTTTCCACATTGATGTGAAAAAATTTTGAATCAGATTGAAAAAAAAATGAGCTGTTAGAGAAGAAAATAACGGGATTCAGAGTGAAATGTATTTACTTCATTGTGATTCTCTATGATGACTTACTTGTTTCATGTGTAAATATTAAGTGGGATCAATCCCTTTCACATGAGGTACAGAAAGTGTTTCTTTTAACCTACAAAGATAATTTATTAATAGTGTTCTGTAGTTCCAAACATCATATTTGGGACTTCCTGGGATGGCATCATAAAGATAATATTTGTTCATTCAGGGTGAATTTTAGTCACAACCTTACTGCAAGATTCTTTATAACATTATTGATAACTGCTGTAGCTTCAGTGTAGGATGTATGTATTCAAACAAAATTTATGAAAGCACTGGAAAAATAATAATTTCAATATTTGTTTAGTCATCTTAGTAAACAGGAGTCCTTTTCCTTAGTCTTCAAAAAGGAAGATTACTTACAGTTATATATAAATGTGATAGATGATCAGTGGATAACATTATCAGAAAGGAAAATCTTTTTCTTTCACAAAGGCTTGTGATTGTTACTCTGTGTAATTCAAGGTTAATTCTCATTCAGATAGTCTTCTCAAAGCTGAGTTTTTAAATTGGTCACCTACATCTACCAACTAATCACCTAACAACTTCTATGAGTTCAAGTGTAGATTTAATGTTTGGGACCACTGAAGATTTTTCATGGGTATGCAGGTGTACCCAGCGTATATCATAGCTGATCCAAGAGTATTGCTAAAGGTGACAATTGAGGAGGGAGACAGAAAGGTTTATACTACTCATTGTCTGTATATGAGACTTACTATTTTGGATTACGGTTGTTAAAGGAGGTAAACTTGTTATCACTGGAGGCACTTGCCAGCTCTTAGGGGGACATTTATGCTGTTTAGATTAGATGTTGGTGTTCATCTACTGAATGTGAAAGTAATACTTGGTTATGTAGGCTGTAAAAAATGTCAGATTTCTTGCTTCCTATTCTTTTGTTGCAATACAAATTTCTTACCTCTACAGATATTTGTGTGTTTACTGAGCTAGAATCCGTTGAAGATGAATTCCTATTTTCTCCATTCCATGCCTCAAATACATTTCCCAGTAAGACTACAATACCTGACTACAATAGTCTAGAAAACGTGGATGTTCTTCAAGCTGCCTTTTTACTAATTTTTCCTCACTTATCTCCTTTAAAATCAAACAGTCATTTCTTACTTTTGTAATAGGAAAACAGCATTAGTGGAGTTCCTAGGAAGGTGGACTTATTAGGCCTTGTGTGGATACTGTATTTCTTCTCAATTTGATTCAACCACTTTTCTTGACTGACCTCATCTTTTGTTATTCATGAAACATAAAGCCATTGCAGCATAAACCTTAATGGATGCTATCTTTCACATGGTGATCTTCACATGCCCAGTTTTCTTGCAGGGTGTCTGATAGAAGGTTAAAGAATATTGTGACTCAAGCATATATTTTATTTTTCTTAATCTACTCTTCTCCAGTTCTTTAAATCTTTGCTATTCACGTCAGAATGAAGAAGAAAGTATGAAAGTTCAGGTCACAGAGGAACTTTGGAAACACATAATTCAGAAATTCTATGCTATTGGGCTCATTGAATATCTGTCCATGAGTTTTATATAATTGCTAATACTTTTTTTTGCAGATATTAATTTTTATTATAAAGAAAAATGCCTAATCTTTTTAGTTCCAGGAGAACTTTGAAAACATAGACCTTTTGTTATAGATTTGTTTCTGGCAACATTAATAGTATATTGTATGCACTTTTCAAACACAGAATGTCTATCTACTGAAGACAAACAGATGTCATCTTTCTGAATGTATGGACTGAAATAACATTTGTGAACTGTTTTATTCAACCAGTTGGTATTATGACTGTTTTAAATTTAGTAATCTATGAGTGATTGCTTTTAAGGTCTCTTGATTTAGAGGCAGTCAGGTACTATGGAGTCCAAACTACATCTCTAATGCTAATATAACATGAAGAAAAGAGCTTGTTTGTTTTAAAGTTCTAAGCATCTGTAGGTTCCACTCAAGTGAGTTGAAATCCTGAAGAGACAGGCAGCTCTGAAAATTCAAAGTTTAGTTTAAAAACTTTGGGTAGTTCACTGGTTCCTTTGTTGGATATGAATTCTTTACAGTTGTGGTGTTTGGCGGGGGTTTTTTTTGGTTTTTTTTAGTTTTCTCTGTAAAATGAAATTTAATTTCTCCTTATTGAAGTGTTGGAGTAATGTGCTATGGGAAAGATAATACTAAGGAGAAAAGTAAGATGGGTATTTTGACTGGGAAGGTGAATTTGTATTTTCCTCTCCATGTGCTTCATTCTTCCTTTTAAGGGATCATTAAAAGTGTTACAAGAATGTGGTCTTGTGGTTCTGCATCATGCTGAATCTATAATTATCATTTCCAGCTGGTTGACTGTCAGTTGACCTCATGGAAATTCCCTGTAGTGACTGATGTTACTTTATACCCTTTGTCTGACTTAATTCAGCTCTTCAGGTGGTTGTGGCTTTAAGTTTGGAGTAATCGTGGTTGCTTCTGGATTTGTCATGTAGCCAGGCTGCTGATGGCTGGTCTCGGTCCTTTTATCCTTCTGGGCATAACTTTTCTATGTACATGTATGCACTGTTAATGTGATCCAGCAGGAGATAACTATACAGATGCTTCATGGTTAAAAAGTGGGGTGGGGAGGATTTTGCTGCCTGCTTTTTTACTTTCCTGTGTTAATCTGTATGCTGTATGTAGATATGCCAGTATTAATTTCTGTTATGTATTCAGTATTCTGTCTGAATCAGAGCTCCACCACTTTAATTGGCAATGCAAAGCCATTTCATGTTAGGGTACCTACACCAGGAATCTTATCAAAATAGACCAAATTCTTCCTCCAGGAAGGAAAAGGAAGGCAGATTAATTGTTGCATGGAATAAAAAAATATTCTTCAGAAAAGTGTCTACCAGAGATTGGAGAGGAATAGGTCTTAAGGTAAAATTGTTATTTAAAGCTTATTTAAATTTTATGCCCTATGTGATGTACTGTGTAGAACAATATTTTCTTCTAAAAGGATGAACTCTTCTCCTGTAGGCATGCAAATATTGTTATAGCAGCCTATGCATCACCCTTAATTTAAGTCTGCTCAACCTTTCCAATTAAAAAAAATGGTTTTCAGTGTCTTGAAACTTTGCTAAATGTCACCCATTTTTATGGGCTAAAACTTGCAAGTTCCTGAAATTTCTGTGTTTCAACGAAAATATTTTAGGTGTTTCTGAGAACTAGATTACAGGAAATACTGGCTAATGTTCAGATAGTCTTACACCTGGTTTTTCGAAGTTTTAATGTTCACTTTCTTTGCAATAGACCTATAGCAGGAGGGCACATTTGTTTCAGTTTTGCATTTTGGTGTCCACATTGAAAAAATAATCATTACTAGGACAAATTTATATGCGTTCATTAGAAACTTTTAACTTGGCAGGTAAGTTTGCTGCAGTCAGGGTCAAGATTTCTGCTTTGGAAAATCTATGTTCGAATGTAATTACATCTTGAAAGTGCTCTCCTGCAATTTTAATGTTTGTTCATGAAACATCATGGTTGATACACTGGTAGCAATAATTTCAGTATTGTGAAGGCATTAAGGATTAGTTAGTTATTTGGAAGTTGTCCCACCATCTGCACAGTATTCTTACTCCAGGTTCCTTACTGGCTAAGTCATTGCAGGAGTTTTGGTACTCTGATGCGAGTTTCACTTGTGTAACCAAACTGGTTGATGGGATCCTGCTGTGTCATAAGGGACAGGTTGCAGGTGAATAACAGTAACCCAGGTCCAAACCAGACTCTCAGAATCTTTCTTACTTTATTGCCTGGAGGAGTAAAAAGACTCTGTGATGTTTTTGTTGGCGTTTTTTTTTTTTCTTTGTTTGTTTGGTTTGGTTTTTGTTTTTAATACGAAGACAAAAATCTCAATCTTTGTTTATGTCAACTCCCCCTTCCCCACTGAATCCTAACACTTGCTATAGAACCTTGTTAGACTAAGTAAGTGCAACTGGTGCTTGCAGTCACAAACCACCTGGGGGAAATTGTTTACAGGGGTGTTTCTCACTTAGTTCAGCAGTTGTAACAATTCTAGTGAATGTTTTGTGTTCCTGTTTTCCTACCTGTGTTTGGAAAACATCTAGTTCTCTCTGACAGAAGAGGTATGCGTGTAAAGTTTATGAATATGTATATGTGATGTAAAAATTGTACATTTTGTGTGAGAGATTTAGAAAGGATTGTTGATTTGGTGATGAGTTAGACTTTTGCTTATTTGCTTAGCTAAAGTCTTAGAAAGTTTCCATGGAAGCTATGGAAGTGTGATCAGTAGGCAAACTCCAGACGATTTTATGTCATGAATTGGGTCTACTGTAGTCATGAGACTGGCAGAAAAATTGAGATTTTATAATGCAGAAAATATTTCTTCTTTGTTTTCTTTGAGCTCAGGGTTTATTAGGGTACACTGTATTTTTTTTTGATTTATAATCAAGATGCTTAGGAAAGGATTTTTGTGGGGTGGTTTTTTTTTTTTTTTTCCTTCTCTTTTGGCCATCCATAATCATTTGTTGTAAAGAGCTGAGCTTTCAAGGAAATATCAAAACTTTTATGGTTGGCAACATAAAAAAAGGTAATATTTTCTGAACAGATTTGGTCATCCTCTATTATGCTTAAATTGTGGCATGTCACGATGGACATATTTTAGCAGTCAAGCTTTATACCAAATTTGACATCTACAGTATTCAGAATATGTGTATTTGTAAAGCAGTGAGCTAGCAAGAATCTTGAATTTTGAGCTAGCAATGCCTGATTAAAACATGGTGTATATTCATGTGAAGCAATGTCATATTTATGCAGTAGAATTCAGGTAATGTAAAAGTGTGGAAATACTTCCCTCCTTGGTTACTATTTTTGAGAAGTGTGGCATTGGATATATCACAAAGGAATGCCTGTAAAATTTTTCCTATTACCTACTTAGTCTGTAAGAATATTGCATGCTTTGCAGAAATTAGCTAGCACTTTCAAAGGTTATACAAGCATGGTAGCTTCCCCCACCATCTTTTTAGAAATATGGAAAGCAGGAAAATCCCAGAGTCTGGAAAAGTTGCCTGAGTTAGGTTTAAAATTCAGAGATTATTGGCTCTTCTCATAATTCATGTAATTCACTTTCCACAAGTTTTTTAGAATCACTTTTGTGGGACCTGTGATAATGCAAATAAAACAAGTGAAGCTCTAAAAATAAAATACCTCTTCATAAGTTTAATCCATTTTTAGTTTAAAAGATGTCATGCACTGTGAACTTTATTAATAGTCTTCTCCCCAAGTGTAGGTGAGGAGAATCACAGAAAGACAAATATTGAAGTCTCCAATAACAGAATGTTTCCTATTTTTCTTCTAAAGAAATGTTTGGAAGCTATTTTTGTAGGAGTTGAAATTGTTTATGTTTTGGGTTTGTTTGGTTGTTTTTTTACCCTGCTTACTTAATTCTCACTGATTATAGTCTAATTCCTTTGTGTTTCTTTTTACAAAGAAATCCAAGGAATAGTTACTGGTATTAACAAAGATAATGGAGTTCTCAATGCAGTGGATCTTTTTTTGTATGTCTTGTCTTTTTTATATACTTTCCAATTTCTCAGTGGGCAGGAAACTAGATGTATGTATGTTTTTCCCTTTTGTGTCCCCACAGAGCTCATTCATTGATTTTGAACTACTGTGTTGTCTGTTTATGACGTAGAGAAGTGATACGTTGCTTTGTACAGCAATGCACCTGAGTCTTTGAAGGCATAATGAATACTGTGTAAGGAACCAAACCTGGGGAAAGTTTTACGTGTGTTTGTTCCTATTGTTTTTTTCTTTCTTAATTTGTAGCTTAAATTGGGGAGTAAAAAAATATTTCAAAACAAAACCAAAGTTCTAATCGCCCCTACCTCCTCAGACATCTAATGTCTTGTCAACTGCAGAATGACGTGTCTCTGTAAGTTAACTTTGAGGAGAGATTTTTGTTTCTAACTGTGGGCAAATCAAAGAACTAGCAAAATAAGGTTCTTTTTCTCTAGAGCTCTGTGTGGGGAATTATTGTAGGAAAGGAAGCCTTAACCTAGGGCATGAGTGGACTTGTGTTTGAATCCTGAATTTGTTTGGCAACATACAGCATTTTTCCTCTTTCATTCTAAGGAAAAATATTTTTTTATGCCAATTTCCCATAAAAGTGATCATGGACTATATTAGCTTCATTTGGTGAACCGATTCCTTTTGACAGAAAGGGAAAATATTAAGTATGCAACAAATAGAGACAGGTATGAATCTACCAAGGAGACCATGATGTTTACTCCTGCAGGCTTTACTGTATATAAAGCTAGTGGATTAAAGTAATGAATTGATAAGTGTATAAGCATTTTCAGAATGAGTACTTTTAAATTCCTCTTCTTTTCCGTAAGGTTTCTGCCTACACTAACTTGTACTCCAGGATCCTAGGTCATTTCCTGCACTGACTATGAGTCATTTCTGCATTCAACTGTGTTTCCAGGAAAACACAATGTGCCATAGTAATTAATAAACTTTGGTTTCTGTTTGTAGAGCAGACTTGATGGTTTTAAAGGATATTTTAATCTAAAATCAAGTGGTAGAGAGATAAGGGAAAGCATTAGTTTGGTTTTTTGTAACAGAGGCATTTGTTGCCAAGACTGACCATCAAGTGGCTGAGATAGCTTCATTATTTTAGATGGATAGCTAATTACCGTCCTTTTTTTATTATTCCTGTTTCTGTCCTTCATGTGGTCATTGTGAATTAGCTTTGTGCCATTTTCTAAAGTATCAAGCATTTTTATACATTTGGTAAATTGAATGGCAAATACTTGATGTAAAGTCTGCAGTTTTACTCTATAACCAGATTGTAAAATATGAACTGAATTAATCATAACTGCAAAGAGTAATGGCACATTTTCTCTTATTTTATCTTTACTGCCTTTCAGATCATGGTTTAAAACCTTCTACATCTGGTGCACAGAATGAGGCAGCAGCTTTGGTAGTGGATAGCAAGAGGCAAAGGTCAAACCAGAGGCTGCACAAATATTGTGCACTGGATTTATTGTTTTAATTAAGAGTGTGGCAGTTCATCATAAACTGTTTATGGTGCTTTTGCACAGTGCAGCATTTCGAAATCAGCTGTTTTAATGAAAACATAATGTCATATCTGTCAAAGTTCTAAATATTTTGAAAGTGAAATATGAAAACAAGAACTTTAATTCTGGGTTTACTGGGGTTAGCTCTTGGTATTGTTTTAAAATCCCTTATGTGTCATACCACAGGTAGTATAGTTCTGTGTTAGAAAGGGAATGGAATGTACTACATGGAGCTTGTTATTCAATTGTGAAAATACATGCTGAGGGTTAATACATTGAAAGACAAAGCTGTTATGATTTGTGTTGGAATGCCAAAATTAAGACATAAACAGAGATAAGGCGTTTCCTTCTTCATAAACAATATGTAAATGCTGTATCCTGATTGTGCTAAAAAAAAAAAAAAAGAGGCCCAAAACAACAAATAACCCCTCCCCAATGAATGAATTCTTAAACCTGGAAAGAAAAAAATATGCTGTGGGTCATATGATGCCATGATATATTAGTATCAGGGTCTTTGTAAGTAATTATTTACAAGACCTAATGTCTTTCTGTGGACTTTTAGGGCTGAGCATTTTGTAGCCCAGCAATTTTCTGCTATTGTTATGTATTCATGTAGATATGTAAGGCAATTTTGGTTACATTTTTTTTCTATAGTCTGATAAAATATTTGTATAATCTGAAAATTATAGTTTTGTAGTACTCTCCTTGGAAAATAGAAATTAAGTCTGTCATTAGATGCTAGGCCACAGTAGTTGACTGAGCAGGGTAATGTATGTTACATTTTGTGCTATACTTGGTCAAGTTTCATATATATCGTATTCCACATTATTTTATTAAATTTAATATCTACACTTCCTATTACCAGACATGCCTCTCATTCAAAGCACAGAGGCACAGTTCTCTAATCAGAAGTGACAAGCTATATACTTTCTTTCAGCCATTATTCGGTAGCCTAGAGCAAGGAGCTCTGTTTCCTTGAAAATGTTTTGAATTGGGTTATTTTTATTGAAGTATTAAAGTAATTCTTCAGATTTTAGGCTATTATTTAAGTACTTTTGGGAGAATGCAATAACCTCTGGATTCTGTAGCCTTTGTTATGTTAACAATTGTAGCTGCTAAATGTATCTTTTTAATGCTTGTTATGTAAGTGTCTGGAAAAATCATCTGACTGATAGAAACTAACAATATTTAGGAAATAAACAAGATTAGTTGGCTAAATTACTTTACTGTTGAAGTACAATATCAAACTGACTTACTATTTAAATATACCAATAGATTCTGGTCACCATACCTTCACCAACAAATGTACATGATTAACTGTTTGCTAATTTGTTGCAACATAAAGTTCATATTTGACAGATTTATTCTTAAGGAGTCTGAAAATTATATTTTCCTATCTTAAGGCAATCTATTGCTTGTGATGGTGTTGGTTAAAGCCCTCTACAAATACATCTAATATTTAGGTTTGTTGAATATATTTGAAAGGGCTTCTGAAATCTTTGCAAATTTTGTACCTCCTTCTCTTTCCTTTAAGATAGAAAGCACTGTGAAAATGCCAAAATAGGTAGAGTAGATTTGGTATCGAAGGAGAAAGGAAGCAGTTGTCCCAAACCTCAAAGATATGGCTGCCTTTGTACCTCTTCTGAAACAGTATGCATCGAAGAGAAACTCAAGGCAAAGCAGCGTTATTGGGGGTATAGTCCTTTTAGTGTACAGATGTTTTCTGAAAGGTGATCTTAATACATCAAACATTGTCAGTTTTCCTTCCATGTCTTGTGTGTGTATTCTTGGGGGGAGATGTGCGACGTATAATAGAAGAGCTGCCAATATTTATTAGAATTGGGTGACCAATGTGAAGAGATACAGAGTGTTGTTAGGAGATCTGTCTGACATCAATAGAAATATTGGCCTTTGTTAAGTGGAGACAGCGAGCCTTGCAAAATTTTGCAGTGATGTTGGTGTACACATGAGAGAAGGATAATAATAAGAAACTAAATCGAATCTTGAATAAAGAGCTTATTCTTCTAGGCAAACATCAGGGGCAGAATTCAAAGTATTTTCCCAGAAATAATTTCATAATAAATTTCTGCCAGTTGTAGGCATTATTCTTCTCTTGTTGTCTCTGTAGTCTTGCGTTTTTTAGGTAGAGTATGTGTTAGGTTTTGAGAGCTCTCTTTTGTTAGTATGCTTGATTGATACTGCTTAATAGGACTATGGTATTAAACATCAACTTTCTTTATCAGTGTTCTGTACAATTTTGGTATATTTAAAAATACAATGGGAGCTAATTTCAATGTTTGATTGATTATTCTAGATCTAAACACAGCTTTGTGTCTATGTTATCAATTCCAAATGAGTCTGTTATTTTCTAATTCAGATGAATGAAAATGTAGCAGATCCATAGGTGACGTGGACCATGCTAAGCACGGAAAGAGAAATACAAAGTACTCATGAGTATGTTAATGGGAAAGTAGGAAGACCTGCACACAATGTGAGAAATATGTATGCTGAAAACAGGGTTAAGTTCATTATGTTGCCAGGCACAGTGGTTTTGTATGTAGATTTGATTAAGTAATTACATGCATACTATACTAGTTGATTTGCAAATGCAAACTGTATCACATGCACAAAAATTAGGTGACTGTTCTATGGAAAAATATGGCCCTGAATAGAATTTCAGAATGACAGATCTTACAGTTTGGTGGAATTAGAATTCCAATTCAACTATATAATTCATTTTTAAAATGAATTTATGTTGAAAATTTGTTAAAAGTTATGAAAATTATGTTGAAAACAAGACTGGGTAGTATTTAAGTGGTTAATATTAAAATAAATGAAATGTGTAAGAACTGATGTGAACTAATAGAGTAAAAACCCATCAGAGATGACCAAAACACGTTAGAAATGAAAACTGACTCAAATAAGAACCAACAGTACACAGAGAGAATGAAAACATCATCGGAGTAATGACATTACATGTGTAAAATCTTTTATAAGATGCTGAGCAATACTTTGAAAAGATACAGAGTGGCAGTAGAGGGCTTCAGATAGAAATGTAGATGAAAAATACAGGAAATTCTGACCTGAGAATAGCTGAAGACAGGGGGAATATTAGGGGGAAGTATCTCACCCTGGCCCTGTTTTCTTCATACCTGCTGCTTACACCCACTGTTGGAGACAGAATACAAAGTGAAATTACCCATTGATCTGACCCTATGACTTGAGCTTTAGCGTTTACGTGTGCAACCTGAATGGTGGGTAAGTGATGGAGAATTCTTACTGCTCCAGTGTCAGCAGTTAGAGTGACAGTAGGAATGAATGGTATTGCCTGCTAACTGCAAATAAACTAAGAAGGGTAAGTGTATAGTCTAAACAGACATGCAAGGGCATGCCATCACGTTCCCCAATATCCTGGCCCCTATCCGGCCTATGTTTTAGGGGTGGAATTGGGAATATGGCCATGGTATACAACTACACAAACAGCATGAAAATGCTTCTGGGTCCCCTAGTTTAATGTAGCCATAGTTTAATTTAGCCAAGCCAAGCTAAATCTTGCTTGATACTTATTGAGCAAAGTGCTGTATCTGGTATTTAATGGTACAACAGACATTGTCTGCAAGCTAGGAGTAAGTATTAAGGCAGCTAGTACATGCTAAACTCAATAGTAAGTGCTGACTCAGGATATGCTTTGCACTTGACAGTGTGCTTCATAGGATGTCATCTTGCCTCTCCCAGAGAAATGACTGTCAGAAATTTGTTAGCAATGGAAACATGAGCAAAAAGTTTGCTGTTCCCATTCTGCAGTAATATGGGCTATTTTAAACCTGTTTTTATTCACTGCTTACAGCAATTCCGCCTGTTGGATTTGATCTGGGAATTGCTTGGTGAAGTGTTGTAGCAATAGTAAGTCAGGCTAGGTAGAAGATGTGATTCCTTTTGGCCTTGAAATTCTGTGGCTCTTTTTCAGACGTGTGGATCTGTAACACCACTAATGAATATTAAAACTCATTCAGTGCTCTGCTAAAATGACACAGCTTTCACGTGGGAAAGGTGTAAAAAATTTCATTAGTATCTACATCTTGACTATTTTTAATTTTCAGAACTTTTATTTTGAAATCATAGGTGTGTAAAATTTGGAAAGATGTCAGTCACTTGGCGGGGCAACGTACAAATTGTTCAGCATTTCAGTGGTATTGTATGTACATAGGAACATTTTATATTTTAACTTGTAAGTCCTGAACTTGAAAAAAGCATCCATGTTTCTGCAGAGAAAATGCATACTGTCCCTAACATGCATTAAAAAAAAAAAGGAAATAATCCAAAGAAAAAATGGAAAAAAAAATTATACTCCCTTTAAAACTACTAATCCTGCTTTCTGAGATGCACAGGTTTTTACGACCTGCTAGTCATTGATACAGTTTCATTTGTAGGAAAAAAATTGTTAACAATAATGTAGACATACGGATAGAAATGACAAGAGGATATGTAAATGGAATCAGACGTCTAGAGTTTTCACAAAAGACAGAGAAGTATTTATCCCAAAATGGGACAGATAAATAGTGTTTGGGGATGTTCTGTTTAAATGTTAGCGGAAACAAATGGGAATGGCAGAAATTATGAAATAAATCACATAGGAAGCAGAACTTTAAAAGTTCTTTCTTGTAACTTTTCTGAAATGAATATCTATTATTGAATGATATTGAATATTGACTTAAAATTCATTTTGTTAAATAGCGCTGGCATATTATATGTTATTTAAATGATCCATTGTTAAAAAATGTATAATTAGCATTCTTAATGAAAAGCTTGATAGGCCAATTTCTACAGTCTTAAAGCAAAAATACCCCCACATATTTATTGTAATAATCTGCGGCAAGATAAAATGAATAGAAATATCTGAAAATATTAAGATATATGTATGTACATTGAATATTAGTGCTATATACAAAATATATTGGGAATGAGTTTCAAAATATTTCAAACATTGTTGACCTTTGTTATATAATACCAAGCTCAGGGAAATATATTTGCATAGATTTAGTAATATATTGTAAATAACTACATAGGACAGTGCACATTTTTCCTTAAGATGCAGCATTATAACCAAGACATTAAATTATGCCTATCAGACAAAGCAGCAGAATCTCAACATTTTTTTTTTATAGCACATTCTATTGGGAAGACATCTCTGCTTCTAAAAGCACATGCATTAACTGCCTGATTCATGTGGTGACATGTGGCATATCCAAATGTGTTATGGATCTCCCAGGAATAAAAACAACATAGCAAAATCATCACCTTGGGATGTTCATTGAGTGAATATTTTACAGACATACTCCTTTTATATTTATATAATAATTTAGTGTTATGACAATTTTTTTTAGCAGTGTTGGCAGTTTTTCTTTTTTATAATGGTATTATATTTGTGAGCCTATTAAGTGCACATGGGCTAAACTACAGAAAAAAGTATTTTTCGTAATTCCTTAGGGTGCTTGTAGCAAAAGAACCATATTGGTATAGAAAAATGTTAATAAAAGGTCAAGCAGAACTTTCCAATGTTTATCATGATAGCAATAGCAATTTGGGGCTTTTTTGAATTGTATATTGAAGAAGCAGATTTATGGAGTGTATAGAGAGGTAACTATACCTACTATACTTTGTACTTGAACTCTTTGTTAAGAGACACATCTAAGTTTTTAACAGTAATCAAAATAATTAATTTCTATCATTTTTCCTTTTAAATATCTGGAAATTGGTGTGAAATTGTATGAAGTGAACTGAAGAAGTTTGCTTGTTTTGCTGTGTTTCTGTGTTACAACTATTGCTATCTACTCTAGAATTGAGAATGATGCTTACATCAATGTAGTAATTTTTGCTGCTCCAGAGAGCTGGCATTCAAAATAGGAGCAATGTAGAGTGTATTCACGTATAACAGATAAAGAAATGCTGTCTCATAATTTAGGAATTAGTCTGTTCATTCTGGTGCATCCTGATATTCTACTTGCCTTATATTTATATTTGCACTGAAACAAGGACCTAGCTAGGCTATTGTTGATCAACTCTTAAGTCTCCTGGAGTCTTGTAAGAAAGTCTGAGCTCAGATTTTGATTTGATGATTCTTTTGGGGTGTTTCTTCTTGCAGAGATGCTGTGATTTGTTTAATTATAGAATAGATGTGTCTATTTAGAGTGTACAATTTAGAAAATGCTTTTCCATGTTTATCCAACAAATTTCAAGTAGTAAAAGCCAGGTAATGCATGTGTTGACTATCTCTGAACAGAATGAAAGCTGGCTGGCTGATTCAAATTTCACTGGTATCCTGCTTGGTGTTCTTTCAAACTAACCAAGTATCTGGTCTTGAACCTTTGAAGTCTGTGTGGTTTTTTTTAAAAAAAAAAGTTAGCTTTTTTTTAAATACAAGCTATGATGAGATTAACTATGTCATGAATGTATACATGTGTCTTTACACTCTTTTGCTGTGAGATTACAGCCCATCAATTATTATTAACTCCTCGATGAAAGAGTAGTAAGCAAATTTGTGTGCTGCTTCTTTGTGCATTAATTTGCTGGAGTGTCTGTATGCTAAAACAAGTAAACTAATTTTTTCATTGTCTTCCTGATGAGAAGAGCGAGCCATAAACTTCAATATAATGCTAATGAATGAGTATTGTCACACCTGGTAACTGGATTAGGATTAACTGCTACAGAGAGTCTCTCATTCCTGATCAGCTCAGAAGACATGGATGATCTACAAATGAAAGTGCAAGCATCTTCAGACCAATATTTGACGACACTGATTTTCAGTTAACTTTCTGTTTCTGCTTCAACAGATAGAACTGTACTAGGTGCATGTAAAAGAGTATGTACAGCGCATAAATGATATTAAGAATTCTGAACTACATACTACTCTACCTTATTTAGGAAATGCAAAAATAATTTTCAACTGCTTTGTAAATCTTTCTCTGATAGTATGCTGTTTTAATTATATGCAAGTTACAAAACTGTTATGCTGCAGATTAAAATACTGACCACAGACAAATACTGCAACTCCTCAAAACAGAAATGTGTTTTCTGTGCAAAAGTGTAGATAAAGGCTATTTTCTTGAAATTGATCCAAGTTGGCTCCACAGGAACAGAAGCATGAGCATCCAAAGTAGCTGTAGCAGCAGGAAATTCACTTTTCATTGCCATTTTGCTGTATCCCTTGTGAGAAGGGGTGAAAATAGTACAGGGAAACTACAGGAAATCTATATCAAATTTTCTTAGAGATCCATTGTATGTTTAGCAATTTTCTGTTGTATCATATTAACACTATATTTAGTATTTCTTTTTGGCAGAAAGAGTAGTGGAAATTTTTATGATATCAAAATGATATTAAGAATCAACAAAGAAGTGTTAATGAAGAGCAAATGATATTGGTAGGATAAGGTATATACAATATATAAACAGTGTCAGGTTTGCCAGTACAAACTGATGTTTGATATGCTGTTTAATATCTGGTGTCAAGTTATTCATGGTTTCCACTTTTATTATACGGTCTAGAAAAAATTTTCTTATGTGTCCATGAAGCATTAAAAAAATAATTTCTCTTTCTTTCAAAAAATCCTTTTTGTGAATCACAAGGCTTCCCTGAAAGCTTTGCTGTGCAGTGAAATTGTGATGCTTTTCATACATGTAGAAATCTTTTGTAGGTACACCTTAAAGAGCTAGTGAATTGGTGAACTAAGCTACACGAGACCCACACAATGTGGAGACGAAACATCCTGAACATGGGTATGATAATAAAGCATTTCAATTCCTATGATTTGGGGGAATGGGAACTATTGTAACATCAGATGTCTTAGATAAACACAGACAGAGATTGGTACTCAAATTTTGCCTGCCTACAGAATATCTTAGAAATTGTCAGTTCAGTTTTTAATTATGAAATGTTTGAATTTCACATTAGAGTTTTGAGTTTCACTGTATGTTTTTGTTCCCAGCTACCAGGGGTACACCAGTAGCATTGAGACATGGCATGAAGCCTAAATTAATAAGCTCTTTCAGGTTTTTTAGGCTGGGCCCTGTGCTGACACTGCCAAATTGGGCAGCTGGGGGAGGAGGGAGGTAGCAGCAGGGGTCAGAAGAACAAAGGATAGAAGACAAGGAGACAGCATCAGGCAGTGGCAAGAAGCAAAGTGGTGAATGGGAGGAAGGAAAGGGAAGGTGGTGGCTGGAAAGGAGGCAGGTCAGGAGGAGAAGAAAGTGGAGGTAATGAAGTTCATTCCAAAAAGAAAACTGGGGACGAAGGACCTATTTCATTCAATGTAACATGCAACATGAGACCTAATATGAGTTACTTCTCAGCTAAAATAGTTATTTTTCTAAAATTGAACTCTTACATATAGAACTGGTCTCTACTGTAACCATTGTTACATGTAAGTCCTGTTAATTTTTTGGTGTTAGATAATATGTGAACAGAACAAAAATGAACCAGTCTCATAAGAAATCACATCTAGTCTGTGCACTGTAGCTTAGCACCTGAACAGGCTATGTCTGTGAGGGTACAGTGGTGAATTGCACTTCATATCTAAAAATTGTTAAAACTTGTCATGCTGACTGGTGGGAGTGGCTGAGGAGAGGGGGAAGGGGAGGCCTTACAGTGAAGGTGAGGCTGCTGAAAATGTACATTATTGTCCGCTTTGAGCTGCAAGGGTGGTCAGAAAAGTCTCATATACAGTCCTTCAAGGATTGCTAGTAATTGTCTTCTCTAGCTCATCTTCAGTCTGCTATGGGGCTAATCTAAAGTCAGCACATCTGGAAGCAAGATGGTAGAAAGGCCAAAGTTCAGTCTTGGCCTCCAACGGATCACCTGTATTAAACAGATCTCTTGGAGCTGTTATAGTGTGATTGTGTCTCTGCTTTGTCCTTTCTTGATGAAGTGATCAAGGAAAAGTTCTGACAGCTTTTCTGCAGATATTTTCTTTGTTTAAATTCATCAAACCTAGGAGGAGTAGTAATTTGGACACAGGGGCTCACTCACTCTGATGTAACAGGAAGTAAGATTTTTGTGGTACATCTTTAAAGTGTTGTCGTTCATTTTTCATGGAATATCACCCTTAATTGAAGAGTTATTGTTCACTTTTCAAGGATCTATGTATTCCTTCCTCTTCTAGTTGCTCTTATTTTGAGTGCATAAGATGGCTTACGTATTCTGTTGGCTACTTTGCCAGAAATATTCAATGTATTCTGTAAGCTGGAAGTTTAAAAAAGAGTGACACTGAAGCAAGTTGGGGTACTTTGAAATATGCATGATCTGTTTTTTAGCATCTCTGCCAGATTTTGAGAGGTGCCTGGATATAATGCAATGAGCTACCCAAACAGATAAAAATGTACAATACCACAGTAATGGTAGTATCTAGGTGTGTTCTGACTGCTGTTTGTGTTCCTGTAAATATCTAGCATTATCTTCAATATGTTATTTTGGGGACACAGGGAAGTTGCTGTTGTTGACTCGAGAACAATTATTCAAACCTGAGAAGTTTGTGTAATTCATATGAACTAAAAATGTATGTATTGGTCTGTCATTCACAAGAAACTGCAAATGGACTGTTATTAAGAACATAAATGAGAATTAGACATCTGTGTCCTGTTAAATTACTCAGAGGTACCTCACTGTCATTCATGCCTTTGACCACTTCTAGGGTGTGTGTTTGTTTGGACATAGTTATGTTTCTGCTAGGTCTGATTACTTTTTTTGCTGGGATTTCTGTAGCAGAGGTCCTGCACTCTTGAGTGGTCTGCTCCAAGTGCTAGTCCTCTGGAGCTGGAGCTTTGCAGTTGTGCTATCCCCATGAAATACAGCTGTGCTGCAGAATTGTCTCTACTCACTCTTCTCATTCTCTTCCATTGGTGCCCTGGGGTTTGTACTGAGTGAGTAAAATTTGACTTAACGTCTTTAGTGTTGCTCCTTCTTCCGGGAAATAGAGAATGTGTAGATAACAGTATTTCCTTTCATTAGTTGCTCTATTCTTTTTCCTGTGCTATTTGCTAGAAAATAAAGACTATGTAAATTTCTGCCCAAGTAACAGAGATCCTAGTTTAAGGCAGATGTAGAGACTGCTGAATAAAAAGGAGCAGCTGTGTTACATACATATTGTATGATAAGTGATTGAAAAATATTAAAGCATATTTATGATTTGAATGTATCCTATCCCCAGCCACTTCCAAAAGTTTTATCTGACGTGTGTGTTTTTTGATGTCTTAGCTGCTTCTGGCATATCTCCATCCCTTGTGGTTTGTTGTGTGTTTTTGTGTGTGGTTTGGTTTTTTTGTTTGTGGTTTGTTTTTTTTTTTTTTTTAATAAAAAGTTCTACCTGTATCATGAATAAGAATTTTAAGGTATTTTATCATACAAGTAAATGGAGGGATGGATAATGT
>VFFE01008174.1:1850950-1879007 GCA_008921705.1 Burhinus oedicnemus
TTTTTTTTTTTTTTTTTTTCTCTGAGGAAAAGCGTTATTCCGTGGAATTTATGTGTACTTCTGGAAATCTCAGGCAGGACAGATGGAATTAGGAAGTCCTTGAAAGACATACACTTGCTCCTAAATAGTGATGGGTATGGATCAGGGTTATGAATATGAGGGAGCTTGTTTATGAAAGTGCAGATGAGAAGGGATGTGATCCACAAGGTAATATTTCCATTTAGATGGGGTCCAGAATATGAAAATACCTAAGGATCCATGATGACAGAGTGTGCTATCATTTGGTCGTAATGCTGGATTAATAGCTACTGCTCTTATGCAGTTTTACAGTATGAGTGGCAATATTTGTTTGAATATTAGAGGATGGCCAGATCAAAACCATTTTTTTTTCTCTTAAGTAATGCTTACCTGGTGATTCCAGTTAAATCTTGTCAGAAGGTCCCATATGAGCACACAAAAAAAAAAATATTTTTTTTTTAACTGTGAGCCGCGTGCAAGTTCTTTTTGAATGTGTGGCTCACTTCTTTTTATAGTTTGTGCTTTCTTAAGCTCAGAACTGTATAGGTTTCTGTGCCAGAAGCATAGGTATGTCGTTATTTCTTCATTGAACACAACTAGGCCTCAGGGATATGCTTTTGTATTGAAATTCAGTTTATTATTTCTTATCAATAATAGATAGGCTATCATCTGTAGATATCACTCAAATATTTTGCGGTCTACCCAATGATTTTCAAGTTTGGATGTGATGGATTTGGATACAATTTTTCTGTATTATCTATTAGTGTTTTACAGTTTTCATTGGAGCCTTGAAATACTCCGTGCACATGATTGTGCACGTTCTTTTAATATTAACCTTACAAAATTGTCTTGAAATTTTACTTTCAGGAGTCACAAAACCTGCTTGTCTGCCACATGTCCTGAAGACTGATTAAGAAACAAAGGGTATTTGACAAGTTTATAAAAAATAATTATTGCCCATGACAAATGAGTAAGTGGTATTTTGATTTGCACGTAGCCACTTTTGAAAACCTAGTTTAAATGTGAGGCATTTTAAGGTAAAGCATAAAACCCCTCACAGCATGGAACACATCCAGTTAGGAATATACCGCAAGAAATAATTCTGGATTTATGAAAAAAATACTTGGATTTTAGGGGAAAAAAATTCTCCAAATTTAATTTCATCAGAGGCTCACGTCCTGTTCCTCATGTTTTGGTTCAATTTATAGGTCCATCTATTATTTTGACACTGTGAAAACATTCAAAATGAACATTGAAGAACCTTAGTAGTTGAATGACGGGATGCTTTGGACATAGAATTCTGGCAGAAGACTGGAGTCTGATTGTGTTGTATTGTCATTCAGTGGGAAGCAGAGGGTTTCAGATAAAGGATCGCTGTAAGTTGTTTCTGTCAATTAGGTCATCTTATTAATAATGCTGCTTCCTGATTATTGTAGCATCTGCAGACAGTAGGCTTCATTGAACAAACCATATTTACTCTCTTTTTTCTGTGTCACTTTCTTATGCGGTCAGAAAAAGCTGCCCATTGATCTCTGGAATTTGGAAGAATGAGAATAAGGTTAAGAGTTTTACCTTAGATCTGCTCTCTCATTATTGAATAGGTTATATTGGTAGATTACAAATACTTGGTTTTTTGCTATTTAAAGTCTGATAAGCAATATTTAAGGGTTTGTGTTTGCACAGGGATGAGTTATACTTAGCCTGGGAAAACAGACTTGGATAAGAAAAAAATCCCTTCATGTATTCATGACACTATGGCTAAGATTGAAAGCTTGTGATTTGTTATGATTATACAGATTATTCTAATTCTATCTAACTAAATAAATTACATTAGCATTTTAGTGTACAAAAAGTAGTCCTTCCTGACTGCAACTCACAAGGGTTTTTGGAAAAAAATAAAGCAGTTATGTGTTCTAAGGTTGGGTTCAAACTGCATGATAGTAAAGTAAAGCAGAGTAGAACAGTATTAAAAACACCCTTCTCTTTCCTGTGTAGTCAACAATGAAGTAAGTTGTTAATTATCAACTACAGATTTGCTTCTCGTTTTTCAAAGCTTACACTACCTGGTAACTTTGATTATAGAGTATTTTGGGCTTTACATACATTGCCTCATTAGGGAGACAATAAACCAATTTTAATATGTCTCAGTCTGCTATTTTCAGACGAAACTGTCATCATGGGCCTTTTTTGTTACACTTCACAGCCTGGAATGTTTTTTCCTTTAGTTTAGCATGTTTTCTCCTCCATATATATTGTAGTCTAGCATTTGTGGCATTTCCCTTAATGACTGCGTACAATATGTCTTTGGGTAAAATACATAGCATATAACGCAAACTAAGCAGATATTCCACCTGAACTATATAAAAATAAGGTAATTAGCACCTGAGTGGTATCTGGAAAGGCTATGAGCTATCCTGTTCTGTAGGCATAGTGGGCCAGATAACGGTGTAAACAAGGAATAATGAGAACTTATCATGCTGGAGTTGAGTTCAGAACCTATTTGGATGTGTGTTAATAAAATAGTATAAATTAAAAGTCTAATATTTTAACATTAAAATGTAACTTAGTTTATAACTCAAAACCAGAGTATAATATAGATACTTAGATTATTGCCTTTTGTACTGCGTCTTTACCCACAGGTAACAGTTATGGAAGAAATAAGATAGGAGCCATGCCCTAGGAATGCCTAAAGCAGATGTCTAAACGGGTGATTCTTTCCCTGGCACTCATTGTTCTCCATTGACCAGTCTGTAGGTCTGATTAACTGAGACTTGGATATCTTGTGCTAAAATAACTAAAATTCAAATTAGATGAACAGGCTGCCCAGGGAAGTGGTGGAATTGCCATCCCTGGAGGTATTTAAAAGACGGGTAGACATGGTGCTGAGGAACATGGTTTAGTGGTGGTTTTGGCAGTGTTAAGGTTGATGGTTGGACTCAATGATCTTAAAGGACCCTTCCACCTAGACAGTGCTATGATTCTATGAATTCTGTCCTTCATATCTAAATTATTAGGTTTAGTCTGTAGATCAGAGAAGTTAGAGTATATGGCAAACCACTGTGGTTACTGCTAATGATTAATACTATCCATATAGGATTACAAAGTACCTGGTTGTTTGCCACACCTGCTGCTCTGGCAGCTTCAGCTAATTGCTCTGTTAGTAAGAGTACTGACTGAATTCAAAAGAGCAATATTTACATGGCCAGTAGTGGGGGAGGAGGGAGCAGATTTCATTGCATTTGCTAAAGGAGGGAGAGGAATTTTAGCATTACATTACATGTCTTTTTAATGATTACTGAAAACTCCCTTTTTGCTACTACCAACCTGTCACTGCAATCAGTGAAGTTTAAATTCTGTTTTTTGAATAGCCATAGGTAGTTGAATTACTGCTAAATTTTAGCTGCTGTTAACACTTAACATAAAACTATTCAGATAATTTCTGGGGTTTTTATTGCTTGAGTGCTTTGTGCTTTTTTCATTTGACAACTTGTGAAGAGATGAGTATTGGTGAGGTTAGAAAAAAATGATGTTGTCCAGGCACAAATTCATGTGGCAACAGTGTGGTAATGTGAAATTCAGAATCTGGTAACCTACGAATGGAGTGCACTGTGAGATCAAGTAACCTTACACTAGCCCATTCATGCTGAATTGCTGTGGTGTGCTGTCTTGAGCTTTCTTGGCATAATGGGTTTAGAAACCTTGAGGGCAGACAGCAAGGGCCCTAGCTTGACCGTTCAATAATTTGAATGCAAGCTTAACTAAAGCTTAAGTTCCTCTGAGGTTGTAATGTACAGTCTGAACATATCCTAAATAGTGAGAGACTTTAAAGCTCTATTTTGATGCCTAATTATGGATTTAGAGACTGATTTTAGGCACATGGATCTAAAAATGCAGGCTGTAGTAATTCTAGTAAAATTTCCCAAACTTTCTTGAACTACCTCTTGGAAATAAACTTATAGGCCATGATTCAGTAAACTACTTAAATAGACTTTTGGGAAAACTTGCGTACTTAAAGTTAATGAATAGTGTGGGATTATTTGTGTACTTAATCATCTACTTGAACACTTTGAACCAGAGCTCTAGCTCTTAAATCTTCACATTCTTTTTCTTATGGTGACGCTTATGAAGCAAGTATGAATCTTGCAGCTAAAATCACCTCAGCTGATGTTAAATAGAGCTCCTTTTATGCATTTTATGGGTAAGAACTGAATTTTATTATTAACCAACAATCGCATATACTGATTTAGATCAGACATCAGTATGAGTTCATTCTTATTTGACACAGGTTACAGTGTTACAAAATTTAGAAGACCTAGAAATGTTGGAAAAAAAAGGAATGGAAATATCAGAGAGCAAAATCTACCTAATATTTAATATATATTACAACCTTTATCTAGTTGAAAATAATACAGTATTAGGAGTAATTTAAATTATTGTGGAAGAAATACATCTGTATTTTGTGTTCATTAAAGGATTATGGTTAGGTGCTAGAGACCTATATGCAAAACTTTATTGGTAAATGTTTAATTTTCTGATGTTTTTGGGTCCAAAACTGTCACTTTCTAGTTTGCACCAACGTAAATAGTCTGAGTTAATATGGGCAGTCTGTATTAGAAACTATAGCTGAAATAGCCCTAGAGTCAGTGAGTTTTCTAGAGTGGACACCTATACAGAAGTATACAAGTACACCTGTTTCTAATATAACTTCTAGTTGCCAAGGAGAAATGTCCTTTGACACCAGTAAACTGGTCTAGTAGCTAGCTGTTGGCTAGTAAGGAGATAATGCAAAAAGATGTAAAAAAACCCCAAACCAACAAACAAAAAAAACGCCCCTAATCTTCCCCCCCCACCCCTTTCTGCATAAATAAAAAAAAATATTTCATTTAATAAATTCTATAACTCGTGAATAGAAATCTGATTAAATTATTTTGCATAGATCTTGGAACATATCTTTCTGAACTATTTTTTTGTGGGAATTTTTGTGGGAAAACTAAACCAAAATACCTAAACTTTGCTACATTTACTATTAGGTACAATTTTGGATTACTGTAGCACATTTATTCCTCTGTATATGCAATACATGTATAGAAAAAAAAAGTGGAATGTAAGTCATGGTTATTTAAGCAAGACAATAAACATCAAAATCATTGAACCGAAGAATTGTATTTTCTATAATATTTGCACCCAAAATGGTTTAGGTTTAAAAGTATACAAGTGTACATGAATAGATTGTGTAAGTAAGTGTATCCTGACCTGAAATAAATAACTTCTTTCGTGGAATGACTTAATCCAGGAATTTTATTTTAACTTGGATTAAGTGAATTTCATTAAATGAAACATCCCTCGTTTGATTGTTTGAATCTTTATTATTCTTACTACTGCTGCTACTACTATTATTATTGTTATTTTCTCTCTCCCCAAAAGTAAATAGGATCAACACAGTTGGGTCCTGGGAGTACCAATAGATCTGAAGTACAGCAGCAAGGCAAGGACTTCTCCCTTGTATTATAATGTGCAAATAGTGCACAGTATGCCATATTAATACTTCGGGATTTTTTTAATAGAGTAAAGGCTTCTCTAGTTTCCAATACAACATTTCTAACTGTATTCCTGAGGAAAAAGGAGGTGAACTTGTAGCAGTAGTAGACAGTTGTTTGAAAACTCTTTGTGCATGATATACGATGCAGAAAAACCTTGTTGTACTGTCATTGTCACTGACTGTGACACAATTTGCTGCCTAGGTTTTGCTTCTCAGATTAAAGCTGCTTGAGGCTGAGATGTTAAGAAGGAGCTTAGAGAGAAAAATGTGTGACTTGTGTAACTTGTGGCAGAAGTTCCATCATGAAGCATTTAAATGTAGGTTGGACTCAAGGGACAGAAAAAAATCTTTTAAAGAATAATTTAACATTAACACAATGGGAACAATGTTAACAGAATGGAAACAAAATGGCCTCATGTATCTTTTCCAGCTCTAATTCCTGGTAGCATAGATACTAAAAAACCTCCACCAAACAACGCAAACAAAACTTTAACTAATGTTCCGATGTTGGTCTCTGCAACTATCAAAACGTTGATAATACCCAATGGAAATAATGAGAGGCCTTATATTCCAGAAGAGAGAAACTTCAGGTATTGACAATTTAAATGAAGGATGGATTATGACACTGTGTGCATGTGTAATTTAAATTGTGAGTTACGTAGAGTACAAAGGAGGTTAGAAAAGAGGTTTATATTGCTATAATAGCACATGAATTTTCCTTATATCCCCTTTAGACTAGAATTTGTAATGTTAGGAGTCCTATCCTTGGAAATAACATTCACATAAAAACTATTGTCCATGTATTCCCTGCTTTGAAGATTGTGCTATTAATTTGATAAAATCCAGGTTTTGTGGCATTATTTCCACTCAACCTGTTTATGTTATTTTTTTTTTTTTAATGTATGCATTTAATGTTTTTACTAAGATATGCTTCCAAATGTACCAGTGTTATAAACTTTGTGCTCTTCTAGTCAAATATGTATCATTCAGGCCAGAAGCTGCATAGTAGTAATGATTACAGTGTAGACCAACAGGCAAATGTAAGTAAAATGGCAAAACAGAAATCACTTGCACATGTATCAACAGTTGGACTTAAAATAGGAATTTGTCAATATTTAAATTTTTTAAATAGATTAATTTCTCTGAGATGTAACATACCGAAGGCTTCGATAGCAGTTAATAATGTAATCATATGATTACGTCACTTTCCCTTTTTTCCTTTTAGAAAGGGCCTTAAAGAAATCCTTACATTTAGACATGCCATAAATATGAGGTGTAAGATTTTGTTATTAGAGATGTAATACTCTTTTGTAATGTCTTTTCTTAAGGTTACCATAGCAGTGTAATAATAAACAGAGGTAGAGTTTTACATAGTTACAAGTATAAGCAGTGAGCTAAAGCAAAAAAGACACATATTGCGAATTATAAGATGGCTTTGGGTGGACAAAGGCTTCTTAGGAACCAAGGGGATGTTTTAACATTTCTTCTAACTTGTTGCCTCAGTAGACTATCAATGGTCATAATCACTGTAGTGAGAGAGAAAGTTTGAAAAAGTTGCTGAAAACCAGATTTCTTTAACAAAATTTTAGTATAAAGGACTAGAAATAATATCAATTATCCTAATTCCTAAAGATGAATTCCAGTGAAAAAATGCCTCAGTCACTGAATGAAACATTCAATGATAGTTTTCACTGACTTATGCCAGTGTGCCTTTTCCTCCTATTTTATTTTCTTTACACAGCTCCTTAAGTCAGACCTTAACCCTATATTACTGCCTATGGCTCTATGGGTTGGCTCTCTTCCTTTTTACTCTGTCTGTATACAGTTTTTTTCTGTATGTTTCATTGAAATCTTCTTGAGAAAAAAGTTATCCAGTGCCCTGGGAAAGTGTGTTTTCCTCAGGTAATCACCACATTTGAGTCATGAAGGCTCATTTTACTCCAAGTTAAACCATTAAGTGAAAATAACCAACAATACGTTTCACCTCAAAACAAGATTTTAATCTATCCTTGACAGAAAGTATTGTAGGAAATAGGAAGGAGGTGAATGGTTCTGTTGAAAATGTAGGTTTAGATGCTCTAAGGATTGCTAGTTGGAGAAACATGAAGAATATAGTTACAGAAGGACAAATTCTGCTACTTCATCTTAGTTCAAATGCATACTAAAAACTTACTCCTGCCACCACCAATCCAGGAGGATTTATAAGCCTGACATTTTATCATCGGGTTAAGTAATATAGAAAATGATTATACGAAAAAGTTTATTTCTGTTACAAATGGGCATTCACATGAATTTACTATTATAATAATACATAGATTTTAAAGTTGCATGTATTTTCATAGCTTCTAAGGTTCTTCCAGCAGTTATAGTCTGAGTGAAAGAAGAACTAATTTTAGTTGTAATATTAATTTTGTTGTTTTTGTTGTTTAAGTAGAATGTTTCATGTTTTTCACTGCTGTTTGCAGATTACTTGGAGACCTCCTGATTTTGGGAATAGCAGTTGTATTTAAAAGCTGTTGACTATAATGTAAAATTTTTTCCCCAAGACTGCCAAAGTAATTCTACTGTATTTTTCTATCATCTGTGTTATTTAAGGGCCTGTTCACATAGTTATTTTTACTGTGCTGCTGCCTGAGGACTCTGCTTGTAGACCAGGATGCCATTGTATTAGACAGATATCAACATACAAAAAATCCTTGCTTAAGAAACTTGAAGAAGTTCCTTTTATTATGCTAACTGTCAGACTGGAAATGTCTGACCAACTGAATTTGGACTTAGGTATCTCTTTCTCTTCTTTTTATTATATCTGCTATTTTATTTTCAGTCTTCTGGTTGTCTTTCCTTCATTACTTCTGAAGGGCATGTGAGATGTGTTCCTCCCTGCCTTGTCCCCTGATATGTGCTCCAGGCTTCCTAAAGATGTGTGAATCATGGCTAACCAAAGCAAGGTGGTGGTGGGAGGAGAAGAGGGAAATGGAGGATATCATGGAAGTTTTGGAGGTACTCATTTTACATTTCAATAATGTGACACACAGTGTCTAAAAGTATATACCTAGAAAATATTACTATTTAATTAGAATCAACAATTTGAATGTGAATATTAAAAAATTAGAGTAATTTTAAGTATTATTTCAATCTCGGAGTCACAGCTTTCACCTAACATTTATGGCTATTGGACACCGACATCTGCTGGACTTTTTAGGGTTTCTGTTCACTTTTCATGATAAGCAAAGCTTGAAAAGGAAGTTCTTGACAAAATGGTTCCTTTTATGAAAGGAATGTAAGAGTGTATTCTGTCTTTTTTTCCCTCTCAGAGTGCTTCCAGTATTTATACCTAGTCTCCATTTAAAAAAAAAAAAATGATCTTTATTCATGTGAAGAATTTCTGTGAGGAAAAATCACCAGTATCGGTGTTATCTGGCAGGTCTCTACTCTGCAATTCTCGAGCAAGTCCTGTTTTGAATTGGCAGTATCAGAATAGATGACATTATCTTTATATGGTTTTGAAAAAAGAAAACAAAAAATGTCGTCAATGTGAAGGTGAACTTCAGTTGTGATGCCTGTAGGAGGAGTTTTCATGCCATTTTATCTTTGTTCAGCAGCTTAGATCGTGCAAGAACTGTCTGAAGACAGTTTTGTCTGGCATGAGAGTGTAACAAATGGATATTTCATAATTCTATTTCTTGTTTGGTTGTTGGTGTTGTTCCCCCTGCCCCCCTCCTCCAAATAAATAGTGTGTCTTTCTTCTGTACTGAAATACATTTTTTATTTTTTATTTTTCCTACTGACATTCCTAAATTTTACTCTTCAGGAAGAGCCTTGGTAGCTGTAGAAATAAACCTCATCTTTGTGATTTTTTTCAAAATCACAAAGTGTTTTATTTTGCATTTGGCCCTATGACATTCTAAGTCTACCTACAAGAGGAATTAACTGCTGTTAGTATGTGGCATGTAAAATTTATTCTTCATTAAAAATAACATTCCTTAAAATACATTTTATGGAGGTTTTACATAAAGAGAATCTTTATGTCCTTATTTCACAGTTACATGAATAGCTTAAAAAATTTACTTAATTTATATATTTAACTTCCTTTGCTAAGAAACTTTGGATGATGTGGTCCTGTTAGCTTCTTTTTCTAGTTCAGGAAACACAGATGCGTTTACAGCAGGCTGTGGTCTATCTGTTACTTTCAGTGTATGTTTTTAAAGGGAATAACATGGACTATTGAGCAACTTCCAGTTAAATGTCAACAGGACAGATTGAAAATGAAGGGGCACATAACACTGCTAGAAAGTCAGCTTGGCATTCTGTGAAGTCAATTTACATACTTCCTGAAAGAGTTCTTGTTCCATTGTAGTTTCTCACTCTCCAACAGCCATTCTACTCTTCATCCTTAATTTTGTGAAGGCTTGCAGAGCTATGTCTGCTTGCATGATGTCTTGCTCTGCAACATTTTTGTTGATTCATTGCTTAGTACTTTACGAAGATGAGCTGAAAGGGAAAGGTGGAGCTGCAGGCACAGGAGAACCTTATTCTGATTCTAATGTCCTTGTATAACTGCACTTGTGACAGCATTGTTACCTTTCCAGTGGAAAGGTCTTGCCTCCCCAAAAGTTTGCGAGTGCTTTTTGATTAGGAACAAGAAATATTGCCATAAATCACCTTGAGATTAAAAAAGGGAACTACTTTAATTTAGTTCTGATGATAAATATGTCTTGGGGAAAATTGATGAAGTCACTCCTTCGACTAGATTTTGTCTTTGATTGGATGGACTAGGCAGAGTGATATAGAAAAAAAATATACTTTATATCCTAAATGCTTATATGTATCAGATCTTCTTTTATATCTGTGTAGTTGTATTTGTCTTTCATCTTTTATTCATGTCTCTTATACAAGTGGATATAAACGTTTGTTGATTGCCATATCAAAAGACAGAAGTAACATCATAACAGTCTGGATGATATGCACAGTAAGACTTTATGATACTCAAAAATTTGCAAGAATTAAGCTCTTGATATTTCACTGCTTGAGCCTGGATATGGTATGTGAGATCACTAGTGACTTATAAAACACAAAAGAGTTTGGTTTAGGAAGATTTTAGTTGAAGCCTTTCATGCTTTCCCCTCTTGACAGTGATTATAATGAAGATAATGAAGTGGCTGACAATAGAGTTCTGAAGAATGAAATACGATAAGAAAGGAATTGCACAATAGATACAAAAATGGTAGCTCAACTCAGTAGTGTGTGGATAACCAAAAGAATAATTTAGAGAGACAGATGATTTCTCAGAATTCCAAAGTCCTGAGATATCTTTCGTAATAGTTCCATGACAGAATTCTGTTCTATATATTTGAACTAAAAGCAAAACTGTAGGTTTAAATCTCAGTAGGTCAGCTCTTTTTATCCTTTAAGAATAGAGAGAAACTATTGCAATGCAGCTTCCTGGGTAAGGCACTGCAGAATTAAGAGCTAGAATCATTGAAGTTCCTGACTTCTGTGATCTGGAAGTTGTAAAGGTTAACAACTGAGTTTATTTACATTTTTTATGGAGGAGGAAATGTAATTTATCTACTGGGGCTAGGAATCAGCTAAGACAAGGTATGCAACAGATGGATCTCAGGGTTGATTGTGTTTATTCTGGACGGCAAGAATTGTTTTAATATACTTTGAAGAAATATTTGAATAGGCCAGCACTTAACATAAGTATGTGCTAGAACCATCAAAGTTATTTCTTGAATGCATACAAACTAAAAATGTGGAGAGCGAAAATGGTAAACCGTATTTTTAATTTTAAGAGTGAATTAAGAATTTTTCCTGTATTCAAGATAGTGGTATATGTTTCAAACCAAAAATACTTGGTTTCTTTTGTTCCACTTAGTTTTCTTGCAAAAAAACCCAAAACCACAGGTGGGCCATGTGTACGGGATGGTGATTGCAGCTCCACTGAATTAGGATTATGCAAATTCATTGAGAGTTCTAAGATTGCAGACATGTCAGGGCATATGTTGAAGATCTTGACATTGTATAGGTAAGGTGGAAGCTGAAAAACCTCCTGGAAAACCTCTAATATTGGTGACAACATGCACAGGAAAAAGAACCCAGCCTGACTTTCAGATTCCGAATTGTTTGCAGTATGAGTAGGGAACAAAAAAGGTTCTTTTATATTCATACTGAGAGTATGTGTTATAGAACAGAAAATCATAAATCCAGACCTCTGTAGGTTGTTTTTTTTACAGTATACTTTTTTTTGAGAACAGCGGCAATTTTGATACCTGCCACGCCTCCGGTATTATGCTAGTTTGTATCCTTTGAGCATTACGGGACTAGAATTTAGTTATTTCTGCTTCAAGTTTAAGGATTTTGTTCAGTTTGAAACTCTTCAGAGGCTTTAATTCTGGCTTAAAATTCGAGAGGAACCTAAGTTGTGTTTGGCATATGTGAAAATTGGGCAGCTTCTATTTAGCCATTTAATTTTTGTATCCAAAGTTCTTGGTTTCTAATTCTAAGGTAGGACTGAAAATCAAGGTAGAGGCATGGTTTCTCTTCCCCTCTTCCCACTCCATATATTACTTTGCTCCTGATATAGTTAATTAACCAATAATTCTGACTAAAGGAATTGTGGAATACTTCGGGCTTTTCTTCCCTAGGATCTTATGTTACTTCATATATTATGTTGAGTGGTTAACCTTTTTATCCAGTGAGCTACCTATTAAAAAAAAAAAAATATCTCTATTTTGCAAAGACCTACAGGCAGATATTCCGTAACTTGTAAGGAAAAGCTCTCAGTGGTACCATCCAGACAGGGTGACAACTTGCTACAGGACAGTAGTGTTGTGAGGGAACTCTGGGCTGGTGCACAGCTGTAAAATACAGTGCTATTTCAGAACTGCACAGTAATAATGCTGGCTCCAGCAATCACTCCTTGCTTGATTCTTCCCCAGATTGGGGATTTAGATTAAAATGCTGTTGCCAGTCATGTGTTGTAGCCCCAGCTAAAGCCACACAATTCAAGAACAATTGGGCAAGGAGCACCTGCTTGTTCTGTGATTGTTATATCTTAAGAAATATTTCTGGTTAGAATTTAGATCAGTAATATTTTCAGTCAATTTTTATTTTAAAAAAATTTGATAATGCATTTTAAAAAGAATTTTCAAAGACATTTTCAAAATTTATGGTATATACAGAATAAACAACAGAAATATGCAAGGATTATCTTCTTTCCCTAGTGGTACCAGGTCTCATTGAGTTTATGGAGAGGAAATTTGGCCTGTTTGGTCAAATATACTTCTTGATTATCCATCAGATATGAAAAGGAATTCCGTAATGTTCTCTGAAATCTTGCAAAATTAGGCTTTGTCAGAAGGGAAGGTGAATTTCAAAAGCAATAATCTGCTTTCAGTGGCAACCTGGATTAGTCAGGCTGTAAACTGACTTTGAATTCCTAGTGGCATAAAAGGAGGTGAATCCAGCTTCCAGCTCTTATTCTGTAGCAATTTTAAGGTACAGACTATTCTGAGGAAATTACTGACTGCAACATGTAGAAATATGGCTTCTATCATAGGTCAGATATTAAACATGTGAAACTTTGATATCTAGGTCAAATACTGTACAGCTGTAAAAGAGCAGGTATGTCGTGTGATCGGCAAAATTAAGTATGTAAGTGGTTGCACAATTTCATGGCACACCATCCATATAATAGCTCAGTAAACATGACTGGAAGTAACAAACAAGTATATGAGAGGAACAAGGTTTGCATCAGAAAGCATTTTGGTGATAAAAGACCAAATACAAGGAATTAGTTACAATTTAGAAAAGTTCCAGTCATATCCTAATTAAAACCAATGGAAGCTGACAGGCAGCAAGATTAAGCTTGTAGTGCCTTTGAAGGATCTTAGTTTTAGTGCTGTCATTCAAATTCTTCACTTTTCCTCAGAACGTGTACAGCATAAGCACCACAAAGAGCAGACAAATGTCAGATCACCAGAATGGCTCAGTGATGACACAGTAGGGTCACCTTATGATAAAGGAATGAATTTGTTCTTTCTGTCTTCTCTGAGCCGATCAACTGAACTTCTGGTTGTGATGGTGTATGCGGTTTAGACACCTGTTCACTAGGAACAGGGCCAAACCCACTAATTAATTTCATAGCTACTTGTGCATTTTCACTTCTGTGTTTCAAAGGTACAATCATAAGCTTGATGATGGTTGCTCTCAGTTCAGGAGTGGATGTTGTAGTAAATGGTAAAAACTTAAGGAGGTTGTGGTATAGTTAAATTTTCAATAGGGCAAAGCAATTCGGAGAGTCTGCCTAAATTCTCTGTGTGCTTTTTACTAGCTCTGGAGTAAAATTTTTCAGAGGCCAGGACTGACCCATCAGAATGTACATTCAAAGTAACCAATAAGCAATCCCTTTATTATTTATACTGCAATCATTCATAAATGTATTTAAGAAAAGGGATGATGTATTTTCTACATGTTCCTTAAAGGGATTCCATTTTAGCTTCAATTCTAATTTTTACCTTTTTCAGTAGAATTTATTGACACAATGCCTAGCACAAGCCCTAGATTTTGCATCATCCTTTTGTCTGCAAGCATATTCACCAGCCACTTAATTTGTCATAGCCCTGGAGGTATCAAAACTAATGAGCTTTGTTTGAATAGACTTTTTCCAGTTCATCTAGCACACTTTGGGGTAATCATTCAGTTTCTGTTTGCTTCTGATGTGAAGCATTGTGGGAAATATAAGAAAATAATGGTTAGAAAAAAAGCAGTATAAATTGTTAACAGCCACATTCTCTGAAAAGCCCTAAAGATGTTATATTTTTAATTTCACTATTTATTGAAGTATTGTGAGTACCTTAAGTACAATCATTACAAGATAATATCAAAGGAGAATCTGATAAAATGCTATTTTTCAATTATCTCCCAGTTTAATACTTTGCTTTTTTAAGTATTTCACAGCTAACAAATCTTTAAACAATCTAACCTTTCAGGATTTGGAAGTGGACAAGATAATAACTATGAATACATAATATTGCAGCACTAGTAAGGGTTTAAAAATCTATTACTGGGACTACATACAGGAATACCTTTTATTGGTCAGACAATTGCATTTTCATTTTTATAAAGCATTTCTCTATACTTGGTATTATACCACAGAGATACACAAAAATGGAACGCAGAGGTGTGCACTGCATAAGTAATTTCTGAAAGTGTCAGATACTCTGTACGACATATGCTTTTAATCTCAAATTCCTGGGAAGATTTGTCCTTCTTGCCAGTTAGGACAACATTTCTGGTTTATGTTGTTTTTGCCTCGTATACTCTAGAAAAATATATCTTTAACTTATAGGTAGTTACAGAGTTATACCCCAATTATAGAATAAGGGGTTTCAAATTCTTTTTTAAGTTAGTGCAATGAGGATATATTCCCTCAAACTTTTGGTTAGATTCTTCTAAAAAAAACCAAACCAAAACAAAACCCACAAAAAACCCTAGTAGGCAAGGCTCTAAATTTGATTGCTAAGTAGCTCAGTGAGTCATGATTTTCACACGAGATATAATAAACAACTGAAACTTACTCTGTTGTAACTTTGCGTCAGTAAAGCATAACACATCTAAATAGCCCATTACAATCTAAAACGGGTTGTTTCATATGAACAGTCCCAGGGCCTGTTTCACATTTCTCATTATAAGTTAATTTGATGAAAAGCTTTTCTCTAAAGCAGAGTGAGGAAGAGGGAGAAAGGAGGTGGAGGAAGAGACGAAAGGGCAAGAGAGGAGGGAAAGGGCAGGAGTTATTTGCTTTTTAAAACAATTGTAATCTCTTTTGGAACTTTTTTGTAATGCATTGTCATAGTAAGATAACTTGGAAAAAACCTAGCCAGAGAAAGCATGAATTTAGCAGTTAGCTGAAGCTCAACTTACCTAAAATTGAAGTACGTAGAAACTGTGGCAAAGGTTGTATCTTTCTTTATTAATTGATTATTTTATATTGATACAGCACAGTGCAGTGCCCTACAGGGACACCCATGCTACCATTGAATAAGACACCCTGAGTATCAGAAGCAATGTTAGGTTCATCACCAGCTCATGTTCTTGAGGTTTGTTTTACATCTCAGTTGGTCTAATTGGTATAGGTGGAGTTTTATACAGAGACAGCTACAATATTTCTGTACCCATATTAGGTCTTCTGCTTTGTAGCTCTTCCTAGCTGTACTGTGCTGGGTAGACATGCACTTAGTGACACAAATCAGTTTGCAATCCAGGGCTTCTATGGGTTTCATGTGTGGTATTGAATACTTAGATGGCATTGACAAGCAGTGTTTGTCTTCTCAGAGATAGAGCTATAACTTCTGCTTGTTGCCTTCACTGGCTTATTCAGGCTTTCATCACTTTTGAATTGGATTGCTGCTGTGAAATCTCCACTCTTGGAGGTCACTGGAAAGGCAGTTCAGAATACAGAATGCAGAATATCTTATGTGGATGGCTAAGCCAGGTTCAATAAGTACAGTAGTTCACACAGTTAAGAAAAAAAATGATTTTAGTTTATACTTTATGTTGTGACTTGGTCCTTATGTATTGTAGAGTTAAGATTTGCTAAAGAGCAGTCTCTTGATTTGTTTATCTGGGGACAGGGAAGGGATCATTTTCAAATAAGAAACATACCCAGAATAACTTATTATACAATTGAGACATCTTATATGAGGGTGCAACAACTCTGGCTTCGTATCCTATGGGAAGGCACCACCCCTTTTCCTCCCTTACTGTTGCTTAAAATGTTTAGGACCAAGATGTGATTTTAAATCACTATTTGGTGCAGCTTAATTGAACCCTTTGTGCTAAACAGTGACCTACTCTCAAATCTCAGTCATAGAAATAAGAGCTTAGAGGAACTGCATTCAGAGAGGATGTCCAGGAAAAGAATTTGTTTAAAAATTCTTCCTGAAATGTTTTCTCTGAGGAAAGACAGATGCTAAATCAAACTCAAAAGAAATCTAAGAAAGAATTGTTTCTGTGAGGCAAATTCTGGACTATCTATTTTCAGGATTATGGGGGTTTTTATGCTCTTTCTTTCCTCCCACAAACTCTACTCTTTATTTTTCCTCCTTTATTTATTTTTCCTCCTTTATTTTTTTGTTTACATTTGTTTATTTTATTTAGTGTGTCTACTGTGTCTGGTATATTCTCAAGGATAAATTCATTCAGGTAACCTCAGCATCACATCCATATAGATTTTCCTATTACAAAGTAGTTATGTAATTTCTTGGGATTAAACTGGTGATTTACAGGTTGGATTACTATAAAGTAGAACTCAAAGTACAGGGTTATGAAACATGCGTCTTGAAAAAAATCTCTTATAAATAATAAAGTAGTAGTTTCATGAGAAATGGTGCTAAAATATTAAATGATTCTGTCTGTTCTTTATCATGACATGTATTTAATGTATTTTTCTTTTTATTGTCTCCACCACTTTAAAAACAATGCTTACTTTAAACATTTAATTACAGTACATTTCAAGACCAGTTTCTTGTTGTAATTAGAGTAGATCTGGACTCTTTCTTTAACTTACAGTGTTATGTGTGCCTTTGCATACTGGTTAAGGTTTATACAAAGTTTTTGGGACCCCTTAAGGTATTGTTGAAGGTTCCAGACAGATTTCTGTTACTTCCCTAGAAGTTTGGTGTAGAAAGAATGTTAAAGGTGCCATGCTTTATAGTTTGCTTGATTTGTAGAATATGTTATTGGGGTTCAGTGCTAGGCAGGTATTTTAATATATTGTAAGAAACAGCACATTTATTTCTAAACCATATAACTGAAATAACAGCAACCTTCATCCCAAACAGATGGATGTGTCTCCACTGAGAACATGGGGATTTGAGAGGGACATTCTGGGTGTAATGCTGTTGCTTTGTGAAGTGTGGAGGATTATGGGAGAGTGGCTGACATCTAAGGAAACAGTAGAAACATAGGAACAAAAAAGCCAAAGGATGGGATAGAATTTGACTCTGAGAAATGCTTAAAAAGCATTTCTGAGCTGTGTAACAGTTAGAAAGGAGCTTGGAACCAAGAATATAAACTTCTCTGTTCCTTGTAAATAAACATAACTGTAGCAGAGTAAGTCTGTCATCAGATTGTGCTTCTAAGAGAAACAAGCCTGCCTGAACTTTAGCTGATCATTCAACAACAAAACAAAAAAAGAAATCACATTTAGAGAAGTATATATTCTCTGTATTCAGGGACTGCCATGCAGTATTGGGTTACATAAAGCATTTATTCCTCAGGATAGCATGATTGCTAAGTTAAGTGTACACATGTCGTCTCAGGCCTTCAAGACTTCACTGCCTTTGTCAGACACTTGCTCTACTCTTCTTCCTCCTTTGGTGGATATTACTTGTGGCATTTAGCCTTTTGGGGTTTATTATGGTAACAGTTTGGTTGTTTTATAGCGGGAGGTGTAGATAATGTTCTTGATACGCTTGTGGAAATCTAAATATGGGTATATCTGAGGGTGTTTTTGCAGTCTGAAGTAGCTCTCAGTATTACTGCACTGATGAGTTTGAATAAGCTGTTGAGTGCAACAAACAAATTTGGTCAAATTGGCTATCTGTCAATTTATGTTAGAAATTTGGAATATCTGGTTTGGCACATCTGGGATGAAGTTCCTAAAAAATGCTGGTAAAGGCACCAAACTATGATTAGACACTTGGTTTTCAGCAGTAACAAAAATATACCAGAAAAAGTCCCTGAAAGGAACAAATTAAAGGCTGCAGTTAACCTTATGATTTTGCCTTTGCTTGAATTATTACCTGGATTAACAGTCATTGCAATGATAGAAGGTGTTAGCGCAAACAAGCTTAAATATTTTTGATGATGTGTTGTTAAAAGCTCTTTGTGAGCCTACTCTACTTCAACATTTCTATTTTTTATGGTAAAATAAGTTTTTATATCAACACCCTAGAATGTTTATATTTTCTAATACTGAAAGGTTCTGCCTCAATCAAAGTTTAATTTTGCTATATTTGTTCAGTGAATAAATTTATACAGCTGTAAGTAGGCAGTTACTTTACTTTTAAAATATGTAAGGTTTTACAGACTTTTAATTAAGGTTTTCTAATTAGTACATTGAAAGAATCCCAATTTTTTAAATAAAAAAGTATATATTTTTACTTATGCAGGTGATTTGCTTTCCATACGAATAATGCCAGTGAAATCAGTGGGGCTACTGTGAGGGGTGATCCAAATATAGGCTGCTTATACCTGTTTCCTGGTTTGCATGCTTTAATGTGTCAGGAGGAGGTAAAGCATTAAACTGATGTAGAGGTGGAGCCTTGTGGCCTGAAGGCGTGTATTTTTACAAGTTTGGGCCTACAATGGTGTAATACTTGCTAGACCAATTTTTGCTGAACATAAAGATATGATGCAACATCAGTCGATTCTTTAGAGCAGTCTGCTTGGAAGACTGTTGGTACGCACCATTTGTGGAATGTATTCAGTGAAGAGCTGCAGCCAAATAATGGCTGAAGGGTAGTATTTATTTGTTTATTTTAAAATGAACCCACTGTGAGATATGAATGCTAGTTTGACATTGCAGTTGAATTAAATCCTATAAAACTGACACAGATTATAGCAGCATTGTTTAGCTGACAAAAATGTATGGAATACAGTGGACACTGACTCACGTTGGCAGGAATCAGCTTTAGGGAATTCTGCTTCACCAAACAGATCTCTTTACTTCTAATGTTTGACAGTATAGCTATTCAAAGGAATCAAAGATGAGAAATATGAAAAGGGAAGGATACTTTAGAATAACTACCTTCAGATGGAAATTAAATCAGATATTAATTCTTGGAGAAACATAAAATTCAAAACCTCTGAAAGAAGAAAAAATATGCATGTATTTTTTATGAAGACTTTTGCTAAAACCTTGGAGGTCTTCCTTCATTTTAACATCCAAAGGTGAATATGAAATTTGTTGCTGGAAAATTATGTATCATTGTGGAACTCGTATAAGATGCACTCAACAGTTAAATGGATTTTTTATCTATAATCTTACAGAAGATTTATATAAATTACCTTATAAAAACATGGTAATAGAGGGAAAGAGTACCAAAAAAGTAATAGTAGAATTGTCAGAAGACATGAGGAAGCTTGAATAGTATGTGAGATGCGTTCTGAGTTTTGGTTATTGTACATGTGTTTTAAAAAATTCAAACATGCATGGCTGCATGTATTGTGTAATTTGTGATGCTAGAGGAAATACAGACCAGTGGATTATTTCCTCCTTGACTATTTGATGCAAACACATAGTATAAGCAGTTTAGCGTTACAGAAAGTCTGTCAGGCTCTGTTTTACTTCTGTAACATGTTAAGATATATTTATCATATCTCACATATAGAATATCTCGTATTCAGGAAAGGTTAGCTTAGTAACAGTAATTCATAAGAATGAGTGTGAAGGTTTCTGATAAAATAAAGGTGTGACATAGTTGGCTAAGAACAGGTTATGGACAGTTATTTTCTATTCTGCTAGCTACAAGAAATAACCGTATGTTCTGTGTTACACTGACTTTTGATTCCACGTCAGTTTGACAGAGTTTTGCTATCCTTTCCTAAATTTGCTATTTAAGCAGTAGCTTCCAGCATTTTGTTTGTTTTTCTAGGAAGAAATTACATTGCTCTCCCTATGCAGTTTTGCAGAGGACATTAGCAAGAGCCACAAAATAAATTTTCCCTGGATCTTGCAGTAGAACTTATACAGTGTCCTTATACTACTTGTGGGTGTTTCATTAAAACAATTACAGGTGGGTTTTCCTGATTGGTTTCTCACTTGGGTTCTGCTGTGAACATTGAGCCTTGGAAGGGACATCATTCCTGCTTTCTGTCCCTATTTCTGGTGATCTATGCAGAATAGTTCCTTAGTGGAGGGGGTTTGGTTTCTTGCTGCTGGAACTCCTTCTTTTGCCTATACATCCCAGAGGAGCATCACTGATTTGAAGAGGTGAGAAGTACTGCTTGGATAACTGTCTCTCCTCATATATCTTTACGTGTTTACCTACACAATAGCTAGAGTTAGAATTGCCATGTTTCATAGCTAGTTACCTCAGGAATTTAATATGAGCGTGCTTGTTCCCAGTTCATTGACTTGATGTCTTTTGTGGATTTTCTCTGTAAATATGGATCCTGGACATGTTATCCACTGGAAAAGTAATGGAGCAGCTACCCCCCAGGCTGGAACATAACTAAGTTCCAGCAGTGCTGGTGTTCATATTAAGAACTGTGACTAGGATGTAGGATCAAATCTTGTTTATGGTTGGGGCAGATCATGTTTGTTGTTGTGGTCCAGGAGCTGTTTGGTGCTGTTTTGTTCATGCTGACTTGGAAGGAAAGGGAATCTGTAGATCCTTGCTGGATCTGGTAGGTAAAAATAGGTTGTTTGATTTTTTTTTTTTTTTAATTTTTTTAAAAAAAATGCTATTTGAACTTAATCTGTAAGAATGTAAGGTCTTGTTTCTATTGAGCTATGTTAAATTACACTGATGTTTGTATATTTTTTTGATTATGGATATTATAGCCTTTGTATAGCTTTTGATGGCCGTTTCTTTTAAATAAAGCAACTGTTTAGGCAAAGCTTGAGTAGAAAATTAAACTGTGTTTGAAATAGGTCTCCTCATCTATTGCGTTAGTGAGTTCCAAAATGAAGAAGTGATTAGAAGTGTAATATTTTAGAGAACTTGGTAGTTTTGCTTTGGTTATCCTGCTGTAATGCCAGTTTTCAGACAATCATCACACTTGAACCTATTTTCTGACACTTGGTTGAACAGTGGCTGAGGGATATTGGCCAGCCAAGTGCTGCTCATATGTTGGTATTCTGTAATATTTATGGTTGAGGTAAGGTAAGCTATAATCTAGGAGGGTGACATTAACTTGTTAATAAGGATAATAGTCAGTTGATGCCAGCACCTCCATTAATGACATGGGAGCATGGGAATTACAAGAATGAAAGTTCTTGCTTTATGCCTAGCTTTCAGGTTCTGGAGAGCTGCATGGATGGCTGTTTTCAAGATGCTTGGTTAACAGCACATTGTGTTGTTGGTGGCTTCTGACTTGCATTTAAATGTATACCTACTCTTTGGTCCACGTATGTATTTTCTTTCTTTTTTTTTTTTACCAGCTTATACTGTTTTGAATGAATGCTTTTTTCCCTGCTTTTCTTTGTTATGCCATCCTGTTTGTTCTGAGGTATGTTTTCATAGGGGAGTTTAAAATGAGCTTCCTGACACATGTATTCTTTAGCTAATTCTGAACATGACATAAAAAGGAATCTTCCTCTGCTACAGTAAATATTTTTTGCAATACAGCATGCTTATTTAATGTAAGTAGGTTTCTGAGATACCGTGTAAAATGGGACCCAATTTTATTAGAGTAGCCTAAAGAACTGAATAAATCCTTTAAGCCAATTGTATAAAAATGCAAATTTAAGTCAAGCAATTAAAAACAGATAGAAATTAGAGATTTGGATTTTGCAGAGCAAGCTTTCCACAGCCACTGCCAGATTACTGTGCAATTTATCTGGATTCTGTCAGCGATAGTCAGACTAGATTTTGATAAAGAGCAGCAAATCTGTCCCTCCATAGCTCCTGTGACTTGCCGCGAATTTCATTCAAGTTGAAGCGTCTGTACAATCCCTTGAATAATTTGGAGTTAATCATTTGTACTTCACAGCCTCTGATAGGCCTTAGACTTGGGGGGTGGGAACAGATTTGGCTTTTTAATCGCCTTGTATATTGTACAGCATGAGATAAATGACATAGACTGTCTGAAATCTACATTCTTGCTTCTGATGCAAAACTGTAATTAATTTTGTGCAGTGTTTCAGAATTGATCGTGGTCACTTGAATTTCTAATTTTTCATTCACTTCAAAGACTTTTTTTTTTTTTTTTCCAAAGAATGTGCTTAGAGTGTGTGAATGCTCTCTGATGCTAGTGTACTAAACGACTATTTTACGCCTCTTTTTCAATAAGGTGAAACAGAGGTCAAGGCATGTGGCTCATGTTTATCTCTGTCCCAGCCTGCTTCAGAATGTATTTTCTGACTTATAGGAAATACAATCAAACTTATGAAATTACATCTA
This sequence comes from Burhinus oedicnemus, assembly GCA_008921705.1. Classification (NCBI taxonomy): domain Eukaryota; kingdom Metazoa; phylum Chordata; class Aves; order Charadriiformes; family Burhinidae; genus Burhinus; species Burhinus oedicnemus. Next base: position 1,873,643 of record VFFE01008174.1, read on the forward strand.
AATACTTAGACTGCACAGTATTCACTTCTGTGCCTTTTAGAAATCCAAAAGGCTTCTTTCAGAAATCCTTTTCAGTATAAAACAATTAAGCACAATTTAGGCAATAATTACCCTAATTAACTACACTATAATGTTTGTATTCAAGATTATAGAAACATTGTATCTGTTCTCTACTGCAATAATAACAAGTCTTCCTAATTTCTTTGTATTGATAGTACTTGTATGTGCTTCTTTGTTTGGTATATTTCACTGTAAAAATATTTGTCAGTGAAAGATTGAACAATATGAATGAATTTGATTATGCCATTGTCAAAAACCCCATGCATCACAATTTCTTGTTTTTAATCACTACTGTAAACCTCACAGCCTGAGGGCATAGTTTTAATTTGGGTGCCTTACTAATGAAAAGAAAAAAATAATTGTTTTGCCTGGATTTAATAATAAGCAATAAAATCAGCCAACCAGATTTTACCTCTGCATTCAATCTCTTTTTTATTATAAAACATTTTTGTCCTTTTTTTAGATTACAGGCGTAGATACCGAACATTTTACTAATAAATATTTCAGTTTGCTTATGAAGGCTAATGCTGTCATCTGAATATGGAATTATATTTCTTTCATGCTTCATTATCATTTCATGGTAGTAATGACAGTGAGGCGATGGAATATTTACAGGCTTTTCAGAAGACATTTATCCAATACATTTCCCTGAAGGGCACCTAGGCTTAAAGATACATTATCCTTTTATAAAACACTGCCCAGAATCCCAATTTCTGAATCAACCAATCAGAACTTGTTTTGCAGCAGTTACTGCTAAAACCCTCAAGCCAGTCTCATATTAATCCTGTGAATCTGGTGGGGGGGAGGCGTGTTAGTGGAGGGCTGGGGAGGGGAAGAGAGGTAGCATTCACTCCTGAATCATTGGCCTTGGTGCTTTAAGGAAAACATGTTATTTCTTCTGTATTGATACAGTTTTTCAAACCTATACTTAGAATATTTCGTTGAAACTGGGTAGACTGCAGTAGTAAAGCCTGATTGCTGTTCAAGTTTGGATGTAACTTTTATTTAAAATTTGTTAGACTTTTGCATTAACTTACGATAACCTTGTCTGTTGTGTGGCTGTTAAATGAGCAGATTCATCAGATCTCTGTTGCTGTACATAAATACATTGCATGAATCCGTCTTATTCTAAAAGTATTCAGGCAGTCAATCTGTTGCTCAGTAGCTGAGTTCTCTCACAAAGAGCCTTGTTTGCTTTATGTAAGGCTGCTGTAAGAAGCAGCATTTATTTGTGTCTATGTAAGATGTATTATTTTTAAATAAGAAAGCAAAAGTTTTACACTGCTATGATATCTTTCATCCAAAGGACTTCATGAGAGGCAGTATGTTACAGTGATTAGTATTTTGGAATAGTTATGGAATTTTTACATTTTGCTTCTGCTACTGGCCTGCTATACTGGTATGTGTCTACACTGCATTAGGCAGAGCAATATTGAGATTTTCTTTTAGATTCCAAAAGAAATCTAGCTGATATACCAGAGAGCTCTGCAGGAGCTAATATACTCTGTGCCTTTTGTTAAAGCTAACGTGAGGATCTCTGTTGTATGACAGTAAGTAATTTAGATGTAACATACGCACCATTGAAATTGATATAGCAGAAAGATCCCTATACTGGTTTTCCTGGTACTCAACATACTGTAAGGTGGCAAAAGGTGAATTTTTTAGTAAAAGCTGTAGAACAAATCTTGCTTTGAAAAAAATTCTCTGTAATAACAATACAGAATTATGTCATCTGAGATGCACATCCTAAACTGCATAAAGCTTACATTATCTCCCTGAAAGGGTTGATTATATAAATTTCTCCATCCAGGAGTTCTAACTTACGTCTTCAGAATACTGAGGTATTTCAAAGTTTATGCAATATTTGCCACTAAAACAATTGGCATATACCATCTGTTACCACATACACATATCCAAGATACTGCATTTTATCCCCAGAAGGGGTGTAGACAGTGTGCATATCTGCCAAAAAGTTGAGTGGCTCTGGTGAAGTAGTTTGAATTCATGTTGATGCTCTTTGGCAACCAATCTCAGTGCTTCTGGTAGTCCTGTAAGCAGGCACTTTTGCTCCTTTCCTGTCTCTCCTAAAATGTAAGTTTTAAAATTCACATGGGCAAGTCACTTTGGGGTGTATTTTTGGTGGACTCAGTTCTTTCTCTAATAACTTGATCTTCATTTTTGTACACATTAAGCAAATTTCAGAGCAAGAATAAAATAAAATAAATACCTCCATATTTTCTGTTCTAACTGCTTGTTTTGTGCCTGAGAACAGATAATTAGAGATAAATGTGCTCAGATGTGCACCTGCATATCAATTTGGCTGCAAAAATAATTTCTGTTTTTCAGTTCCTAGTGCCTATCTACGTAACAGCTACTACACAAAGAGGATTTACCAGGGCTTGAGCCCCAGATGTTGTTGAAATAAAGCCACAAGTCTCTTCTCTATACACAAAGAGCTAAGCTCTTAAGGTGAGACTAATAGACTCTTTTTTCTTTGACTGGATTAAAAGATATGCATATAATAACATGACGACTGATTTACTAGTGATTCTTGAGCTAGCTTGCATTTAGATCTGGATAATTTAGAAGATTCCTTTGCTTCTGCAGTCATTGAGCATCTTTTATGTCCATCGATATAGAACCAGTAATGCCCAGCACTGTTCTGATAAAATGAGACTTCTCTGTCTACCTTTCATTGACACTGAGCACTTCCACTTATTTTCACAACATCAGGAAAAAAGATGCCTGACATATTTGAGCAGAAATAGCTCTTGGTGGCTGTTAATCCCAATAAAGCCACAAAGCTGTTTCAAAATACAATTTAAATCCCAGTTAACAATCTTGTATATATCTTCACTAATGCTGTTGTTTTCTCTGTAATCTCCACTGAAATGCTTAATGATTTCTAATGACATCTAGATTACTAAAGCAAGATTTATCTTGTAGACTGTGTATACTTGATGTTCTATCTGAAGACAATAGATAGAAACATGGCCTGAGTCACCATTTTGCACAGGCCCTTTGTATTGGTTTTGGGAAGTCCAGTGCTGTTGACATTCCAGTAAGAGTAAAGTTGCTGGTTTGCATATTTTCCTTTGTCTGGAATACCTATAGCTGTAGTAGTTTGAGATACCTGTCTAATGGTGGCTGTACCTCTGTGCATTGTGTATCAACGTTGGTAGCAGATTGCTGGAAGTACTTTGGAGCACTGTCTGAGGAGAAGATGCCGATGTGATGGTGGAATATGGATTCATAATACAGATCATGTGGCTTGAAAGAGAGGTATAGTTTGGTATAAGTGGCAAATGAAGGGAACTAGGCAGATCTTTACGAAACCCAACGTCTGTGTAAAACTCCTGCCCGCCTCCCAAATTCAGAACTTAAATTAGTGGGCTAAATCTAAAACGCTGAGATTCAGGGTTTGGGGGTGTGCAGAAAAAACTGGTTTCTGTGACCAGTTGTCTTAATAAATAGCCTCATATTTTGTCCTTTTTGGTTCCTTTCCCCTCAATCTGCAGAAAAGTCTATCCTTGAAGATTAGATGTTTGGAGATTAGATACTCTGGATGCATGCAGATCCTTAGTTGTTGTAGTGGGAAGGATAGGTCTGCATGACAATTGCTCAATATATTAGATACGTATAGGGTTCACTAAGTGTGAATATTTCCGATAATTAATACTTGGAAGCAGCAGCATGCGCTGTTTCTAAGATCTTTGAGAAAAAACTTCTCTCCTTATCGTTTACTTTGAAGAACAACACTTTCTTTCCAGACCTTGTTTCAGTAGTTTGGCTTTAAGAGCATCAGAGGAATGAGACCTCTGTAAAGTGAACGTTAAAGTGAAGATATATTTGATTACAAAGGGGATTGTGCAGAACAGTAATTTGTATCTCTAAATAACCTCTCATGCAGTAGATTTACAGTTGGGATGTGTGAGGGGGTGTACCTCATGCTGCAGGATCATAAAACTTGTAGATAAAATGCAAGATATTACTGGAGCATATCTTTTACCCCTGTTGAGTGCTAGGTATCTCATCGTACAGTAAGGCACTTCTATTTTTTTTTTTTTTTAAAAAACAAAACAAAACAAAACAAAAAACCAAACAAAAAATAACCAAAAAACCCCGCACCAAAATAACCAATCAAAAAATCCGGGGCAAATACATTTGAATTTAAGGTTTAAACAATATTAAAAAAATAGAAAGTTCTGATTAAAACAAAATTTTTCAACTGAAACTTAGTTCTTCCTGAATAAAAAAATGAGGTAGAGATAATAACAAATAGAATCCAATAATCTAGCCTACTTTCATGTGTAGGTAAAAAATGTTGCATGGTGATTTGCACAAAATTACTCAAACCCAATGATTTCTTGCTCAGATCATGAGAGCGCCATGCAAAGAGAAAAAAAAAGTAAATTAGTAACTGTTATGGTGTTTGCAGTAGAAAAATCTGTTGCAGGCTGTGAAAGATACTGCTCCTTGCCCGGGCAAGTAAACTACACTTGAATGCTATGGAATGTCATTGCTATTTTGGCATTGCTAGTCTGGTATAGCCTGTCTCTAGTTTTGGGATTGTTCTAACTTTCTCCTTGCCTTGGGATGAACCTGTTAGCATGCATTGGGTGCCCACTGTAATCTTGATTTCTTTTCCAGTTGCAGATAACAAGAAAAATGTTACAATTACAGTAGCCAGGGTTCTGAAATTGTGATTATCTAAGTAATATCTTAGTAATTTTGCAACACAGGATTTCTGTTTTTTGTTTTCTTAAGAGCCAAAGATTACTTTTCAACTTGTGTTTAGCCAGGAAAAGGGGGTAACCTCAAGCAAATGCACCCCCCCTCTGCCCCGTTCCCATCCCTTAAACCTCCTGATAAATCCTAAGCAGCTGCATATGACTGTTATCACTCGAGAGAATTTGAACTCGTAACATTTGAGATGAGAAGAAGGACTCAAAGCTGCTCACCAATCAAGAATGAAACATTTCCACTCTGCAAGACATGCCTCAACAAAGAATAAATCTGTAAATCATTAACCGTATTTTTCCTTCCTCCCCTCTCCCATCCGCCCTGAGCGTGCATCACTGTGTACTGGTTTAAGATAGACACAACGCCTTGTAAAGTCGTCATGGCTGGAATCTGATACAGCACTTGCTTTAAAATCCGCTTTGATCAGTGAACATTAACTGAAGTGTCGACAAAAGGTCATTTGGCCTCAGGGAAGAAATAGAAAATTTTATGTACAGAACACATTGCAGTGAGTACAGGGTCATTATAACCACGAGAATAGCTGTTGTGGTTTTTTCTTTAC
>VFFE01008174.1:1879027-1902813 GCA_008921705.1 Burhinus oedicnemus
ACTATATGACTTTGAACTTGGCATAGAAGCACAGGCAGCTGAAGCAAAAACTCCTCCCTCCAGTGATCACATGAGCCCCTGTGAATTCTTGACAGGACCAGTAAAGAGCCATGTCCCACAGCAGATATCATATTTTTGACATAGGACTTCAATTGCAAAAATGTTGATGACCAGTGCAAATGTATCGATTTGGTTTTTTTCCTCAATAGACCGAAGTGGTGTTTGTAGTTAGAAGAGGAGAAGAAAGCTAGTGAAACAGAGTTGAATCTACTTCTTAGAAGCCTGGGTTATCAAACTCATTAATCTACATGTCAAGAGGCTAGGAATGAATAATTGTGTGTAGAATTTATCTGCCAACATGATAGCTACTTTTCAGCTCTCTCTTCAGAGCTCTTTCATTGTGCTTGGCTTTATTATATGCTTTGTCTTTTCTATTTCTAGTCTGTTGGGGAGGTATAGAAATATGTACCTCAGCACTACAGAGGACAGTTGCTTTGAAACATGACACTGGTTAGTTCTTTGCATGCACATTTATTCTTACCTAGGTGTTTAAACATCAGGGTAGCTTGCAAGATTTACTCTTTGTTCAAATGTTAATTCTTAGCATTATGAATGTTATTCCACAAAAAAAATCACCTTAGAGCTAACGTCTTCGTGTCACTTTTGACAGCTTTGTGGACAATATAGGCTACTTTATTAAAATAGTGCTCTTGTTAGTAAAGCTTATAAATGATGATTTAGAGCATTTTATAACAATGGTGTTTCAAGAATCTCAGTAGAACTGAGATGGTCTCTATTATTTGCTATAGGGATTTTCATTGCTATGAAAGACAAAATCCAAACCCACAACAGGTGTGGAGAGGGTGGCAGAAAGCAGCTTCTGTGAGGATGTGAAACTAATTTGTGTCAGAATATAGTGTAACTAACTAATTTTCTGAAAGAGCATTGTCCTGATTCTGATCTTGAACTTGTTTTATGACAGTATGATAGTACAGTAGTTTAACTGATTTAACCAGAATTTCCTCTCTGTTTTGTTTGTACCAAATCTGCATACCTTGGTCTTTCTTACTACATGTGTTTGCAAGACAAAATGTTCATATGATTCTGATGCCAGAATTTTATTTCAAATGTATAGTATCTGGGAGCTGCTGGTCTTGGCAACTTCCTGTGTGTGTGTGGTAGGTTTGTGGTTTCTGTTTTTTGTTTTCTTTTTTTTTTTTTTTGACTAAGTTCTATGATAATGTGCCATAATTATGGCCTTTGCTGTAAAAACCGTTAGGACAGACTAGTCTCTATCTTACTGATACCCAGGAATTCATAGACAGGAGTAATATATATTGGTACCCATAGCAAAAATTATACATGCTGTTTGGTGCTTCCTTTCTTTTGCCTGAGCTCTGAGGCATCTGTCCTGTTACCCAGCACAGCCAAAATGCTTCATAGTCTTATTACCCAGGTGTTGCATTTCTATTCCTTTTCCCAGTAATCTATATGACACTGGTAGAAAAATTCAGCATTTGACTCTTATTACACTGATATTACACCATTATAATTTGACTAGTGAAAGGTAAATAGTTTATTTTTGAAGGGTCATGAACAATGTGTTCTCATATTTTCACCAAGACATACTTTAAAGTTTAATGAAATGAAAATCTGTAATGAGAAAGGGAGGGAGCTTTATATTCAATGCATATACGGTAACTCAGAACACTGTTTATTGTAACAGAATGAAAGTACTGCAAGTCTAAGTGGTTTCAATGATGTTTCCTTCATCCCAGGAGCATCCGAACCCAGCTTCTGCCTTGTCAGCCACATTTATGATGTGTTCATAATTAAATGTCCACGAAGCTCACAGCATGCTGACCACAGAGGGGCCATAAGCAGTAAAGATAAATGAGAGAGAGAGATGTAATATTGCTTCACTTGTGGGTTTAGTCTGATGTTAAAGATTGTCAGTGATAATTATTAATATGTGACCTGGTTGAGTCTTTATATGAACAATCACAATTTTAATAAAGTGGTAAACTCTGTTCTCTGTGTAGTCTCACTCTATATTTAACTGTTTTACAATTAATTCTAGAATTTCAGGACAAACTCAGTTATTGAAAAATAATATGGTAGCCTATTAATAAAAACATGTTACTACTAAGATTTTTCTTTAAATCTTAAGTAAGTCTACAATTTGAATGAGAAATTGAAAAGAATAGCTATAGTCTAAGTTGTGGTAGGGATCAAATCTAATTTGGTCAATTGTTTTTCACCTTAAACAAGTCTTAGGAATCTTCTTTGTTAATATCAATAAAGAATAGCTGCATGTGCTATATATATGGCATTTGTAATTCTGTATCCTTATGCACCTAAAACTGCAATTTACTGCAGTGTGTCCACTGACCTGATTGTTGCTAAAAATATCTTCTATGTGGAACTGGAAATATACTTTGTTGTTGTTTTTGATATTTAAGACTTGCCACTTTTCTTCTTCCTTCTGCTTATATCTCTCAATTTTATTTGTGGACAATTGATCAGCAGATATATTTCAGCTTAGAATATTAAAATACTGTAAAATAAAGGTATTTGCAAAGAAATGCCACCCTGTGACTGGCACACTGCTAAAAACTGCCCACTGAATATTTAAAATTTTTTATATCTTATTTATTTCAAATAATTGCAATTGTACAAGGGGATTTTTTGTTCAGTTATATCAGGAAATGACACTGTGGTACAAAGTATTTTTGAAAGACCAGTGAGTATAGCAAGGCTACAAGTTACTATAAGTAATGCTGTTTTGGTGTTTTAAATTTGGAGCTATAGGAATGCCAGTTACTTACAGTGGTGCACCTGAATTTTGCTTCTTTTTTCCATCATTATAGAGGTGGAAGGAAAAATGGTGAATTGTAAAAATCAGGTATTTTAAAATAGCCTGCAAAGCTTTTAGAGCCAGTTATTTCTTTTGTTGTTTCAAAACAAATAATTTTACAATTTTCACATAAAGGACTATTTAGTTTCCTATTCAGAAATAAATGGTATTTTGGAGTGCACGAATGTGTCTTTCAAAGCAATATTTTACAGCTGGAATTCCCATCTACTTTGCTGTATTTTCACATGCGTAGCAGCTGCAGTTACTAGTTATTACTTACCTAGTTACCAATTATCCATAATGCCTCATAAATTCAGGATTGGATTTTGACACTTCTACAAATATTTGTTCTTTGTTTTATGATTGTTTTTTCTGAAAGGTAGAAGGAAATTTTTCATCTGAGGGATGATAACTGTGAATAGGAAAAACCAAATTAAACAATAGATATGTTCCATTGTGCTCTTACTGAAAAAGTTAATGGGTTTATTTGTGAAGTAAGATGCTACGTAGCCTTAGTAAAAATAGGAGAAACTGTCTTAGAATTTTTAACTTTTAATTTGGGAAGAACAGTGAAAGCTGAGAGGTGAAAATTCTGTTTCTTTTAAATGACTGTAGGGCATAGTCTGAGCACAAAATACTACCAGTAATACTGCATAATATGGGTGCTTACGCAGTAAAAACTTTGTGCTATTCTGCGGCGTGTTGAAATGTTGCTTGATTATCTGTGCTCTAAAAGATACAGTTTGTCCCTAAGTCCAACCATTTCTTTAACTTACCAGTGTATGCAAACTATTAATGATACTTAAGTGATGTGTACATCACAATAGATTGTAGTTTTATGACATTAATAAAAGTAATTATATGCACTAATATGGTAAAAAAAAAAAAAAGTAAAATTCAAGGAACTGTTGATTAAAGGCAGTCACTTATTGGAAACAAATGCTATAGTATTGTCTTTGGTTGATCAGCCCAAGCAGTTTATCAAAGTTTGCTTGTCAGACTTGCATGTCTTTGCAAGCCTAATTGACGCTAATAGACTTGAAAAGAGTAGGAGTAAACTTAGAACATAATGCACGTATAAAGATCCAGAGAATTGGTAACTAGTTATAAATGCATCAAAGTGCTTTCAAATGAAAAGCTTAAACAAAGGAATAACATTTGGATAATAAAGAAGTCCATTACGCTTAAATGGTTATGAACAGGTAAAAGAAAAGGTGTTCTGTCAAATCAATACTTGTAGTGCAAAATTAATCACACATTTGACAAGACATGATTCTGTGTTATTTCCACCTACTGTATCTGATTCCATCTGAACATCCATTATTAATAAAATAGTCTCTCTCAAGAAATTCATTATCCCAGAATAAATACTTTAACTTTTTTATAAAATGTAGATTTGAAATATTATTTCACAATTCATTCAGTACAGATATTTTGTGTGAATTTTTTTCTCCATCTTACTTAAATAACTGTGTCTTTCTCCCATTAGTTCTGTTCACATCGTACTTATCCTTTTCTTATTTTACACACGACCCTCAACTGTGAAACTGTGGCCTACATACAAAATGTCACTCAAATAAATAGAGGCTGAGTACTCTTGATTTTAGGAGGACATAATATCATTCTGTTTTCTACAGATTTATTTATTTATTTTCTACAAATAAAGATGAGGACCATGGTAACTGATTACTGCTTTTGAATACTATAAACAGAGGGTTTATGAAAAATATTGTTAGTGTTATAAATGGTGATGACTCTGGGTGGTGGGAGGAAACAATGAAAAGATCTAGAATGATTCTTGCTGAAGTAAAGGAGAAGAAATATTGAGGAAAGTCAACAGTCATAACTATTTAGACTAGAACGTTTAAGAGTGTTGCGAGAGTCAGATCTGAAGGACTTGATTTGATCTTCCAAAGGAGGAAACCTTCTCTAAACTAAATTGCAACCTTATATTTTAATCCTGTGTAGGAAAGTCTTTTTCATCAGTAACTTTTTATTTTATATTCCATAACCTTTTGAATAATTTTTATAATAGTAGATTGTGATAATCTGCATTTCTGCCTTGTAACCAAAGATTTTAAAATAAATTGCAAAACTCCAAGCATTTAATGTTAGGTCAATATAACTACAGCATTTTTGCTGTTCTGTTGTGTGTAACTTTTAAGAATCTGAAAAGAAACTGAATGAAAATGAATATTTAATGCTTACTTCTGAGCAGTAAAATATCTAAAACATAGTCATTCTGTAACTTCCAAAATCATAAGTATTGGGATCCATTGTTCAAATATAAAAGTTCATTGGACCATATCTACATCAGTTGATTGCTACTCCTCCATTTTTTTGACTATCTGGGTAATAAAGTCTAATAAGATAATGGAAGTACACTTCTTCATTGAAATATATTACGTTCTCATTGACAAACTTTAGAATGAAAATGTGAGTGTTAAACTCCATTCCTTTGTAGTAGACATTTGACTGTGCAGTTACTTTTACATTATTTTATACTGTTGACAATATTTTACTAGATATTCAAAATTCATTATAATAATAGAACATTGTTCATAAGACACATTTGCCTATGTGCTAGATAATGAAATATGATAATACACTTTGCAAGGCTGCAATGTAAGAAAAGAGTTCAAATTTTCTATATAAATGTAAAGAAGTAAATAAAATCACTGCAGATGATACATTTTATTCCCAGTACACATTATATACAATAAGCAAAGTGTTCATGGTGGAATTTTTGAAAAGTGTCCAACTTGCTTATGAAGTTTTATGGGCTTTTTAAAATCTTGAGACATGCAATGGGACTTTAGTTTAGACTCTTATAAGTACACATGCCGTTGACTATCAACATGTAACTATCAAAATCCTTAGCTAACTAGGTACTACTGAAAAAAATCCTCCTTCCTTATTGTAGGTATCTGATAGTTGTCTGTATGGTTAATCTAGAGAAAAAAAGGTTCAAATTACAGCCTTGTGGGAATTAATGGGTAACATTCTGACATTTTCCTGATTTGGGTCAGGATGCAATATAATGCCAACTTGAACTGTAATTTAAATTGGAACACTTGATGTCCAAATCCAGAAATAAATGTATTTTAAAAAAAACAACACAAAAACTCAAAACCCCAAAGTAACAGATGTATGCTGTCAGGTATTGGCTACAGTGACTACACTAAGGAACTGAGTGGAAGTCAGTTCTTGGAATATCTTACAGTCCCTGATCCTGTACATCACTGAAAATGTGTAGGCTGTATAGGCAGTTATCTTTCCTAACTTTGCGAAAGTACATGATGAGTACTGTATCCTTAAGAGAAAAAAAGAGGACCTTATAGCGGCCTTCCAGTATCTGAAAGGAGCCTACAAGAAAGTTGGAGAGGGACTTTTTCCAAGGGCATGTAGTGATAGGATGAGGGGTAATGGCTTCAAGCTGGAAGAGGGTAGATTTAGATTTAGATATCAGGAAGAAATTTTTCACTCTGAGGGTGGTGAGGCACTGGAACACATTGCCCAGGGAAGTTGTGGATGCCCCATCCCTGGAAGTGTTCAAGGCCAGGCTGGATGAGGCTTTGAGCAATCTGATCTAGTGGGAGGTGTCCTTACCCATGGCAAGGGGTTTGGAACTAGATGATCTTTAAGGTCCCTTCCAACCTAAACCACTCTATGATTTGAAACACTGCCAGCTGGTAAGTGTTAGCCTGAGGGAAATTATTAGAGGAAAACCAGCTTTAAGCACTTTGATTGTGGTAACTTTGGAGAAACCTGTTGATCTATGTATCATTTCTTATCTTTTTTTGCTGTTTTTGTATTCATGAAGTAGCTTTTTTCTGTATGGCACTGTGTCCTGGCACTTAAGTTCTAGAGATGGTTTGATTGGATTACATGACATTACAACTCTATTTCTATAGGCTGGATGTGCAGATGAAAGACACAAAAGTGGACTTTTATTTTTAACTAAATCTCTCTCACTGTCTGGCTGTAGTTCTTGGACCCACTGCATGGAAATGCTCCTAGGCAAAGGATACTGTTTCATCAAATTTTGGACCCTATTCAGTAAAACCAGAGGAGAGCTGTTCTGTGATGAAGTGAAGGCGTCCACCTTTTTTCATGAGTTATGATCTAGTAAAAAAGTTAGAATCCTTTAGAATTATCAGGCTGCTAAGTAAATGTAAGTTTCTGACAAAGAATCTAGATGTTTAAAGGTGATATGGCCTTTGGGGCTGACTGAGTAATACAGGTGTTGATGGCCTGTACCTCTCACTTAATCAACCATATGTCCTTAGCGTTGGCTAAATATACCTCAGTGAGCTTTATGTATATTAAGCAGAGAAAAATACCATTGACCACTGCATTTGAAGTGGTACAGTCTTCATAATTGAGAGTAATGTGCGCTTGATGAATCTGCCATTCACTTGTGATCTGGTATACCTGCATTCTGAACAAATAGTTAATAAGATTTGGTACAAACAAATGTCACTTTCTTCCTAAAGTCCAAAATATGGTAGATCTGGAGTTAAGTGGGATGTCAGATTTAGATTACTAATTTTACCAATAATGTTAGCCAGACAGGAATATTTTTCTTGCCTTTTTAATGCATTCATGCCTTGGTGTTGAGTATTTGAATGAATTAGAAAAAAAAACCCATGCCCAAACCTTGTATTTTGTGAGCATTTTTCATAAGTTTTCTCATTCTAAAAACTACTCACATTGTGTGACCTTATGCAGAACTGATCAGAAATCGAGCCTTGCTATATTTCTAACATAAAAAGTGAATTAAAATTGAAAATACTATAGGAAATTCAAATTTATAAACTGTAACTCATGAGGAAGTTGTATGGTTGGAAGCAAGGATGAAGTAGGTTTTTTGTTTAGGTTTTTAATGGCCTTTTGCTTGTTCTCATCAGAATTTTGATGTATCCATGTTCTTTGCTTCGTCTTGAATGAGAACACACTATGAAGCTTGTGGTTCTTATTGTACTATTTTAAGCTTGTAAATGACAACAAAGAGTTTCATTTGGGTGCTCTAATTGTGTTCCTGTTGTGTTCTAGTGACACAATAGATGGAAATGTTGTGTTACATTTAACTTTTCCCTTTTAGTACAAGGTTTTCTATATGCCTGCTCATCAAGTGGGTCTAGTAGATAACTCTCCTGTAGCTAGTATTTGATTAATAAGATGGTCGTGCCCACTTACCCCCCTCTACTCGAATGTATGCACTGTTATTGTAAAAGAAAATATAAATAGCATTGATTGTAGCCGAAAAAATGGCTCCTCCTGATGTCTTTCTGAATGGCAGTTGTAGAATGCTGTCTTTAGGGAAAGCTTGCTGATTCTTGATTCATAAAGCTATTTTTCTTCATGTTAGAGATGAGAAGAACTCAAAGTGGAAATGGATCTAGTGCCAGAAAATGCCAAGGGTTTTTCTTTGTTCAGCAATTGGGAAGCTGACAGTTAAATATACTCGTGTCCCTTTCACAGTGTTATTATTATCTTTCTTAGCTCTGATGATTTCTGGAGTTACTAATGTGCCACTAAGGTTGAAGCTGAGAACTATTATAAATTCATATTCCAAAATATAAATTAATTTCTTCATCAGAACAGATATTTCTTACCTGTTTGGCCACAAATTTTGAAGATTTGTGCAAAGCTCTGTTGCTGTGATCATAAAAAGATAGATAAAGAGGATGGTATCAGTTAACTTTGGTTTTAGATAATGAGTCTTTAAGTTGACTTTTCCTTCTCAACTGATCATGTTTACTTTTTTCATTAAACGTTTGGCTTTGATATCACAAAAGCAGTTTTATTGTTTTAGGATACCTCACTCTCTTCTCATTGTCCTGTTAGGACTCCATCAGCTTGGGAGTTTCCCTGGATCTAGGAATGCAGGCAAGAAAGAACAGAATATCACTATTTTGTTAGGGATGCCATACCTCGAACTTATTTGACTAAGACCTGTGATGAATTAAATTCCTCCACAAGAAGAGTTTTTTGCTATTAATAAACATTAAACTTCATCTTGTTTTTGTTCATGATCTGGGTGACCAGCCCCTCTTTGTAACCTGATTTTTCCTACTGTGAGTTTGAAGTTCTCCTTTCTGATACTGAAGGATTGTATGTAATTTATTTCATGGGAATATTTTATACTTGCAAGAGATGAACAGATGTTTAGAAAACAAAGCTACTAGTCACTAGTTTTGTTACAGCTACACTAGTGATCAATTGTATGAATTTTACAGCATAGCTGTATTGGAATGGATGTTTCAGAGGCATTTCAATCAAAAGTGGTGCCATTCTGAGCTTGAAACATAGGCTTAGATTTATTTTTCTAGCGGTGCAATCCTCAAAGATTATACTTCATGCACCATTTTCAGGCATGTCAACATCCCTTACAAAATACAAAGATGAGCGTTATTTCATAGAGGTGGCACAAAGTAATACAATAAAATGGATTTATTTCATCTTAATTTATTTAAAATGTGCATAGACTGAACTGGGGTAAAATCTGTGAGATGAAATATCTTGTTCACATGAATATGTTGGAGAAAAAAATCAACACTGTGCTAACTTTGAAAGGAAAAGAGGAACATGTAGCCTACTTTTACAGGCACGGATGGAAATTGTTCTAGTGATGCACTTCAAAATGTTTACATATAGATTTAATTTTCTGATGTCCAAAAGTATATATTTGCTGTAGTCTGAACTGTCCTGTAAAGTCTGTTTGGGAATACTGTTCAGTGGCTCTTGGAAGATAGGACTTTTGTTTCTTTCCCTGGCTGTGCAGCTGTTTTGAAACAGTACCTAGTGACATAAGGCACAACCTCTGCTAATTATGGCTAAAGACAAAACTTGCTTTTTAGTATTATTAGTATCAGTGCTTTAAATACAGTCTGAGTATAAAGCTGTACTGCCTCAGTGGAATCAAGCATATCTAAGCTATGATTAATCTTTGCCTAGAAAATGAACAGTCTGACAGCATAGCAAGGCTTAAGTAGATGAAAAGTATACATGTAGTTTAACTTCATTGGTCAGGATAGTAACTTCTTACACAGTTTGGGCTGTGTTCCTTAGGGTGTACCTGACCATGATCTAAGCTGAAATTTCTTTAGAGCTAGTTCTCTGCGTTTGCTTTGATCTATGCTTAGTTTGTACTTTATCAAATTTATAATAATTTTTTTAATTAAAAACTTGTAGTTATTACTATTCTGACAAAAATATCACTGACATTTTTAACTGACATAATGCTTAATTAAAAAAAAACAAAACAAACTCAATACTCCTAAATGAATGTAATGCAAGAATTTCATTAAAAGGAAGCATGGCATGGTGGTATCCCAAGATTTATAATTGATGCATTATAGTTTGTATCAAAAATAATATTTAAGCACTGCTTTTCATACATGAGAGTAGCAGTGATGTTTTTCAGATAATAGCTTTTGTTTTGTGTTTGTCAGAGTTACAGTGAGAAGCTTCAGTGACCACAGAAGCAAATATATGCTGTTTACATGTAACAGCGGTAAGTGTAGAGTTTGGTTTTGCCGTTGTCAGGCAGGAGTTCTTACTGAGGAGTGTCATCAGCCTCTAGAGGGTTTTATGGATCTAAAGTCACTTGAATTGAGCTTGACTGCATTAAAGGAACATTACATGACACAAGCTTTAGATGACTGGTTTATCTACTTGCAGTGTTACAGCAGTCAAGTTTCCTTTGCTGCTTGTTACTTGAAGACTACAAGGGGTCACAATGCCTCAGCTGATGTGTCAGAGTGTGAATAATACCAAAATAAGCATAGGATTAACAGAAGAAGGAAAAAAAAAAAGAAAAAAAAAAAAAAGCACTACCAGGGCTTTAGCAAACATTGCCAGAATGCCAAGTTCTGGTGTAAGAGCACTCCAACACTGACAAATTTATGCTTTTTGTTATATCAGCCGCCTTGCTTACTTTCACTCCATCTCTGTAGATATAGTCTGTTAGGGTCACAGCTGAGCACCACAAGTAAACGTGAAACATTGTAGTGCTAAGCTCTGGGGAAAAAGCAGCAGCTTCAGGAGCCTCTGACATAGAACAGAGAGTTTTTGCTCTTAAGTGTCTAAGGTGAGCACAAGGTAAGAAATTGCATGAGCACAGGAGACCAATGTACTTAGAAGTACCACAAACAAAAACA
The DNA here is from genome assembly GCA_008921705.1 of Burhinus oedicnemus. NCBI lineage: Eukaryota > Metazoa > Chordata > Aves > Charadriiformes > Burhinidae > Burhinus > Burhinus oedicnemus. Next base: position 1,890,050 of record VFFE01008174.1, read on the forward strand.
ATATCAAAGATGGGAGACGGAATTTGGATTGCATTGAGAGTAAATTCACCAAACCTCTCAAGCCTGAAGATGACTGCCAGACAAGGTAGGCACTTAAATTAAGTATGCATAATCACTCCAAAATTGTTGTAAAAATAATTTTTAAATTCGTACCTGCAAATATTGAATTTAGTGTCCGAAATAACGATGGATGGCACCAAGACATGATTACCTTGCTTTATTTGAACTAAATATACAAAGTTCAGAAATTTACTCAAATGACTAGGGTTACTTGCTTTGGCAGTGTTTGTCATATGGAAATCTCATGGAACTGAAAATTAAGATGGACTAAATACATGTTCTAAATGGTTTATCTCCTGAAATTTTGGGAGGAAGTGTATGGGATTGCATCATGAACAAAGATGTACATTTTTTGTACCTGCCTTGTAGGTTTTTAATGATTTAATTGAAAGCCAGAATCTGAATACCTGTAAATGAGCACGAATATTCAGTAACTTGTTCTGAACCTGGTTCCATGTCTTTTGAATGTAATTTTTTTTTTCATGGTTCTATAGCCTTGTGCATCTAGTAAGGCAGTGATGGGGAAACACGAACCACATGGAAACATGATAAACTAGTTAAGAAAATGCTACTTCTCGAGTCCTTTGTTCTTTAAAGTGGCCTGATCTTTAGAAGGCCAAATGGATGATACTCTTGAGATGTATTGGATCAGTCATGTATATAAAAATCAGTTCTGACATGAAGGAGAGTGGTGCCTAGGTGAGCAGTAAAGTGGTAAAATAATTCCATTATTACAGACTGACAGACTTTTAACAGGAGCTGGGCATGGCCTTGTTTGTGAGAAGCTACATAGTTCCAATTGGGATGTAACACATGGATTGGCTGTTGCTTGCGCAGTAAGGAATTCTGTGATTATCCTGAAAGTATCATGTTTGTCACCTGGGAGGACTGAATACCAGAAGGGTGCTTGCAATACTTTGGAAGTATTGTGCAAGTTTTCTGTGCCTTTCCTGGACTTGGTGAGGGACGCTTCAGTGCCCAAGTTGCATATTCTTTCTAGCATACAGGACATTTGAGTAGCTATTGCTAGAATTGAATTAAATGGTTTTAAATGTTTAAGACTCCTTGCTGCCCTGGGTTCAGGGTGTTCTGTGTGGTTGGGTAGTTGGGATTAGCCCATGGAATGGGCACATGGAATCATCATGGAATGGCTTGCCTGTGCTAAAAGTACGTTTGGGGGTGGCTTCTTACATTAAGAGGATAGGTTGAAATCAAAACTACAAGTTCCTCTCGTATTGTGGAGGAGGAATCTGAAGTAGTCAGGAAGTTTAAAGCCAGTGGTATACACGACTTGAGCTTTCCTTGCTCTTGTAGAGGGTTCTGAGGTGAGGTTATAGCAAACTTAACTGTTAGCAAAACATGAAAAGATACGTTTTATTATGGACATGCTGACATGGAAGCAGGGAAATACTGGAAAATATTAGGATAATAGTGCAAGACCACACAGGATGTCTCATTGGGTGCCTCTGATCTCAGTGATTTCTCAAAAGAAATATATACTTTGGGCCAAATAACCTGGTAGTTCTAGAAAGGTGCAAATGCCTCTTGCTGCTTGGTCTATGAATTTGCTGCATGAGAGCAAATGAACGGATTATTCTGTCCTCTATGCATGAATTAACCTGTGAGGGGATAGTATAGTTCATTGTTTTTAACCTGTTAGTGTCTGAAAGACATTCAGAACAAGTCCTAGTTTGTCTGTTTTCTTCTTTCGTATTTTTATGCCCCAAAGCCTCAGTGTTGTTCAAAAAAGAAATCTGTATATTGTTTGTTATTCTGTCATTTGTGATTTTAATATATACATAGCTAATATAGAAATGTAGTAACGAACATGATTAATAAAGCAGTTCAAGTTGTATTTTATGAAAAATTAAAAAACGCACTATTTTAGAACTTTTGTAGATATCAGATTATTATTCCTTCAAAATAAATGAATGCTAAATATATTATTTAGCATTTAAAATGGGAAAAGTTGAAATGGACATGAGTTCACATTTTAACTGAATATGCTAAAAATAATATACCTCAATAACAGATTAATCATTTTGTCACTGTTAATATGTCTTCCTTGATTGGGTGTTGTTCCATTGACTTCAATCTTGGGTTCAGTTCAGTTGACCTTAAAAGAAACTTTGAATAATCAAAAAAAGTTATGTCTTTCAACAGGCTCTTGAACCTTTGGGTTTTTTTGCTCTTAACACCTGCAGTAAATAATGTTATGTACTGGCTGAAGGATGCAATGCAGAAGCAACATGAACTCTTAGGTTTACTTCCGATTTAATGTGGAGTGGAATACAAAGATCATAGCTGATTATGAATAGCTACTGGCAAAAACTTCTATTAGTGTCAGGTATTGTGTTTTCCCATTGTACTTTGACACTCGCTGGACTACAGGGACACTGGTTTAATGTGATGTATAGTGGAAAAAAGTGTAGAGCTGCAAAGTGACGTTGGTTGCATAGTACACAAATTCTTCTCTGATGTGTCTTGTGTACCCCATTTGGTGGTAGCAACTATGGAGAAAATAGTTAATTTCCCAAGAGAAGTCATACTATACATGTTCAGTGACTAAAACATTAAATAGGAGAAGCAAAATAACATGGAATCCACAGGCTATGGTGTTACCAGTTTTATGTCACAGTCTTGACTGAACTTGGCATTACGTTTTGTATAACACAATGTCCGAAGTAATGTAAATAGAAATCCCTCTTCCTTAGTACCTTAAATATCTATTAGAGAAAAATGTGACATGTAGTTCAAATAAATGTATGATTTTTTAATGCTGACTATCAAATATTTTATATAAAATACTATGTTTTGTCTTAGCCTCAGGATAACCTCATTTGTTTTCAAACCAGTTCAAGTATCAATTATGTCGATAGACAGAATTTCAATGTTTGCCATCTCATACCAGGTATGGAAGCAAAAGCTGTATTTGTGTTTGCATGAGGATAGAAATATATGTACATAAAAACTTCACATATGCAATGCTGTTGATACCATCTTGAAAGTCATACTGAGACTCTTGGAAATCCAGACCAAAATTCTGTTCTGCAGTTCTTTTATGTGCAAGACTTATAAGCATCATGACAAGCTTCTCTAAAATTGAGTTTTCTGGCTTTTGGGTTGATTTTATAGGTATCTTTCCCATCTGTGTTTTGTTTAAAATATTGCTGACATCTGTGTTTTGCCTTTCCCTCTTACAAAGGGAACTTCGTTTAAGCATCTCTTTGAACAATGATTAAATGTTATCAGGTGTTGTGAAGGGAGGGAGGGTGGGGTTTGTTTGGACTTAATTTGTCTATAAGCTGTGATTCTTTTGAACTGTATCACACAAGCTTCAGGGCTACTCTACTCTGTCAACTTGTCAGTCTTTAGACTCTGAGGTTTTGTGCAGCAGAGTTTGTCCTTTATTAGTGTTCACAAAGCATTCATCGTGCAGAGAGTGTTGCTATAATTAAATTACACAAAAACAGTGAAACACAAAGTAGAAGTTTTAATCAAAGGTGCATTTTGCCTATTAATAAGACTGTTCAATCTCCTAATACAGCCGTATCTCCAGCTGACTTCCCTGTGTTTCTCCAGCTTCCAAGACCTAATCCAATATTCCCTGGTTACTTGTTCCCAGCTCCTAAGGATTGAGAGAGCACCTGATGTTCTTTTACTTCCACTCTCTCGTCATCTTTGAGCATGACGTTGTGATTCGGTTTCTGTGTACTTTAGCCTGTGATGTCAGGCAAAAGGGAAAAGTACTAATAAGAAACCTCCTTAAATGGAGCTGGTATTTGTATGAGTATTATAGACATCATGCGAGTATTTTGGCAAGAATAATGTTACTAAAGTGGATGCTGTGTCTTGGGATTTTTTTGTTTGTTTGTTTTACTTTTTTTAACATTTACATCAAAGGGACTTTTTTTCTTTGTCTTTTCATTATCCTTATTCTGTCTTCCTGCTGTACAGAATAATTGTTATTTTTTATTTGTTTTACTTAAAATTCTAATCTTCATTTAGCATATTCAGTTTTACCAACCATTCATATGTCATGAGTAAGGCCTCAAAACTGATTTATTTTCTGTTTTGTTGTGTGTTAAGGTGAATTTTGAGTCTTGATTTCTCTGCAGCCAAATTCATAGTGACTGTTTTTTAAAATGTGACTATGAAAATGAGTAGGTTATGGGTTTTTTCCTAGGATCACATTATCCAGCAACTGGGGCTTTAAAGGAAGAAAAAGAAAAAAAAAAAAAAAAGGGCATGAAATACTGGGTAATTAACCATATATTTGTGACATTTGTCAATACTGAACGTTTCTTTGTATATGGATGAGTTAACAGTTTACCAGCTACTTACAGTCTCACTTCACTGTTTTGCTTTCCACATTTGATCCTGACTTTTATAAGGAATTAGCTTCTATAAATCCCTGTTAAGGTTAGTCAGATGACTACTAGCACTTTTATGTTGGTATTTATTTTGAATATTTAGCTTCCCTGTGAGGGTAGTGACTATGTCCATTCTGGAGTGTGCTTTCCTTAAGTTGCTTGAACGCATGCCTGTTAAATATAGCATGAATGAAACCATCAATGTTTTACTGTTCTTATGTTGTTGCTTCTCTGCCAGTTTCTTTTCTGCTTGCAAAGCTGTTCACACATGATTGAGTCTGGGATAGACTCTGCATTTCTTCAGCTGAGGTTCAGTCTTGGCCCCTAAAAATTTTATGTGCATAGTATGTCAGGCTTCCTTTGAATGAACATGCGGATTTCTGAAGAAAGGCATATTCTTGGAACATTGTGAGTGATTATTAGACCATTTTCCTCAGTCAGTTGCCCCGCCCTCCATCGGCAGTGATCCCAACTTGACATGAATCTTCTTTGCATTATATCAACAATTTTTTTGTACATGCAGTGTACAAATTATTGTCCTTCAGCATCATACAAACAGCATCTTACCTAAACCCTTTATCAGAACAAATATGCATAGTTTAAAGTTTAGTTCCTTTATATACCTTTTACATTACCCCCAGGTTATTTACAACTTACCAGCTCATAGTGCACACCTAATTTTTGTAGGATTCCTTCCAAGACTGCACAATAATGGAACAACTTGTAGTGGTGAGTGACCTTCTCTAGCAGTAATTTCTTCCCTTGGGCATTGAAATTTATTTTCTCCATCTTGGCATGTGAAGAGTCAAAGTATGCCTCTTGCCCTGACTCTCCCATGAGCATACGGTGGCACTGAAAACAAATCATGTGAATGCTGCAGCTTTTAGGGTATTCACCATGGTAGCATCAGGAAGAGGAGAATGTTTTTAGGCAGTTTCCCTCTGTGCTGTGATGTAATTTAGTTCAAAAACACCATTTACTGTGGGTTACATTCTGACAGATTGTTTTGGGTAACAGGGGATTCATTTTCCCTTTATCTGTGAAAGTTAGAGGCAGCATGTGCCACATGAGAAGAATGCACCAAGCAGGATCTCTCTGCCCACATTCTGGTGAGGGTGAGCCCTGAACTGCATGTGCAGAGCTAGAAAATTTTAGCCTCTGTGTGTATATTTTTATATATATATATATACACACACACATATATATATATGTTTATGGTTAATACTGGGCTAAATATACTATCTTTGCTTGGATACATGCAGTCGCTTTATGATAATATTACATTCAGTGTATTTGAAATTCATGAGTAAGTGCCTACTGTAAGAAAGGCTACATTGATATCAGCATGTAGCCTGACAATGGCAAAGCTCCTTGTGTGAATATGGTATCATCCATTCAAAACGAGTTCAGTATGTGGTGGTCTAGTGTGTGGATGGGCAAAAGGAGGTATATGCCTGGAAAGTTGTTATGCCTAGAAATTTATTTCTGGCTATAGCTATGTAGTGTTCAATATCTTTAAACTTTTGATATTCAATGTCAAGAAAATGAAACATAATTTATCAATAAAATAGACAATCTCTTATGCCTGTAGTTGCAAAAACTTCTGAGGATTTACTGAATCAGATAAAATATTATAAGGGAGCAGGTTAGTATGTTTTGTTGGGGAGAGTTTCATTTTGTTTGCCTTCTGCGTATACGAAGTGTGAAGGAAGAGGAGAGCAGAGAAAGTTTGATACCTTAGAAGATGCCAAATGAAGGTATTCTTCCTTCATTTAGTAGATTGTTTCTTGGAGGAGTGGGGCACTGAAACCCCAGTTCTCCAAAGATCTTTGGCCTGGCCATGGATAAAGCCAGCATCAGTATAAGTGCATGTATGTACATGAGTGAGTGTTATCCCTGAATTCTGCACTCCCCTCTGCTTCAGTCAGTTACTCAAGTAAAACTAACTTGAGTGGAGCTTGTGTCTGAGAAATTACTTCTTGTGTAGCGGAATGACTGCAGATAGGACAACTCATAAGTAATAGTGCATAGTTCTCTTTAAAGTGTGTGCATAATAGTTAGAAAAATGCATATATAATAAGTTGTGAGCGTTCCCTTTAATTCTAACCAGCAAAACTGAAAATATTTAAAAGTGAATAGTTGGCGTATTCAGCATGGGAATAAACATATATTGGTGAAATGTGTGTTTCCATTTAATCTCGGTATTGATCAGAAGACAATTGATCAGCCAATATCCTGAAAACATTGAGGAGAAAAACAGTGGGGAAAATACAAACTGCACTCTTCTGGCATAAACTAGCAAAAAACCCCAGATGCGATATCTATATTTATGTAATAAAGATATACTAGTCTAAGGAACAAATTATGTTAGCAGGCAAAACTCCTGTTAGCAGGCAGTTAATGAAAAAGAGGGATAATAGAAGTGAGATGGCAAACTAAATGGGTGAATAACTTGTGTGTATAAGGTTTCATGATAAACGAATCTAAACAGCAGTCATTAAGTATAATTTTAACAAGATCTCAAGAACAATAGTATAAGCAATTGAAGAGGCAACAACCCATGGTGGGGCTGTAGCATGTTCTTTCCTTCAGTGATCGTGATAGCACACTAATTATAATTGTCAGTAACAACATCCTGTGGTGAGCAAAAGACTTTCACCGTCATCTTTACATGAATGTATTGTGAAAGGGAAAGTATAGACATCTCTATAAAGAAAAGAGGAAGAAAGGAAAGAGGAAAAAATGCTGAAATAGATAGCAAAATAACTTCAGAGAAGAGGATTTCAGATAAATGAAGTAATAGTAATAACATCAAAAGCCTTCTAGTCAAAAGGCAGAGAAATAACATTGAAAACAACATCTCTGCTTCCTTTTGACAGTTTACAAAATTTAAAATGGAATTTTAAACACCTTTCACACTGCAATATGAAGCTTCATTCAATCAAGGCTATTACATAAGTACGAAGGACTTAGCTTGAGAAAGGAGGCTCAGCATTTTTATCTGGCAGTCAGAGCTCATACTCTTCCTTCCTCCACCTCTGCATTATCGTGCACCCTTTCTGCTTATTTATATGCACCTGCTTTCTAATTAGCATCCCATAAAGTCACACACTTACAGTATATTTAACCTCAACTCATGACACTGTAGCCATTATTGTTTGTATCAGGGAGGATGATTGTTTGAAGATCTTTTACAGAGGACACCTTATTACTTGTCCATGACAGATATCAATTACAAGAAATATCTAATGGGGCTGTAGTCATTGGGAGTCCACAAAGTACAGCTTTAGTGAAGGTTTCTTTCTCTTCCACAAAGGTCATGAAAAGTAAGATTTCTGTCATACTTTCATGTAAAGACATTCAGAAGAATAAGAAATTGGTGTGTTGTAATCTCTTAGAATTTTGAAGACTATCTTCTGAAATTTAAGGTAGGAAGGAAAGGAATTTGATATATTGTAAATTCTAAACAGCAAAAACACAGGATGCTGGTTAACGCATGTGTAAAAAACATCTTAATAATTATTACTTTTTTTATAGCCATGATTTCAACTGAGTTTAGGACGGGCTTGTTCTGCAAATATTTACATGGGAAAGCCAGTTATTAGCAGTATAGTGTTTAGACAAATTTAACCTGTCATCTTTCTGACATCGGTTTATAAAAAGATCAGTCCTTCAAACTGAAAAAAATAGCCTCTAGATACATAGAGGAAGACAAATTTTCTAACAGAGAAGTGCTATGTAAAAGAAAGAACTTCATTATTTGGCAAAAATATAATTGGGGTGGAAAGAAACTACTCGATTATTCTGAAAACTAATCAAACAATTCAAAACTCAAACTGATTTTTTGGTATTTCATATAAATCTGGAAATACTGGCACAGCTTGAGCTATTTGAGCAGTGTTTGGTCTGTTTTTTCCTCTGAGGCATTTAAAGGCCTAAAATTTATTGTCCAATACAAATTCTTCTACTGCTTGTGGACTTCCTATTCTTAAGCATCTGTTTCAAATATTGGATAGTTATTTTATTACACATTAATAGGATAAGACTTAATCATTATTGGAGTTTTATGAACATTCCTTTAGAATGTTATTCTGTGAAATAATTAAATAATCAATATCTTTTGTGAGAAATGGGCAATCTTTTTCATTGGTAAATGTAATTCTGACATGGCTTCTTTGATTAACAGAGGAGAAAAAGGTATGTCACTGTGTTTCTAGGAGCCAAAGTAGACATGTGATGTCTCAGGCCAGGTCATCTTTTTCACCAACATGTGGTGATTGCAGAGCATTGTGTAGTTCTTGTAGAAACTCATGTGGATGTACCTGAAGATGAAATGGTGCCAATGTAGAAAGAGTGATGATAACAGACAGAGGAAATTGAGAGATGTTCTCTGTACTTATGGTCTGCTCGTTCCAGCCTTTTGTGTGGTTTCTGAGCTAAATAAATTCAAGTTCAAGTGCAAGAAGGAAACAATCTTATGTGTGAACTACCTTTAAACTGAAGGATTTGGGAAAAATAGAACTAACAAACCATAACATCTTTCTAGGAAGAGACTGTATAGCAGTATCTGTTATATCACACTCTGTGAACTCAGAGGGCATCTCAAACATGAGGTTCTGAGTCAGCTCTGGAAGTGCTAGACAAGTATATTATGGTGTACGCTAATGTTCTCACAGTTGTTCATGAAGCCATATAACCCAACATTTCTATTTTTAGATTAACAAACAAATATAATTGAGTATTCTATTTGCCACACTCAAAGTAGTTAAAAATATGCCCTGTCCTGTAACTCCTGTATGCTGTGAATTTAATAGATACTGTCATTGATTTGGTGTAATGTGCTGGGCATAAAACATGAGACATAGGTGCAAATTCATGATAACTATCTGACAGCAACAGAAATTATGAAATTAGGTGCTGGATTATTGCCAACAACCAAAATTTAATTTTTTAGATTTGTGAATGTGGACACCAATATTATTTTGGTAACATTTTTCAGTTTCATGCTCACTTTTTGAAGTTGTTTTTTTACTGAATGATACTAAAAAAGTCTTCATGTATAGGCATGCTGTATTACTTACAGGGGTTGACTTTTTATGAGGTGGCTAACTCAAGCTCTTTGCTAAAGATGAATGTAACTAAAGTATTGCCCTTCAAAGGATAGGGCTTTATACTACCCACGAAGATGTTGCAAAATCTGTCATCCATAGTAGAACGCATATTTAAGGAAAAAAGACTGTTGGCAGGTGAATTTAGTCAATTGTATAGTGTATTTCAGAAGTGATGCATAGTGTTCAAAACTTTGAATGATTCCTTGAAAATCAAGTTGTACCTACATTCCTAGGGGCTCAAAGCCCTGGGAAAGGGGAATTCCTACAAAGTTGCATGAGTTTGATAAAAAAAATTGAAAAGGCATTTAGCTTAGGTTTGTTCTAGGTACTTAGTGAATGAGACACTGGTGTTCTGAGTTCTGGAACATAGAACATTCAATGAAGTTGGAAAAGAATATGTATAAAACAAGAGTAAAAAGTTTTTCATCCTGTATGTTTAGAAGTATGGGAGCCCTTTGCCAGAAGTCTTGCGGGACTACTGTTTTAGTATATTAGACTTGTAGGTAGGTGACAAGAAGATCTAGAGTTGTTACTTTAAATTTCAAAGGAATGTTTTGAAATCATTCTTCAGTGTAAGACAATTAAATACTTAGGAATAGGTTTTTCTAATATGATACCTTGTGACCTATTAGGAACTTTTCTTAACATTAAATAATTTTGTAAAGGCATTTATCAGAGACAGAATATTAGGCTAGATTGATCCTGAGGTCAATTATCACCTTTATGTTGCTTGTATTATCACCTTTATGTTTACTGCCTATGGAAGTTTTTTCACACTCTCCCTTCTTTTGATTTTTCTGGAACAACTGAGGAAAAGCCAATCTTTTTGTAAGTGGATGAAAGGGAATTGAAATGGAAAGAACCCTACACAAAGGATATGAAGCTGAAGCAAAATGTTGAATTTTGCGTAGTTGCTCTGTTTTAATTCTCTTTTTCCTTCTAATGGATATTCTTAGTGAGAAGAAATAGTAGCCGCTAGAAGTATGCATGAGACTTCATCCTTTTAGCTGAAGAAAGGATTAAATAAAGGAAGCTTTTCTGAAGGACACTATGCTACTTATTTAGGTCATTTTAAATGTCTATATGAATAAACAGGAGGTTGTATATCACCCTTTCACCTTAAATTTACAGGTTGCAATGTGAAAATTTTGCCTTATAAGTTTCTTAAAGCAGAGATTTTTATTTCTTTTTGTCTTGTAAAAAAAAAAAAATTGTGTATACCAGTGTCTCTCTGAAATAGTAAAACCAAATGAAAGTGTTTGTTATGAAGGATCCTAAGCTTTTGAAACCTAGAAAATAAAGCTTACCTTGTTTGGAAGGACAGCTTGGATTATGATCCAAAAATGTTTTCTCTGTGTAGTGAAAAAATGCCAATGGGTCTAAGAGTGTCATTTTGGCTTGTATAATGAGGGAAACCATGTCTAATTTCCTCAAATCTCACCGTTGTACCTCAAATTTGAAATTAAATGTGGAGAATGTAAACTCAAGGCAAACTATTTAAATCTGTTAGTACTTAAAACCATATTCTGTTTATTATATTATATCCAAATGCATTTAAGATTTTTTTAAAAAAAAATCATTGAAATTTTTAGTGTCTGTAAAGAACTGTAAAATTCTACAGACTACGGAAGTTTTAATAAAGCTCTGTGGCTTTCCAGAATGAGTTTCACAGTACAGGATGAAGTTTTTTTGTATTCGGGAGTGTACTCCTTGTTATAGAAGTAGGTGAATGAAGCTTTTTAATGTATGTTGCATCAGATCAGGTTGGATTATTGGATAGTTCCTGTGGTCTCATGTCTTTGGAATCTGTATTCCACACAGCAAGTTAGAACCATAAAAGAAAGCTGTAATTTCTAGTAAATTTCATAGATTCCTCCCCCTGACCCCAGTTATTTCTCTTATTTGCATCAGAACTTGAGAATGAAGAATATAGGTTAGAAATTGTGTTTGCATACTGGAAAATCCATGATCAACTGAAAAGTAAGAATGATGAATAAATTCATTTTAACTGAAAAGGCAACACGTGAGGCTGATAGTCTTGAGGGCAATATGCATTGACACGTTAATTCTGTACTGTCTTCCATGTGAAATTCTAGCCTTTGCTCTTGTAATGGCAGTATTACTTTTTTTCATGCACGTGGGAGATAACTAGGGTAAAACTAATTTCTTTTGTTTCAAACTTGCTTGAAATTTCACAAGACTAGTTAACTACTAGCATTTTTTTGAAACATTTCACATGGAAAAGTGGTGATGCAGATAATGCGGTGGGAAGTCACTTCCAAAAGGATTTCTTGTATGAAGCAGAACGGAAAACACTATATACAAAAAAACATTGAAACCTCTTATGATACAAAATACATATGTTTAGCTTTTGTTTAGCTTTTTAGGTTTTAAATTATTTTCCCTGAAAGTAACATTTTCAAATTGTAGTATCCTATACAGAAATGATCTCACAAGTTGCTTGCTTTCTTTCTGAAAAAACATGTTGTCTCTATTTAAATGACAGTAACCAATCACTATATATCTGTAAACACTATCAACAGAGAACTTAAATAGTATCTTTGGAGTAGGCTAAAATTAGTTTTCATTACAACCCATTTGTAAATCATTTGAAGCAAATATCTCAAGCTGAAAATGTAAATGTGTTTTTGTTTTTACTGTAGAGATGAGGTCAGCAGAAGTCTGCAACAAATATGATTACTTGGGTGGAGGTGACATGATTTACTTAAATCAGGCAATTTCCCCATTAAAGCATTGAAGCCTCAACTCATAAAGAGACTGCTTAGCAGATGAACTATAATGTCTTCCAGCATTTCTTATATTAGGTGATTTGAAAGAAAAGAACAATTATAAGAATGAATGTATTTCTGTGCTGAGTGGGAAAAATCCAGTTTTTACAGCAGGGGGTGGCTAATTTTCAGCAGATAAAGTAGGGCTTCTTCATAGCAGCTTCTTTACAAATATTGTACAATTAAATATGTATATATATTTAGATTTATATTGCCAGGATAAGACAATGCAACAATGAATCATTTGAGTGGTTAGTTTCTTACACTTTTCCCCCACTTTCAATGCAGAAAATCTTCTCCCCTTCCTTTTCCTCCACACCCAATAGGAACAGCGCAGGTACTGTAATCGTCAGTACTGGTGGGTTTTGGGGTTGTTGTTGGTGTGGTGGTCTTTTGCTTTTTGTGTGGGTGTGGGGTGTGTCGTGTTGCCC
>VFFE01008174.1:1902833-1950333 GCA_008921705.1 Burhinus oedicnemus
CCCCCGCCCCGCGTGCTACTTCCAGTTAGCAAAGATTGTTAAATTGGCAAAATTTTAAACTGCTGCTCTAGCTTCTTTCCAGTCTTACGAGCTGAGCTAGATGCAACACAATAAAACTTGATTGATTAGCAAAGACTGTAGTTACAGTAACAGATATCATATTTTCTATACATTCCGTGGACTGAAAGTGACTGAAAGAAGGAGATTCACAGTTAAATCTGGAAGTCTATCTGAGCACATTGGAGCATGTGTTTGACTTTGAAGAGGTTACACAGAGGTGCTTTTAGTGGGTTGTATTGCTGTTGTGGTCTAAGCATCTTTTTGCTCCTAAGCATTTATATTTGCAGTTGGAGTCTCAAGTGCTGCAGACAGGATTCTAGCCCAGACCTTCAGTCTGATCTAGTAACATGGTTGTATATTCTGCTCTGCTAAGGGAGATGAGATTTGTAAAGAGAGGTGAATTTTCTAATTAGAGCAACCAATGGGTTATTTTAGAATATGGTTTTTTTATCCTTCCCTTACTTTTCACCTTTACAATAAATCTACTCTTCTATGTGCCGTGGTATATAGGTACATTTGATCAAACTAAAAATTGACTTTTCAACGATAACTTGGGACAATGGATCATGACTCAGTAAAAGCACTTAAGAAATTCAAGATGCTAAATGTTTGTGGTCTGCACCACTATTTTAGAAATTGCTATGCATTTTCTTATGGCGAAAGCACAAAAAATATGTGTACTTGGTTTTGGGCACTGTGTTTCTTAAAAAAGACTGAGGTTGCAAAATTCTCTCTGAGATTAGAAGTTCTGGTCTCCTGAATAGCTGTAAGAGCCGAATATTGTGCTCAGGGCTGAACAAACCTAAGAAATTCTTTGAAAAACTTGATTTTAACACAATTAAAGGTTCATTTTAGAGCTTTATTTGGACATTATTTTGCCGTAGAGAGAGTTCAAAAAATGAAAATCACAAGTTGATAAAAATTCCTTTTGGTTTTCATGTCAATGTGGTATCTCCTTCAAAGAAACCATGAAAATATACATTAGTTGCACATAAGTGGGTCTTGGTCTTAGTCCATGCTGCTTGTGATTAGAGCTTGCTGTAGTATCATCATATATTTTTCAATGGGAGAAAGAGTGGGTGGCTGCAGAGGAGCAGGAAGTGTAGTTGCAGCAGACATGTTTGAGAAGAAATTGAAGGTTTAGATTGTCTGCAATGAGGCAACAGCGCATTGCTTAAAAATTCAGTATGTAACCCAAATGTAAGAGCATCTGTTCCAAAATTGATGGCTGTCAGCAGCACCTCCAAAAAGGGCGGTGGTGATCTTAGTCTGACATCTTCTCTCTGATACTACATCTTACTGCTACTAAAGAATATTTACAAAACTATTACACATTTTAGTTTGCTTTTTCAAAATAGTGAAAAGAATCTGGTAATTTTATAATCTATAGTTCGGTTGCTTCAGATTAAGCACATTTTTTGACTTCGAGTGTAAGGGAAAATAAATGGTTAATCTTGACAGTGAATGTCTTGATATTAAAGCACTACATATTGTAAGACCTTGGAACTCAAAATAATTCAAAATAACCTTTTAAATTAAACGGGCACTAGATTAAAAATTTAAATATTTGACTATCCCTGGAAGTGACAGTATATAAAAACAGTCTAGAGTAACTTTTTTATGTCAGTTATAAAACCATAAAACCAGAGATGGAATAAATATAATGAAAACACTGATTAATCCCCCTGCGTTGCAGTGCCACTTCATACTGTTGTAATGTGGACCCTTTCCTCTGATATTACTCAAGAAATACAAACAAGAAGCATTTATTATCTCCAAAGTAGTGTATGCTATAGAGTGCTGAATAAGGAAGTGAGGTATTGCAGCTGTTATCTTCTGAGCTAACTGCTACTGCGTGTTGCATGACCAGCCCTGGCAGGGTTTTTGTTCCCATGAATGAATAGGCTATAAATCTGTCGAAGCTGACACTAGCAGCACTGCTGGAGAGTGTAAAGGGAAAATTTGCAGAGGAATCTTGTGGTCTTTGCTTGCCTGGAAAATGAGTTCAATAAAATGGAGGTGATCAGTGCTTATTTATAGGCCAAGCTGATACATCCAGCATTGGCTGTCAGAGTTTAACTTAGTGTTTCCTCATTTATGCTCACTCTGTAAAGCAAAACATGGCACTGTAAAAAGCTTATATAATGCTGTTATACTGTGCTAGTCACTATTGTCGAAAATAGATAAAGCAAAATAAAGGGAGGAAAAGATAAAAGCACAGATAAAATGTACAGGAAGAAAATGGAAGAGGCTGGCAGATGCTAACACCCTGAGAAAGGATGTGGAGCTGCTCAGAATCATTTTGCTTGAACCCTAGACTGAGGGTGCTTGGCAATTACTGCTGTGTTATAATAGCAGATACATCTTGAACTCTGCTCTGGAAGGCAGGCGTGGGGATTTCATTCTAGTTGAGGGAAAGGACTGAGGAGCTATCTTTTTTTATGTAGAGTTCCCGTTAACATGAAATCCTAAGGTACGCTTGAACTCTATATAATGTGTGTGTATTCAGTTTTATGCAGAGGGCTAATATGTCGATTAGTGTTTTATGGGAAAGGATTTACATAAGACAAATCCAAAATTGTAATTTAATGAAGAAAAATTTTGAGGGATTTTTTTAATGCTTTTAAGTAGGTGTTAACAAAACAAAGCATTTTTTAATTTTTGTTTTTGTTGTTTGGTGAAATTCTATGAACAAACTGATGGTAGGTAATTTCAGGCCTTTGACAACAGTTAATATTAGCAGCAATATTAAAGGCTTGTTAAGTATGGAGAACAGTGCAGTGCTAATTTTTTCCTTAAAAGTTGTTTTTTTTTTTAAAAAGTAACAACGAAAATCTGGTACAAACCACATATACAGTACAGTATAGCCTGTACATAAAAACTGCAGCTGGACTCAGGCTGGCTGAGCAAGTTTCACCTGTAAATAATTGAAATCTTTTATGAACAACTCACCTGATATAAAATAGGAATGGCTCCACCTAGCAAGTTTGTGAAATTTGCGTCCTTGGAGTTAGGGTAGCTCTGGGTTTGAAGCCGGTCAGGACACTCTATGACCGGAAGTATGAAGAATTTAAAAACTAGGTTCACTGGAAACTTGCAGTGAAAGACAATTTTTCCTCTCTCTCCTAATAATTTATCAATTGTTTTAAGCTTACTGCCTATAGCTATATTTCTTGCTGTGTTTAAAAGAGTTGAAGTAAATCTACATGTTCATATTTCTATCTTTGTGCCATAGTACACTGAAGACCCATAAACTGTACTGCTCTTGCCTTCTTTGATAGAAGTGTCCTCTGCCTGAAAGCAGGGAAGATACGGAATAACTCCTCTGAGTAAGTGAACTTTAATGCATGATGTAAGGATGAACTGGGGATATATGTTGTTGTTTTGAATAAGTACTTTAAAAATGAATAATATTACAAGAGCCTGAGAGACCATTGTGTTAGAGTCTTTGATCAGTTGTATTTCTGCAACCCAAGTTCTGTTGTAAATGTAGTTGGAGGTCAGTTATGTAAGAACAGTAAATATAATTTTCCTTCTATCAGTGGAATTTGCCATGAAATGAGAAACAGGAGAGGAGTGAAATTTGTAATCTTTAATTTCTTTTAAGATTTTTCTCAGTGTGTGCATTCAATTAAATAAGTAGTTTAAAAAAAAAAGACTTGCAGTATATTTCTTTAGTCTTGCAAATCCTGTTAGCTCTGTAAGTCTGAGTTGTAAAATTTAAATGTCTTGCCTTGCATCTCTTTATGGAAGCTGAAATATTTACTGATTTTTCTCTCTTCTAGCATTTTCACTAACTCAATTAGTGCAAACTTATCAGAAAGAAAAGTACAATTTTCTTTTGTTCTGAAATTGGTTATTATATTAGTAATAAAATATTTTGAAGATGTTTTGGGCTATTTCAACACACAGACAGGCTTTAAAGGGAATTTCAAATAAGAATGCCAAATTAAGTGATAACACTCATTACTGGACTGTTTCACATATCATTCAGAGCTACTCTAGGGACAATTCTTGAGTTATACATAAAAATAATACTTGACCTTTTGTGACCTATTCCATTTCCAGTCTCTTGTATCCTGTGATGTAACAAATAAGCCTGTCAATTTTCTTGGTAAACATAAAAATCCTAACAACCCAAAACACATTTGAGTGTTTGTTACATCTTTGTAATTCCAAGAAAATCTGGAATGTGCAAATAGTTTCTGAAAAGATCTTTCTCTTATATGTAACTGAAATACTAAAAATTCTTTCTTTTTGTAACAATAGCTAAAGAACCATATAAACGCTTTTCTACCCTCCAGTTCAAGAATCAGTGCATGTATTTTGTTAGCAATGACCCTGTTTCCCTTCTTGCTATTCAGCTTTCAAAAAAGGTATGAAGTATTTGCAATAGAATCGCTGGTTCATTAAAACAAGTGTTTTCCTTTCCATTAAGTTAACAGATCCTAGGTCTAAGTGTCTGTTCTTTTTGATATCCTTCATTTCATTGTGCAGTTCTTGGTGGTGGGTATATTTTCTCTATAAAGAAAACAGTATTATTTGTTGTCTGTAAAGAGCATGTGCCCGTAGTCTGCAGAAGGTCCAGTGGGAACTCATAGCGGATTGGGAGCACTAACTCATTAGATTCAAAACCCCCATAAACAGATGCTAAGCTTTTGCAGCATGTGATTCTTTCTAGCTTGTGCTTTTTTCAGTCAGGTGTTGAAAGAAATTACTGCAGTGAATGTCCACGTACAGGAGATCAGTGTGCACTTTCTACAGTACCAGGATGCCTGAGTTTAGAATGCATTTCTTTTGTGCTTTGTATTAGTAAAAATGGAAGACAAATACTTTCCAAAAGCAAACATAAAGTTGTCTCAAACTGAGAATTTTCTCTACTCTTCAATAAGCAGTTGTATGTTTTTCATTGTTTTCTTAGAATGTATTTGTACTGTTTACAAATGCTATGTTAAAAATATGAATAAAACTAGTTATACCCAGAATGTTCCAAGTGTAGAATCTGGAATAAAAAGAAGCAGCAGGTCAGCTGCTTGTGTTGTGTAAAGCCAAGGAAGTGAGGAGAAAAGAGACTTAAACTTCTCTAGCGTAATGCAAATTGTGTGGTGATTGTCATATCAGAGTGGTACTCTTTAATTACCTACAGCTACAACTTCTTGAATACAACAAATCAGAGAAGAAACATGGTAGGTGATAGTGACAGGCACTTGTTCATGGAGCCTGAAGTAATAAGTGCTGTATGATGTACCAGCTGCCTTTCTTTAAGCGTGCATGTCCATGTGAATGAAGGAGGATTAAGGGAGTGTGGGGGAAAGACCCCTGACAACAGACAGGTATAAAGCCTCAGGATAAACTTCACTGAAGAGTTTAGCCAGATTTTTTTTTTGGTGACTGAGAGAAATAAAGGGAAGGGAGGCCAAAGATGTAAAAAGGTATTTGTATTAAAATGTTAGTATTTAAAACATGTATTTTACTTTTTGCACATGTACAACTGCAATGGTTTAAAGTAATTTTCTTTTCTAGTTGCTGTGGACTGTACTAAATGCATATACACAACAATGTGTACTTTTGAATATATACGTGAGTAAGCACACATCTGTAAGTGATGATCCTAAATAAGAATTTTTGTGGGGGCAAGGTAGGATGGTATATTCAAGTGGTCATAATCAGAGTGCTTGGTTGAAAATCCTGGTAATCCATGAGTGTACCACTGTGTGACTACATTAACACTTCATAATAATGGATGGCAAGTGGGCAGATTTGCATGCAAATTAAATTTTCAACAATATTTCTGCATGCAACTTCCATTACAGTTGGGCAACTTTACACAATTGAAACTGATGACTAAGAAAAAGCATTTATAATTTAGTACATTACAAGAGCAATGCCTGTAATCACCCAGGTTAGCTGCTAAAGTGCCTCTAGAGGTTTGATTAGAAGGAGGAGAACCTTTAAGAGGCTCATGAGGTAGTATCAAGCACTGTGAATTGAAACAGAGTAAAAGAAGCTGTTATAGCCTGGGCTTAGTTGAACAAATCTTAAGACAAACTGATGTAGTACAGGTGACTTCTGATCAGTGAAACAAGGTTTGATCAATCAAACAATGAAGAGATGCTAATAGTATGATATTTATATCAGAACCAAGGCCACATTTTGTTAAACTGTATATGCAAGACTTTGTTAAATGCCCATCGAAAAGAAAAGGTGATTGGTGACATGAAGCATGCAAGGAAAGGGATACCATTTAGTATACCAGGCCCTCAGAAGTATAGAACGTTCACAACCCCCCACGGACCTTTCAACATGTCACCACATAATTTCTGTATGTGTAAAAGATTTGTTTTGTATTTACATCATGCACAGTTGGTTTTGTGTGAGATCCATGTGGAAGTGGAGATGAATAATGCTGAATCAAAACTCAGAATACACTGCCCTCTCCTGACAGTTGGGTCAACTTAGGAGCATGCAAGTGAAACACCTCATTAATTTTTGTTAGAAGAAATTTTGGTGCTCAATCCTTCAGCCTTATGGTTATATAACTTATAAATGCTCTTCCACTGTGATAGTGTGGGGTTTTTTGTCTTTTATTATGAAAAAAATTAACGTAGGTATTATTTGCTGGCATTCATAAGTTGATCATCTCCTGTTCCAAAAAGATCCTTATAATATTTTAAAAATATTTCTCATACTGCTTGTTATCAATTTACATAGATTCAGAACTGGCTCACTAGCAGATTGTTGAAGATCATTAACATGACTGAAAGTGGTGGCAAGGTGATAATGAAATTAGCATCTTTCTTTTCCATAAACAGGTTAATTTTTTGAGGGGGATACAATGATGAGTGATAACTGAAAGTAGAAAGAAGTGCACGAGAAGTTTCTAGGTATTGCACTGTGTTGTAAATTTTTCATACTGCATAGCAGGGGTTTAATTGGAAGTGTGTTTCTGGTGGTGGCCATACAGACCTCTTAGATTTTTCAAATACTAGATTCTTCCACACATTTGAAGCCAGGTTGCATTTTGTCAAATCCCAGTTATAGAAATTAGGACTGTTTTTTGTCTGATATTGAGATTACCTCTTGACGTGTTCTTAGGCCATAGCTGAAAAAGATTGAGCGTAAACCTTGCTATTGTTCCTACTTATTCTGAGAAAGTAGATCATGAAGAAATGAAAACCTTGTCAATTATTTGGAAAATCTCAGTGAAGCTTTCTTGCCTTCAACAGGATATGTCTAACGTCCTCCTGAAAGGTGACTGCATTCTTTCTGTGTTCTATATATACGACTTACGGGTACATTACCTAAAAACACCAGTAAACAAGTATTTCTGCTCCATATATTACACACGTGACTTTGTTTCTTAGAACTTCAGAAGCAGATCGTATCCTGCCTTCAAAAGTCTTCCTTTATTCAGGGGTCATGAACTGATTTCTAGCAGTCCCAGAAAACCACAAAAATAGTGGCTCTGGCTCCAGAAAACAAAGCTTAATACAAAAGCTGATCAGTGTATCACCACACTAAGATTAACTGGGAGAGAATTATGAGGAAAAGTAAGTGGAAAAGTTTTCACAAGAATGGCAAAGAGTAATGTTAAGATGTGCAGCAGCTCTGATATACAGGAACTTGGAAAAAACTTAATTTCTGGTGGAGCTCTCACAGGACTAGATAAACTTGTACACACACTTCATCCAATATACCTGTTAAATTCAGTGCTCCTGTAAGAGCTTCTTGCTTTCACCTCTTTTGTCTGGTGCTAAATCATGACCACAAAACCCTGTCTTACATTGTTTTTTCTCTTTTTCTCACAGCTCTGTACACTGTACTTTTTAAAATATAAATTACGTACCACAACTACGCCTGATCCCATGTTGCCGCTGTTGGCATAATACAAGTACACAGGTAAGTAATCTGAGCTAGGAGTGCATGCTTTTTCCTAGCTAAGGGCTGTTGAGAGCAGCTGCTCCCTCTTTCAGCTGTTGTTTAGGATTGATGATTGAATTCTGTTCTTAACACTGAAGGTATAATATCAGAGTGGTGTTTGTATTTTCCTACAATAAACTGCCAAGCCTACTTTAATAGGCACTTAGCCACACCCTGCCATGTCTGTCCCTTACCCCAAGTTGTCAAATTAATATTATACATACATATATATATATTTATAATACTAGGTAGTTTTACAAATGAGAATTGTGCTACAGATGCTGTCATAACGAGTCATGTTAATCTAAAAATACATACAGTAAGTTTTATATATATGCCCTGTGACACTGGTACTATTTTTGAAGCAATGATATTGGTGTTTTCCCAGATAGATACCATCTATGGACACAAGGGGAATGTGTGTATAATTTTTATGTACTGCTTTTGGGCATATTTATATTAATGGCAAATAGAATAATGCTGTCTTAATATGGTACAGTGCTTTGCAGCTCAGAGGCCTATGATGACATCTCTGTTCCTGTTAGTATCAAGCTGCTGGAGAAGAAGCTGCTGATCTGGAGCGTACAGCTGAGTTACTAGGAAGCGACTGGTGAGAGGTGACATAAAACCTGTGCAATCACAAATGAAAAGGTCTTTTTATTTAGTTAGCCTATAAAGTTGCAGAAGAATCTATAATGTGTGTATATCGAACTATCATCCCTTGGGATGGAGATAATGTTGACAGTAAGGAAAACAACTTCAAAGAAATTCTAAAACAATATCCAGTTCTTAATGAAATAAAACCTATTCCTCATTGTTAGATAATCCTGCTTTTTCAAGATGCCGTTATTAATGCTGCTGGTAAAAAATTTACCACTTCTCCTAGCAAATGTTGTGATGTTGGACTGTTGACTGGTTAGCATTAATATAGTTATGAACTGCATATGATAATGTAATTTTTCAAGGCATATCTTTAACATGTAATTATTTATGCAAATTACACTAAGAGATATTGTAATATTGGTTATGCAGATTCAGTGCAAACAGCATATTGGTGCAAATACTGTTTATGTGAAATTAAAAGTAAGGTTTTTATTGCTCATTGAGAGGAGAATTGATTGTCAAGTTTTATGAATCCTAAAATGTAGCCAAGAGTAAAATGGCAACACTTGTTGAAAAGCTGGAAACACTGATCAATGCAAGTGTAATATTTTAATCCACCAAAAATATTTTTATTTAATTGTCTAAAAGCTCTTTTGATATAAAAAGATGGGCAAAAGAATGGTGTCTCTGTGCTTCTTAGTTTCATTATGTATGTAAACAAATACTCATGAAATTAGTGATACTTTAAATTAAATGGATATGAAATATATTTAACACTTGGTTAATTGTTCTAATAAAGACTTACTAAGCGTGGATGTTAAAGCATAGACCGTAAAGGAGTTATTCCTGATTTTCATTCTAGAACAAAAGAGAAAATATCTGTCTGTCTCTGACTGTGTTCAGTAAGCAAGGCAGTGATTAAAAAAGTCTGTCCTTTGCACCCTTCATATTTAGAAAGGGGAATACTTTACAGAGCTTTCACTTGAGAATCTCAGTTGCTGTACCATCTTGTATTTCCCTTTTGCAATACAATCTTGGCCTCTTCGCGCACAAAGTTCAAGTGTTGGGAGCGGGTGAGATGGGGCTTCAAGATAAAAATAGAGTTTAAGTTGTAATTTTCCATCATAGAAGAGAGAAATCACTAGCCAAGAATGAATACAAGCTACCTATGGCTGATCAGCTCAGCCTAAATTCCACCCAGGGTTCTGTGTCAGTGTATGGTGTTAACTTTAAGGGCCTTGAAGTAGCCTTCATTCTCTGATTGTGGTTCCAAATATGTCCTCTTTGTTAGCTGAGATCATTTCCTCCTCCCTCACATGTAAGCAAGGTTTTGCAGGAATAAATGGTTAGTGCTGAGTTTGCCAGGCAACAGGAATCTCTAGGGAGGCTTAAAATGTCCTCCCCTTAAAAAATGTCCAATTTAACGGCGGTATTTAGGTGTTTGAGGCCATACACTGTTTGCAACAACTATGATGGCTGTATTATGATAATGGAAGAAAGCTACATTATGAAATAAATGCATTCTAGGTTTTCCTTGGCAACATAATGTAAGGATCGTTCTGCGTGTTGCTACTAAAGAATCAAAAACAGTTTAGGAAGTTGATGTGAACACTGTTTCTTGTCATGCGGTTAATGGATCTACTGTTGTATTTGTGTTCTTTCCAGCTCTGCTGCCTTACATCAATGAAAAATTATGTTTTTTCTTCAATACCACACTAGTCATCTTTATATTCAATGTATTCCCCTTCAAATCTTTCAGTATAAAATGTCTACCATTTTACTGGGTTTGAGTCTTTTCCCTGGTTCCTGGCAATGGGAAAGGATAGTTTTTCTTGATTCCTGGTGTTGCATTTAATAAATTCAGTTTGCTGTAGTCATGTTGATGTGTGAACAAATGCACTACTCCTTTTTTTTTTTTTATTTATTTTTTTTATTTATTTTGTGTATGTATGCGGGTATGTAGAGCTGGCTGGAAACGTGGCTGTATGTATTTGTTCTGGTTTTGCTTCTGGTTAAAGCAACAATAAATCTTTTGACCTAATAGATAGAGTATTTATACCCTCTCTAATCCTTCTTCACTTTCCCAAAAGCTGTTGCTTATGATTGGCTGGGCAGATTTAGGAAACGGAAAATCTTTATGAAAAGCAGTTACAGTGCATGCATAGTAGGCGTTCTTCAGATTTAAAGAGGTCAAATTGATTTTTGTGTGTGTGACAGAATTTGTTCCTGGGGTGAGACTTTGAAGTAAAATTTCAAAGCATTGACTAGGGGTACAGCTCTGCAGCCTCTTATTGACTTTGTTCAGAGATCAGGAGTTAAAACTGCATGCTGCACTTTGAAAATTTACCCCTAAGTATTGAGTTTTACCTCAGAATAATTTTTTTCCAATAATTTAATAAACCCCTGAGAATGTGGTTTATAACGGAAATGCTGACATACTTACATTTAATGCTAATCACTGAAAATTAGTGAGATCTTTAAACAGAACTTGGGCAAAACCTGTAACTCATGAGTCTCCTGTAGTTAATTAACAGGAAACATTTCAGAAATGCACAATCCTCAGAACACTATGTTAGCAGTGGACATGTCAATAGTAATATCATATTTTATTTTATTCCTTATGCTTGGCGTTGTCCTCCAATTCATAGGATAGCTAGGTGTTCAGAAGCACTATTTCCCAAACATATATATGCGCTGTGGAATTGAGCTTGTCAAACTTAGAAGCTCATGGTGAGGAACGTTTGTATACGATAACAGCATGACGGATTCTTTAATATAAAAGTGTCAACAAGATTAGTGCTGTTATGATCTTGTTTGTTTGAGTAGGACCTCAGAAAAGAACATCATCCGGTCTAGAAACTGTGGTGACAATGTCCAGAACAATGATTCTGAGTCCAGGCATGTTTGCTGTGCTGCTTCCTCTTGCTTCTCCGTGGCTCCTTTGTGCTTTTCCCCCACATTTCTCCATGGTAAAGTAACTGCAATGACAATCTAATAAATACGTTTGGAAAGAGAGTCGTGGGGCAGTGAGGAATCGCTGGTCTTGGAGATGAAAGATGAATTTTGCTTACGCAGGGCTGAGGTTTGGGAAACTGACCTTAATTTCTGAGCCCTGTAAAAAAGACTGGATTTTTTGCATACCGTAGCTGCTTTGTGTTGTTTCGGTGGTGGTTGTGTTTTGTTGTACTCGCTAGAAAGGAGATTCACTAGATAGAATTGTTAGCTATAAGTCTGATCATGGCTTCTTTGCTCTCCCATCACATTTCCTCTACTTGTGCTACTTGTACAGGAGCTGATGAAGAGAAAATGCCAGCAACATCTATATCTAGAATTTTGTATTGTGGGTTGACGGTCTCAAGTCTTAGTAATCTAAATCAAAACATAATGCATCAAATATAATCTCCTTAGAAGAGCATTTTAAAGAGGAATTTGAAGGAAAATGGTGTGGTGGACCTGTGGATCTTTGCAGAGCTCATGGAGGGCAGTGTGCGAGAAAACGCGTAGATAAATTTGAAAAAGGAATAACTAAATGCGTGTTTTCCTTTAAAAAAACCTCTTCCCCAAATGCTAACATTTAATATTTTTAGTCACAATGGAACTCCTGAATGTCACAACCAATTTATACGATTTTCTGTAAAAAAACAACCAAACAAAAACCGTGCATCTGGACTGACAAGCTGTATGCCAAGATTCAGCCAGATGCAATTTGAAATGTCCAAGACATTAAACGTGCCCTGAAATAGAGCTTTTAATGGAAGTGCCACCTCAGTCTCAGCTATAGTGAATGCCAGTGTAACACACTGCAAGGAATTTATCATGCTAGATCTCAACTTGCAAGTAGGTTACACTAATCTAGAAGTAAATATACTGGAAGTCTGCAGAAGTTAATGTCTGGAAGGTGATTTTTTTCCATCATGTATCCCATCCTGCCGGTGTATTTTGTTTGTAGTAACGTATTTCTGATAACTACATAAATTTTACCAAACGTAAAGGAAAAAAAAAGAAAGAAAGAAAAAAAAAGTTGTGTGCTGTGTGCTTGGTATGCATCGTTTTGTTTCTTTCATTAATTCTTGCTGGCATTCTGGATGCTCAGATGAACAATAGCAGTAGCCTGTAAAGATCAATACCAGATTGCTGATAGTGCCTATCTATTCAAAGAGCAGATTATTTGATAAATGGTTTGGTCCATGTGTTTTGACATTTGTTAGCTGTATAGCCCAGACCAACTGGTAGAGCTGTAGTTCCATCATAAAAAGCAGGAGCAACAAATAGAATACTTCCTTTTTGGCACAAACCCCATATATTGTAGTTTTAAAGCTGCAAGCAGATTTCAAGAGAGAAAAACATCGTTTTTAAAAGTTCACATATGTTTTTCTTAAGTTTTGTAATTATGGTCTATGAATATAATTATTTGTATTTTATGGCTTTGTAGTTGACAGGATCCAGATCTCATAAAATTATAATCCTAGCCATTTTTTTTATGTCAGCGTCTCTACATAGTGGATCAAACCGAATCCTCTGAGAGAACTCATTTCTATCTTCGCCCAAAATTTGCCCTCTTTCAAAAAAACTGGGAAATTTAATGAAAGACATGCAGTGACAAAAATATCCAGAGCAGACTCAAAAGTTAATGAAACAAGCATCTGGAACTTTACACAAGCTCAGATTTCAATTCCTCGTACTTAGGTCAAAATTCTGAATTATTTTTGGAAGACATGCTTATCCTTTCTTTTCTCTCAATGTCTTATAATGTATGCTCAAATGTCTTTTAATGTATGCTCAAGTGCAAAGTCCTGCACTTTATATGCACTTAAACAAAGGACACTTTGTCATTTAGGTAGTGGTAGTAGTCAAAATCTTCTCTTTCTTCCAGCCTCAGAGAACCAAATAAATCTGTTTGTGAAAGGCATATGGCAGCATGCTCTGTAAACTGAATTCAAGAAACAGTTATAGTGACTGGATTTATTTCAAGGTATTTATGAGAGGAATTTATGAGTAAATTTGCAAGTAAAATTATAATTCAAAATTTGTAAGTAAATTTGTAAGTAAACTTATAAGTAAAAAGACTAGACAATTCCTTGTTGTTGCATTAAGAGACTAAAAATAATTGTTTCAAAAGTGATTTGCAGTCCTTTTACAGGGAGACCTCATACAGGTGAAAAGTATTACTGTAATAGATATGGCAGGAAAAATACAGTGACAAATTGTACCTGACACACTTCAACTTCAAAATACATTTTAGAGTCTTATAAGCAAACAGGAAAACAGCATCATTCTCCCCATTTTGTGACTTTGACCTCATGTGGTGAGAAAAAGGATGGTGTTTGCTTAGAGGTCCCTGCCCTCTAAAGGTTTCTCAGGGGTTCAGTTAGGGCATTACTTGCTGAGTATGTAGTGAAGGGTGTATAAACCTTGTTCCTCTGCCTCTTGCCATGTGTGACAGGTCCTTCTGTGCCAGGAGTTCCTTAGGCTTTTGTGAGCGTTGCTGTCCCTTTTGGAATTTGGAAGGATTTCTCTCCTCTGTCAACAACAGAAGAGGAAATTGCCCAGTTGTGATTTAGCAGCTTTTGTAGATACTTGGGTATGGGTCTGTGTCTGGATCTCTGATAGGTTAAAATGTGCTGTTTTTAACGGAAATGGATTTTAAGGAAGACTGGGAATGGGGTTAGAATTTCTGGAATAGCAATGACAACTTGTTTCTCCTTTCTTTTAACCCAAGATGGTGATAAACAAGAAAGTTGGTCGGAGAATAAGATAGGAGGAGTTAGGGACTAACAGTTTTCCTCCATAAAATGGAGAGGAACATGATAGCAAAGACAGTCTGAGCTGGAAGAGGTATTTCTGGGTAGCTCTAAGGATAGATGAGATTTAACATAGGTAAATACTATGCTGTGTACCTTGTCCTCTTCCTGCTTGTTATGAACAATCAGAGGTAGCTTAATGTAGAATGGTAGAAAATGGGTGTCTCAGCAGGGGGCTTGATCACTCGCTAAAAGGTACATACTGTATTATTTACTGTTTAAGGAATGGTGTTATGCAATCTGGTATCAGAGGATGATCTTTGCTTTTCTTTTTTCTTTTTTTTTTTTTTTTTCTTTTTTAAGACTTGCAGGAGGAAAATGTAAAATGTCAGTATTTCTCCTATAAGTCATTGGCAGCAAGTAGGTATAATCCCTGAACCATTACTCTCAAAATCATCTTAAAATAGCCACTTTCTTGTTTTCCTGGTGCATATATGAAACAGGTGTATTAACATATTAATGATCAGATGTTATATTTAGCTCTGCATTTTAAGAATCTTTAGCAATGTAGAAAAGGATGATTTGACAGGCTTAATTCAACACTGGGCAACAAATAAAGCTTATAATGAAATTAACATAAATCATTAGCATTAATCATTCAGTATTATTGATAGCCATATAAAGAAATGTATCACAGCCCTGGAAGTAAAGAAGAGAAGAGCAATATTTCTTGCCAGCTGTCCTGACGAGCTATGAGCCCATATGGTAGTGGTACTGGCTTTCCTTTCTAATTTTCCTCCTCTGCTTGAGCTGTCAGAAGCCCCTCTCTCTCCTTTTCTTTTCCCATAGACTGCAGCTATAGCTTCTATGCAGCTTTTTTGAAAATGCCAGCTTTTTAGAACAGGTCAGACTCCATCAGCATCTATGACTGTCACTAGCCATGTGACCAACATGAGCAAACTAGCTAGGTGACAATTAACATGCAGTCTACATTTGTCGTTTTCAATTTGGTAACCTTCACTTCTACTTATACTTTCATCTCCAAAATACAGTAAGAGTTTTCCACACTGGGAAACAACATACTCCTAAAGTAGCATTTGGAAATGTGTGTATTTGAAATTTGATATGAAGAAATTGAATAAATGCAGGGAATTTCATGGTGTTCAGTCATTATTCCCTGGATAGCTTTCTTTGCTTGTGTGCTTCCTTCCCCTCCTAACCTCCCCCCCTCCAAGAAAAAAACCCAAAACCTGAGGTTAAAATAATGAACACTGCTAGTACTGCTTGTGCTGGAAGCTTTTGAGAACCTGAAGTTACTTAGTCATCTTTATTTATCTGAAGTAAGCTCAATGAAACATTAGGAAAACATGGGTACAGGGACTAAGTAGCAGGACTGACAATATATCCCTAAAGCTATAATCTTGGATGCTTGTTCTAATCATAGACACTGCATCCTTTCTTCATAGTTTTGGCATGGTTTCAAGTGTGAGACAAATCTTCCTGGTCAGCGGTGCTCAGACTCAGTGCTGTAAGAACACAAGCAAAGTAGGTGCACTGGGGAGGTATAATCTTTGGATGGCAGTGATGAAAATTGCCTCCTTTTCCATTGTTTTATATCTTTACCTGCTCCTTTTAATGTCTTTGTATTGTATGAGCAATTGAAATCATTCTGCCTCTCATGAGTGTCTCCATTTTCCTAGTTAAAAAGAAATATAAAATGGCTTCAAATTAAGAAACCCATGCATATGCAAGCAATTTTTACGTTTCTTTGTAACTTTTTACAGTTAGTTCTTTGTATTTACCTTTAAAATGTCTAAACATATGGAAAGTAAGGCTTTTCCATTCTTAATTCAAGATCACCTAATATACAAAGGATATGGCTAGGCATTGTCAGAGCATTGCGCAATACTACAGTACTGTCAGCTCTCCTTAAAATGTCTTTCTTTTTAAGTGTCTTGGCTAAAAGGATCTGGTATACTTAAATGCAGGTTACTAAATTTAAAGTTCTTGGCCTTTCTGTTGAATAATTAAATATGATTTTTCAAAGAACAAGGTTCTGCCTTCTATTGCCATAAAATATTCTTCATTTTCAAGTTAGTTACATGCAAAAGAGCATAAAGAAAACACGTGCTTGAAGGAAACATGTATGAACATAGAAAAGAATCTCATACTTCGTCACTCTTGGGCAATCATGTGTTTGCCTTTTAAATTTGCATGGGACCTTAATCTCCAATATAGAAATACATACCATTCCCTTATGCTCAAAGTCAGTGTTGCAAGGGAGCATAATAGCCAGGACTGGTATCCTATACCAAAGCGAACAGATCCCTTAATTTCATGGTTTAAAAAATACTTGAGTTGACCTCAGTATAATTCCTGTATTTTAGTCATTTAGGTGTCATGGCTCAGTAATCATTCATTAACTATAGTGCTTTTCAAATGAAGAACTGAGATGAAAATTTTTCTTAATGATGACAAGTGATGTAATTTAGTTTTATTCGTATATTATAGTGGTGCCCGCTAGCGCCGCTGTAGTTAAGGGTCTGTCAGTGGTTCTATTATAAACCCCTATTTTCAGAGGGTTTATAACTCAAAAATTGATTTTAGACTTAAAACTGCCACCCAAGGTCTAAGTCCTGGAGGTTGTTTTTATATACAAATTGGTATTTTTGGGAGGAGAGGAGGAAAGGTTAATAGTTTCTCAATGTAAGAACAAGACTGAGGATTTTCTGTTTTAGATTTGTATTTGTACTTCTATCATACTAAAAACACTTCATCTGTCTCAACACCAAAGGAAAAAAAAGCCATTATCAAGTACTTTATGACCAAAGAAAGGCTGCAGATCTTATTAACCACAGTGTAAGAATTGAATTGTTCTGGGGCTTGTAAAAGCAAGTCCATGGCTTGGAAAATCCCATGACATTTGATCAGAAGTTGAAATCTCTTTGAGTGTAGTCATTTAGGAAACTGGGGTAGGGATGAAGCAAGGCCTCCTCTTTCTCTATGCAAGGCAAGAGAGTCAAAACAGATGTGCTGTTTTGCCTTATGCTATAAAGAAGCTGCAACAAAACTGGTACTAATTTTATAAAGGTAATTTTCAAAGGAGTGTAAGGTACTTATCAGGCCTTAAACGGCATCTCTGGAATTGAGAATAGGAGTAAATGTAGCAGTGGCTTACTAAAAGCTCATGGGGAGTAAGGAGAATGAGTTTGATCCTAGCTGGAACAAAATGACGACTGCTGCTTCTGTCCTGATGGAAATGGGAGCTCCAGCAAGGAAACCTCCATGACTAGACACACAGAAGTAGGCTGATGAGAGGAGGGAAAGCCTTGGTGCTCTCTGTTCTGCGTAGGAGTCCTCAGAAAAGGGGGAGCTACACACTGAAAGAGAATCCCAGGCCGGGTGCCAGTCAGCTCCTATTGATTTGTCCTCTAGTAACCACACTCCTGCTAAGCTGAGAAGAAACAGGGTTGATCAACTTCAAAGCTGTCTGTTGGAAATGGTAGTAATACCCCACTGGAACTATACTATTAAACCAGAATAAATATAAAATTAATGCCAAGGATATTGTAGAATTATTATAGATTTACTTTGGCTTACCTGATGGTCAAATCTCATTCTGCGAGTCTTTAAAAATGACCTCATAAACATTAGAAACGAATAGGTGGAACCAGAACCTGGAAATCTGAAGGCCTTGCATTTGTATCCAAGCTTTGCATTGGATTCTGGAATGTACAGTGTAGATTCACTACAGATGCACATGTTTTTTTCTTACTGTAAGAAACAAAAGAATAAAAAAAAAAAATCAAGTTATTTCAGTTCTCCTGCATCTATTGGAATTATTTATGATTAATGGTCCTGTACTTTGTTCTCAGTCCAGGTCTGCTGTCACTCGCAACTATAGATAGAAATATGAGAATTGGCAGCTGTTAGATATGCATCGCTCTCAGAAGAGAAAAAGAAGCTTGATATTTCTTGAGAAGGGAAAGTTTCTGACTAGTTTTATAGTCTAGAGAAACAGCATAGTGGGTTGTCTAAGACAATATCCTCCAACTAGACCTATCTGTTTACAAACCCACAGTTATCCTATGGAGACAGTTGATCCTTTTTGTCTTTAGAAGCAATAAGTTCTACTCTTTTCTCATAATAACAAAACGAAATAATTTCAAGATATTCACGTAAATGTTAAAAATTGGTTTTTCAAGAATAATAAAAAGCCTCCCACTAGATCCAAAGGTATCAATACACAAGAAAAAGTATGTGTTTTTATCTCATTCTCACCTTTCTCTTTAAGAAAGATTAGAGAGATGCTTTGTTTTTCCTGCTTCTGGCATCTTATCATACATTGCAATGCACTGTACTGCAGAGAGGATACTTTCTGTACAGATGTATAGAAACTATATATTATGTAAGACCTATTTGGTGCCACACCGTGTATAAACGCAGACCTTTGGTTCTTACATTAGGGAAAGGAGAAGAGGAATACATACCCTTCTGTTTCTGATTCATGGCCAACTCTGCCTCCTTGACTAGTCATGCTAGGTTATGGGCTGTCTGCAGATTTGAAGAATGCTTGGACTAGAGAAGGGGAATAATATCTGGGAGAACAGTTCGGGACGGATGGTTAAAAGCAGATGGAGTTGTGTAACGATAGATGCTAATACGAATTTAGGCATACCATTTCTTTATGTTCTTTAAATTTCAGCTGTTTGTAAAACATAAGATTCAATGGAATGCTTGCTGTTAGTGTGGTTTATAGCTTTGTGAAAGATGCGTGGTGAAGCAGTATATTGTACATTTAGAGTATGAGTTTTACTGTGCATTTTAAAAAAATATTTTTAAAATTATTGTATTTCACAGAATCACAAAATCACAGGGGTTGGAAGGGCCCTCTGGAGATCATCTAGTCCAACCCCCCCTTCCAGAGCAGGGTCACCTAGAGCAGGTTGCACAGGAGGGTTTTGAGTGTCTCCGGAGTCAGAGACTCCGCCACTTCTCTGGGCAGCCTGTTCCAGTGCTCTGCCACCCTCAAAGTAAAGAAGGTCCTCCTGATGTTTAGATGGAACTTCCTATTTTCAGTGCAAGTATTTCTTGCACTGAAAAATTCCTTTGGAAATCTTCAGTGTTTCCCAGAATAGGATTACCACTACAAGGAAGGTAATCTCAAGTTGTATTAACTAGCACAAAGTTAAATATGCAGAACACTATCTGCTTCTCTCAGATGGTTTTATGAAGGTTAAAATTGAATGTAGCTCTTAGTCCACCATTGTTAGCCCTATGGAGCAGTAATTTTCAATAGCTGTCATGGTATTTTGAC
This sequence comes from Burhinus oedicnemus, assembly GCA_008921705.1. Taxonomy (NCBI): domain Eukaryota; kingdom Metazoa; phylum Chordata; class Aves; order Charadriiformes; family Burhinidae; genus Burhinus; species Burhinus oedicnemus. The sequence continues at coordinate 1,922,475 of VFFE01008174.1, forward strand.
GGAAAAAAATTTATGAGCCTCCAAATAGTTTTTATTATTAACAAAGTACTTAATCATATAAAGCTGTTATATAATGAAGAACTCTGTGGTTTTATTTTTACTATCTACTTTGTTACTGCATTTTCAACTAACCCCATTATTTAAAAAAAGATATTTAGTAAAATAGCCATTCGAAAGGCTGAGATCTTTGTGTTTTACTTTTCTTTTAAGATAGTTGTGCTAATATTTGAAAGATTTGCAACACTATAGAAGTAATACAACAAATGTAATTTTTGAATAAGTCCTACTGAGAATTATGCATTCTGGAATAAAACTGGTTTTGCCAGAGAGTTAGTATTAGTCTGTAACTAATCAGCCACCAAAAAGGAGCTACCTGATGATTGTTTTTATCATAAGGGCAGGTTGGCTTTTTTTTCTTTTCCAGGAAAACAAAAGTTTAGTTTTTTTTTTCTTAAACCAGTCCTTGTATACAGACAATACAGCTGACTAATATATAGATGTGTGTAGATAGTTGTTACCTCTAGTCTTCTGTAATTGCAAGTAAAGATCTACCAACTCAAATCTGTCGTACACATGTAAGCAGAGATTTGCATCTTTGAACATGTGTGTAGCACCTTTGAACACTAGCTGTGTAAGCAGGGGTTCATTGCTGATGACAGCAAATCTTCTGGCTGCCAACTGCTATCTGAGCTCTCCCATCATTATTATATTAAATGATTTCACAAACACTCAATTTGTTGATGAAACAACTGGTAGGTTGTGGAAATATCCACCCCCCCAAACCAGGGATGATACCAAGAACTTGAGGCACATACTAGTTTGTGAGAGTGATGCATTAAACGTGACAGATTTGAATTAATCTAGTCCACTGATTCATGTCTTTCTATCTGATTAAAACTACAGTGGAAGATAAGGACAGATTGATACTGTAGAAGTTGCACATTTTTATAGGGTTTTGGTTTCCGTTAAGGACACACGTATTTCTTTATGGACCTGTTTTTTGTTGTAGGCAATGTAATTAATTATATAATGCAATTGGATACACTGTGAAAAAGACTGTGTTGAGGAAAACTTGGTGTCGTAATTTGCCTGTTCTTATTTCAAGCCATTTGCATATGTGCAAGCAGCAGAAATTCTGCTGGCTTTGTAGGCGAATTGCAGTACTGGTGGCGAGTACAGATTATGCATCTGTTCTTGCATACTTAGATTTGATCAATTCTCTTTTGTGCTCTTAAACCTAAGAATGGTATTAACTTACCCATGATCTGCCTTCAGTGCACACCAAATCTATTTGTTTAAGATGGGTATCTGCCGAGGAGCATATTTCACTAGTTTTCTACAAGTAGTAGTGGCTTCCCAGTTTTTCATTCAGTTTACAGTGGTGGTCTCATGTGACATCCTCCTGAGTGGATCAGCAGTCCACCTGAGAACACGTTACTGCTTTTAAAATCAGCAAAAATGCTCTTTAAAAAAGCTACCAACCACTTGTTTTCTTTAGTGAGGTACTGGCATGATAGTTTCTATATTAAGCACCTAATTTTCTCCTTCCTAGAAAACGGGTCCAAAATAACTGCTAACAAAACAGAAGCATTTTGGGGTGTAGCACAAAGATGCTGTTTTTCTTAAACATTTAGGAAGTGTGGAAAATAAGGAATAGCACTAGTGATGGGAGAAAGGTGTTATCTTTTGCTGGTTTATTTTACAGTTTGGACTACGTTAAATCTGTGTTGACAAAGCATGCTTTGAAAAAATTCATAAGGTGCTTAGTGTTGCAGACATTCTGGTTTTGTTTTGCAAATCTAAAACCAGCGTAAAGGATAGGCAAGGCTAACACTCTCAGTGTCTCACCTGTCTGGTATCTTAAGCAGATGCATAATACACCATTACAGTCACCAGGAGCATACATATGCATAAAAAGTATTAGGGATGAATCATGATATTGCGAGTCATGGAAACGGAATTTTTAGACTTAGCTTATCATTAAATGGCAGAAATTTTATGACTCTAGATGTCTTCTACTGGAAATAAACAGTATCAGCTCAGTGAATACACATGTGCTTTGGACCTTTCCTAATTATCTAACTGAATCAGGATTTTAAGATTCAGTTAATAAAGATGTCCAAATATTCAGATACCTGCTACCTGCTTCTACACATGGGTAACACCAAAAAAGATGAGCTTTTCAGTGGCAAAATCACTGGAGAAGAAAAGTCTTTTTTTATTTTTCTTAAGATTTAAAACCTCCAGGGCAGTTAGAAAACCATGTTTTTCATTGAACTGTGTCTTTTTGAAATTCACAAACTTGACATGTCATTGGCATGACGTGTCTCAGTCCGTTACACAGAAATGCCACATTACACTGTGTGACGTGACAGGCTGACAAAAAGGGACATGACGCACCAGCCCAATGGGATGTCAAGCCTGAGAAATTTAAGCCACGCTGTTTGCTTAAAAAAAAAAATTAAAAAAAGCAAGGGGGGCACACTCCATGCTGATATCCAGTACTGTTGGATTTTACAGTTTCTGAAAGGTTTTCTTGGTTCAGTCGTGCCTTCCTCTTGTGTTTGATAATAGACCACGCAAATATAAGTTTCTGCTTTTGTTTGTTTTATCCTGTGGGACCACAGAGTCTTGAGTTCCTCCACAACACTTGGCAAACCTTTGTAGAAATCCTATATCCTCGCAGTGCTTGTGACATGGGGACCTGAGTTACTGAAGTACATTGTACTACGTTTGGGATTGCTACACGCATAAACAAGAGTTGTTCAAAGATCACTGTGATAACATGACATGCTGTAAGTCACAGTTCAAAATCTATGAAAGTTTTAGAAATTTTTTTTTCAGTCGTGTTAGGTTTCTAGAAGACAGTATAAAGTCCATCCAGGGCAGGACAAATGGAAGGGCAGGAGAGCTTAGAATTAAAAGAGCGTTAACAGACAAGTTTTTCTTCTGAAAAAGTCTTTCCCTCGATATTTGTTTGCTTTGAGTAGCAGCAAAAGTATTTCAATAATCTCTAAAGAGTTTAAGAACAATATACTTAATTACTATGAGTAATTTCAGAGCTAATTAATGTGATAAATCTCTATAGCAAAGTATTCTTAGCTACTGATCAACATAAAATGAAATAGATTAAAGTCAGTGCAGATGTATCTTCTAGTTAATTTTACATTTGGTGTGGAATAGTGAAAATGAGCATACAGATGTACACATTTTAGTTTAGAATTTGAATATTCTGAGATGCATCATGTATACATGCTTTTAATGTAGTCTTTTACATGCAGACTTTGGCATGGATCCTTTTTCATAGTTTGCAATAATGGGTTGAGTTAAAATAGACAAATTAAATCTAGTATTATTAAAAACCTGTCATGATTGTTCATCTATTAAAAACAATAATTCCCTCATGGGTAAAAAGTGCAAGAAATAAATTGCTGCATACATTTTTGTTAGATTCGTTGCATTTTATGCATTGTAAGAATTTTATATAGAGATAACAATCTAAAATTAAATTTCTTCCTTCTGGGTTGCTAAACATATGGAATAAACTTTGACTACAAGAGCATAAATCAGCTAAAATACACATATATAATGCTGGTGGGATGTGACCTTAAATGTGAGTCTGAATGCTTCTGTAATTCCTGGGGGTAAACAATATCCTTCTACTTTCTCTTGTCAGTATGCTTGAAACTGATGAAAGAAGTTGCTATATAAGCACAAATTCTCCTTTGCGGAAACACTTGTCCATCTTTTTGCAAATAGACTTTCCTGAACTATGACTGGTTTCAGTTTATGTACAGTCTTTCCATTGACTTAGGTGTGCTTTGGATTGTGTCCAAAAATATATTTTTCAAGCTGGACAGATTCTAAGAATTCCTTTTCAGAGAGAAGTCTGGTTCTAGTTTAAAGTAGCAGTCTTGCTGAGAATCTTTTCCTCCTAAAGACATGGATATAGTACATGAATAATTGTCCATGGCAGGTCCCTCTGACCTTCCACACCTGTTTACTCCCCTGTGTGCTGGCTGACAGGGTATCTGAGATTGTATCCCATGGATGTCTGCATCAGGTATTGTAATGAGGTCTCAAGCAACCACCTGTAGGAAAGACACATGCAATCTGCTCATAGAAATGGCCAGAGTGAGAATAATAAACTATAAGATCAGAGAAGCGTGCTTTAACACCAAACACTTTCCCTCTTTCCCCAGGGAATGGGAGAGAAACTTGACTCGGCAAACCGTGGTGCAAGGCACAGTGAGGGGTATCAGGAGATGTGCCATTGCCAAGGCAGGGCAACAGAGTGTTTGGTATCCAGATTGCATGTCTTTACTGCTACATTAGTCTGTGGATGCGCACCAGACTAAAAATACCTGTTCTGTAAAACCAATGGCCAGCATTTTGGGAGGATGTAATCTGTACACAAAAAACACGTATGCATAGATTTTGAAATGTGGAACTGAAATATATAAACCAGCATGCAATTTCTGCACAGAAATGTGTAGAAAGGTAGCAGTAGAGTAGTAAGGGACTGGATAACCAGTACTACCTAAATTGTTTAACTTGCCTCTTTGCTGCAAAGGGGTTTAGGTTTCGTAGCTGGACTTCTCAGCTATACCACCATAGCACCACCAAACTAAGGTCAGGAGATCAGTTAGATTCTCTTTCTGCAGTTACTTCTGCTTTAACATTGCTATTAAGACCAGCCTGTGTAGTCTGCCATTGTGGGAATCTCTGAAACAGTAGGTTTCAAAATTGAGATGAATGCATAAGTTCAAAGGTATTAGATTTATTTTTTATTCTTTTTAAGACTTCATGCATGCAAGGTAGTGTGGTAGTGCACCTATGTTACATTCTCAGTTGAGAAATGTGAGAACTATACAAGTCACCCATTTTCCAAATAGAAGTAGTTACTCTGATATCATAGTATTCTTGAACCCGGACTTTTAAACATGTGACTGTTTCTATCCAGATCCAGCTCTGCCATTCTTGACTCCTTGGTGTAGCTCAGTCTCTGAGCATGCATAATGAAGCTATTAGTATTTTATGAATTGAACTCTTTTTCTCTTGGGGAAGGGAGGGCTTCCTGAGTGTGTTAAGCAAAGCAGAATTCATATGAATCATATGGCTGAATTACAGTACATCTACTTATGCCCTTGAACTTTATGATCTGCTGCAAAAGACATGAACATTTGTAAAGGTATGGAAAAGGTATGATCTGGGATTGGTGCTCAATATGTCAAACATTAATTACAGCTGAAGAAATGTAAGTTTGTTATGGAAACAAAGAGAAACACAGAACAGAGTGTGCTGGAAGCCAAGTCCCTGAGATATTCAGGAATCCTGCTTTGAGAACGTATCATCAACTCCCAAAACACGTTTGCTAAAAGTTCTCCTTCAGTGATTTTTTTTCCTATATATTGAATTCTGTTTGGAAAATCCAGAATCCCTTTTCCTTTAAATTTAACGGTAATGCAAATTCCTAAAGCCCAAGAAGGATCTGAAACTATGAAGCCTAATGATACTGCTTTGGATTTTTAGCTCTAATAAATAACTCTTCTTTCATGGCTAATGGTCTGGGTCAGTGAAACAGCTAAATCAGTCAAAAATAGGCAGAGTAACTTGATAGTTTGCTAGTGGTTTGGTTGTTTTTGTTTTTGTTTTTTTTTTTAAATTGTGGGTGGGTTTTTTTGTGGGTGTGGTCTTTTTATTTTGTTGTTGTTGTTTGTTTTTTACCTGTGGTCCTTCTACTGCCAAATGAAATCCACCACAGCTACTTTGGCAGAGGCTGTACTATTTTGAAGACTATGATTTTAGCAATATCCTTTTTGTTATCATAGTTTGAGACATAAGTTATAGTCAGTTTTTGGACTGTGACTTTTGGAAATAAAATTTTAAACAATACATGTTCTTGGGTCTGAAGGACTTTTTTTTACACCCCCTCACCCCCACCCCTTCTTCTTCAGAGCCTTCAGTTTTCTTAGGTTTTATTTAAACAACATTATGCATGTCTGCTCCTGTAATTTGCAGGTTCAAGAGGTAATAAACACACTCTTTGTGCTGGATGAAGAAGCCTAGAAATTGCATCCTTCTCCACATAACAGAATGGCACATGAACTGAGTAGCTGCAAATTCTACTTGAGTATATACAAGCATAAGAACTTTAAAAGTGCACGTATGTTTTCTTAAATCTGCAGAACATGATACACTGTGAAGACAGCATTCATTTGCAATTGCTAAGAGAGCACACTGACAGACAGATGGGCTTTGATAACAGAAGTGACAAATGTCATAAATTTCTCTAAAGAAAAGTGCTATAATTTCTGCTACTTGCTTACATATGTTTTCAAGCATGACTGTCTTAAGTGTTGCTGGTAAGTTACATCTCACTGATAATTCAGTTGCATCTTAAGGTTTTCAAGAAATGGTTAAATTCTGCAAGAATTCTGTTGCTCTGAATTCTCCTACTGATTCACACTCAGTGCATGCAGTCAAAGCAAGATTGTTAAAGCCATCCTGATTATTGGGACAGATAATTACACTTTGAAAGAATACAGGTTTTCATGTTGGGGTTTTTTTTAGTTTTCTATTGGAGCAGATTGCTGTAGGTGTTATCCGTTTTCAAAAAGGTTTTCTGAGCACAAGTGTGCACAGGCTCTTTTTAGATTGTTCTCACCTGCTATGAACTCTTTCTAGCTCAGGAAGTTGATCACTTCTCTCCTAACAGTGTGTTCCCTGAGAGCATTGTAAAATACGCTAATAGAATTTTGCCTAGTGAGTTGTATTTGCTCTGCGTTTCCTTTGTTGGAATCCCCTCCTTTATTAGATGAGACTTTGTTCAAAAGAAGAAACAAGCGAACACCTCTCTTGTATCATCTTCTCCAGTTTCATAACCTCAAACTTTAGTAACTGAATTTCTCTTGAACTCATAAACCGCCTTACCAAGTGCTGCCCTTCAGTAGTTTAGCAGGGGAGCAAACAATGGCACATAAGATCAGAATTTTCCTTCACGAAAGATCAGGCGGAGGCTGTCTGATGAACTTGCTTGAGACTTCTGCTGGCTGCCATCCTCGAATGTAGGCTTGGAATTAAGCAGCTACTGCATGTGTGCGTGTGCTCACTCTGGTTGTGTTTAAAGTAGGGTTCACACCTTGAAATGTCTGGATGTCTGTTCACCCCCGAGCCTGTAAACTTGTAGTTGATGTGATGAATCTTCCTAATCAGACTTGAGAGTTGCATTAACTTTCCAAACTGAAAAATATTTTCTACATTTGACTAAGAGTGTTTACTCTGTTTTTAAAGTTGGTGTGATGGTAACTGTAGATAAGTGCCCACCTAAAACAGGTGATACTCACAAAATTTTATGCATCCAGGTAGTTGAGCTGTGACATGTGAAAATGGGAATTATTTCACTTTCATTTGCCTGAAGCATATACAGGTATAAAGACCAGATCAAATGCCTAAAGGGCGTGTTCTCTTGAACGTGTACAACTACCAAAGGAGGCAATGTTGGATACTTTAATTTGAATAGGTTCTTAAATTTATGATCAAATAGTAATGTTAGTGTGAGACATGGAGAAGGAATTCTATGTAGCCTGTGTGCATTAACATTCTTATTCAAACTTAAAGTCCATGATTTTGATAATGGTCTGTCGTATAGTACAAAGATTTGTGAAAAACTGAGCATTTGTTAGTACATTTTTGGAATTAAATGTTTTTAAGAATATTTAAACTAAAATGTTGTCAAATATCTACTGTCAGCCTTTAAAGCGTCGCCAGGCATAATGTCGTATTCTTAGGGCATGAACAATTTTAGGAAGGAATCCAGGGGCTTTCTATAACTATTTACTAATGCCAAAGATAACTGAGGGATGGAAAACTGTAAATGCACAGAAAATGTGTTTAAATACTATCCTCATGGGCATCTTCTGTCTCTTAAAATTTACTCTTATGGTTTCATATGCTGTGTGTGTAATATCCTGTGCAATAATTAACAGTGCCGAGCAAGAGAGAGCGAGTATCTGTCATTCCACCGGATTGGGCCAATCTGGCCCAAACCACGACAGCAGGGAATATACCGATTACCTGGTCCACTTTGGTTGTGATGTAGGTAGCAGTGTAAGATGTTTATGGTCCTTGCAAGAGAAATATATTAAATGCAAGCTGTTTCTCATGTTAGGCATGGTGTTGACTATGGTTTTTTCATAGTAAAAGGCAGTATTGGCCGTGAGATAACAGTAGTGGACCTGATCTTGATGTACGTTAATTGTAGCTTGTGCTAAGGTGCTATCTGCATGGGTAGCTCTGAGCTTTTCTGTCCAAGGTAAAACTTCTTTTTTTTTTTTTTTTCTTTTTTGTTGTTGTTGTTGTGCAAGTGTGGAAGGCAAAAAGCTCAGGCGATGACATTACTGTCACCTGCTTAAAACAGTATGAAGTTCTTCAAGAATCGGCATAATCTCCAGGGTTCACTGTTTTCCATGAAAGCATTTATTTCAGTCAAAATACTTCACGTTCTTCTCTACACAGACATTTCAAGAAAAGTTAAAAACATGCCATTTTAAAGGGAAACCTTACCTTTCTTTACAAATTTACCTACTTTTAAGTAGATCATACCATTGTGGAATCAAATCGTACACCTTAATAGGCACACGTGATTCACATGAAAGCTAAATAAACTGAGATGCTTCTAATAAAAGATGTAATTGAAACTGTTTTAGATTGGTGAACAAGCCTTTCTGTTCACCTTTTTTATTTTTAATTCATTGTTTTATCTAGTTGTCTTCCTCAATAACTGAACCTTTAATTCTATTTAAATTAAAACCAAAATAAAGTCTCCTGTGTTTTTTTACTTTCTTTTATTTCATACGTATGATTTGCCCTCTCAGAGCAAGGGGAAACAATCTTGCCCATCTGCTTGTAAAAGCATGATGAATCTTTTGAATATGCGAATGTAAGATCTGTTGTTCAAGATGTCATGTTTTTCCCTCTGTTGTTAGCTAGGAGACAACATGGAATACCCTGATTTACCTGTGTAATCCCAGTGTGTCTCAGGTGCCAGGACTTGCTGTTGAGATCAGCATGTCTCCTGTCAGAAATGGTTGGAGTGAGACAGGGACGGCATGACCACTGGGCGCAAAAAGCTACAGAGGTCAGGTTTCAAGGACAGCCAGCATGGCAGTGATGTGGCAGTGACAAGTTGTCAAGTGAGCAAATATAAAAGCAGGGTTGGGAGGGAGGGAGAAGGAAAAAGTCTTGTCATTTCTGATGAAATATTCAGCGTAGCAGGTAGCAATGGACTGAATGGATAACGCTCATGAGTTTGGCGATTGCTTTTTAAGAATGGTGGAGAGCTGATTGCTCACAGTGGAAACCTGTTCAGTGGTTGCAAATACTTTGTTTGCTAGCCTGATGATGCTCCACAAGAGGTGTCCTTCATAAATTGCCTACTTTAAAATTTTTGAATAAATTAATTATTACCCTCTCGTTTATAACAGTAGCAACGTCAGGCTTGGGTAAGACACCTTGTAGAGACCTAAACTGCTGTGAAGTCATTTGTATAGATCCTTGAGTTGCTATGGAGTGATGCATCTTAGAGAAATTTGGAAGAAAAACTATAATAACCATGCCAGTTCTGAATGATCATAAATAATCATAATTAACAACTCTGCTGTGTATTTTTGTTGGTTTGTTTTCAGACAGTTTTCATTTTATTTTGAATTTTTTCATATTGTATTGAATTGAAACACTTCTGTTTATAGTTCTGTGTATTCCATAGTATATGAGATAATAGCATACTTTATTTGTCCCTGAAACAGACCGCAGTAATATGGTGACTTTTATCTCCTGGCATATTTGCAGAGTTCTCGATACCAGATTTCTTAATGGTAAGAGCGTTCTACTTACATGCACATTATTCCTTGGATCAGTAATATTTTCACCAGCCTGCATATGTGTACATGCACACTAATTCTGCATGCATATGTGGAATAAATGTTAATTTAAGCTTGATTAGTGTAATCTCATTAAGAATAAATACTACAAGAAGTGTATCGTGATTCCCAGTGAAGTCTTTGAATAGCTTGTTATAATATGAGGAAAAATGGTGTATTTGTCTGCTGAAAGAATGCCTGCATGTTCTGCTGTGTAGAATTTAGCATTTTAGCAATCATAGTTCTTTTTTTGTTAATGTGCACATTTATTCTTAAATTAATAAACATGATCAAATGCTTTACTGTGGATATATATGGAAAAATGCTTTAAATGTGTTCTGTATTAGATTTCTTCAGGGTGTACTTTTAACTGCCATCAATTACTTTTTAAGTTTAACTTTTCTTTACATGAGGGAGCAGCTGTATATTGACAACTAGGGACGCTGAAGGGACAAATATAAAATTCTCTTTACTATCATACTCTCTTTCTATCTAAAACAATTTAATTACTTTTTAATTCATCTGCAGCTGCTCAGGTTATAGTTGGGGGGGGGGGGAGATAGAAGGAATGAAAACAGCCTAAATCCATAGTCAATAAGTCAGTATTTAAAAATGGATGAATATTACTTTTTAGCCTTACAAAAATGTGCTTATTTGCTTGAGAACGTAGATGGAAGAAGAAAAATTTCCTGAGGCAAAATGGTCTTGGAATGAAAAGAGAAAAGAAGTTTAAATGAAAACAAAGCTATGAAAATGTTTGATGACTCAATGCAATTTTGTCTCATTAAAGAGCAATATAGCTAAAGAGTAACCTTAAGAGTTTAAATATAAAAACAGGTGCAAGAAAAAAGACAGAAGTCAGTATGTAGAGTGAGTGAGAGTAGCACGCATGGGGAGCCTGTCAACTGGGATCTTGCCCACCTGAGGGCTGCTAAGCATCAGCATCTTTGCCACAGTAATGCTTGAACTATCCTTCCAGCTAAATCACTGTGTCTGTCTCTTGCTGTGGATTTTTGGCAGTGGATTCTCAGAGTTGCAAGCTGGCTTTTACACTGCCATGTGCTCTCACTCCCTGCTGATGCACACTGCAGGTGATAACACAAAGATATCAAAGACTTTTCCTTCAGTCTCCCTCTCCAGAGCTCCATGTCCCCCAAGTGTGTGTGGGGGGGGAAGTGAAACAAACATTTCACAGGTGAACTGAAGCAAGAGCCCCAAAAAGATATATGTTGAAATCCAGCAGAGAAATTGTTCAATATTGATAATCTGGCAATTTGATATGCTCTTTTCTGAGAATAAGACTTGGAATTTGAAGTGCCTATACAAAAGAATTTGGATTTTCATTTTTTAAAATGCAGATTTTTAGTCTTTTCCTAGTAAAAGTTTCCTTGGAAATGTAAATTCATGCTTTCCGTGGATGGAAGGCCTTTTCAATTACCCCATTGTGAAATATGAGCGAGAGGAATTGTGAAGAACACACACCTCCTGTTCCAGAGGACTGCCCATACTCCTCTGTACCTCCTCTCTTTCACTGATTATTTAGGCACCCTTTAGCAATGTACATGTTTGTGTATAGTCCTTGAAAATTGTGAGAACTACCCATTAGTTATGACATACAAATACACTATTTGACCATTTTATTTTTCTGTAAGAAGTGCTGGAATTGATTTGTTCAAAATTTAGCATTCAGAGCTGCTACATGCACCTGTTATGTACTATGGGATGTGGTGTAGTCTCTTGGTACTGTCTTAGAGAATTGATGTGCTTCCAGTTTTGTTAGCTTGGTTCTTGCTACTAGAATAATCAAATATCTGAAGTTTTTAAACGCATGTTCCTGATGGTTCTTGTAGTTGCCTATCTTCACCTTGTGAAACCTGCTCTCACAAGCTTCTTTTTTGATGAGTAAGTGATAAAGTGCCAGTCAATATTGTCTTTAGGGTCACTTTGGAACTCAGTTTTCTGAAAGATGGCTGGCAAGTGATACTTTTGTTCATATGGGAATGAAAAGTTGCTGCAGCAATCTCGTGTATTTCTCCTGCACCTAATTCAAACAAAATTGCTGGGAGAGACAGGAAACTATGTCTGTCTGTAGCCTATTTACTTCTCCTCTTAAAAATTGTGAATGTTTTGCACACTTGTGAGGTTTACCCAGTGAACACTTATAAATCCTACCTGGCATCTGTGTACATTACACAGTGACTGCTCTGGCCTTTGTGTTAAGTATCACAGCAGTGATTGTTTTGCCTAACCTCCATAATTGTCTTATCTTATGTATCTGATCTGGTCAGATATTTAAGCTCATGCCCGCTTTTGGCTGTTTTGCTTAACATCAATGAGTTTGGGGTTTGTTTTTTTTATATGGCCAAGAAAGAAATCAGATGCCTCTTTGAAAATCTAACTATAAGCCTGTTGAGAATTTGGCAAAACCATCTTTTCACCAAATTTTGTTATTGTTCAGTGAAATCTTGCTTGAATTTTGTCTTATAGAAAAAAGCCACATTGTAGGTAATGTGTGTTCTGGCTTGCCAAACTGGTTAAAAAATACGTCTCTTTAATTGTCTGCACTATAACATATTCAGTGGTGTGTATTATTAATAGAATAAATGAAAAATGTATTTCTTTAACACTGTCATCTCTCTCTCTGACATGCATCTTGAGATGATTTGCAAATGCTCAGTTGTATAAGTGGCTTACAGAGGGAAATCAGTTAGCCTCTAATGTTATGCTGATGCATGGCCAGTTGCTTGAACCCATTAATGAACTAATCTCTGGTACTCTAGTAAATGGTATTCTTGCTCTTGCATGTTGCACACTTTGTTTCAGGTAAAAACAACATTGAAAAAAGAGAATTTAAATGGATTATGGCACTTATCCTACCTTTTTCTCATATGTACTTTGAGAGAAATTAGAAAGTTTTCTATCCAAAGCAAGATCTTGTTGTGTCTCTTTTTTTCATGCTAAGGCAAGGTTATTAAAACCTACGCTTTGCTTTTGGCTGACCACTGAAGCTAAATAGCATCTTCTACGTACAGAATGATCTTTTAAAACATTATACCAGGACACTTGTATTAAGCACAAGGTAATTTTTCTTTATTTCCCTTTCTATCATCACTGATTATGAAAATAGTTTTGTGTAAGTACAGGTTCTCTCTCCCTTATAATCAGCTACCTCCTGCCCGATTCCTTAATTAATGACATAATTCAATGTTCTGGACATCACAATCACTTCCAGGGTAGTGAAATATGATCAGAGCTGCCTGGAATGTGTGTAATGAACCCCCCAAGTGAAGGTCGTGCCTCTGTTGTGTTTTCCTATCCATAGAAAGAAAAAAAAAAAAGCTCTCAATCTAGATGAATTTCATTTTTAGATTAAAGAAAGAACAATTGAAACCCTCCAGAGAGAAAGAACAAGTATAAAACTTCCTAGAAACAGAAAACAACCTGGTAATCCTCCTTCTTAAATTGCCTCAGAAGTCTGTATCTTAATGCATGGGTTGGTAGTCCTTCCTACTGAAGAATGTGGTATAGAGTTAGAGAATCAAATTAACATGTGCCATGCCTGTCTCTCTGGTTTTTTGGTGTGTTTTAGTTGTGGTGTGTTGTGTGTGTTTAGTTTTTTGTTTTGGTTTGGGCTTTTTTCAGGATTCTGAGAGTCAGGTCAGGACTGAGAAGTTTGTGTGCTGCAGTTTGCAGTGGTAAACCATTTATCAGCAGTTTTGTCTATCTTTAGTTTTAAGGTTTTTGGCTTGTCTATTTAAATGTCAAGGGCAGGAGAGAGAGACTATTTAGTGCTTTATTCCACAGATCTTGACAACCGATGGCTAGAAGCCCAGGGGAAAAAAAACCCAAAAAGCCTAAATTCATCCAGTGTTTCAGTGGAGTTTATCTAAATCACATACGTTTTCCAGTGTAATTTTTCTTCTAGACTGTAGAGTTGTTTCCAGTAGAGGTCCACAATCATTTACGAAGCTCCCCTAAAAATCCCCAAATCTACTGTTCTGTAGCTCTCCAACTTTCAATCTATTATATAGTGCTGTTATCTAGTACCGAGTATGTAAATTCATACATTTCCTCAGAAGTTGCTACAGGACGTTGCAGAGCTCCTGAGATTTTGCGTTAGGAGTGGCAAAGTACTTTGCATTTTGTCTTAACTTCTTTTCCACAGGACATGCAAGATATACAGATCGTGTTTAAACCACCTCTGGTTAAGGTAAATCTTTTCACTTGCTTCCTGTATTGATGGGTTTGTTCTAATGCCTGTTCACAAATCTAGCCAAAATGATACAGATTTTGCTCCAAGTTACCATCATTCCCTAATCTTAATGTTTACTGCTGATGAAGATGTAAAGATGAATGCCACTTAGAAGAGACGTATTGTCGGCTAATTTAAAAAGTTGTAAGTAGGCCTGATGAATTCCTTAGAAAATAGCTGTCTAACATTTATCAAAATGTTCTGCATTTTTTTTTTCTTTTCTCAGAGTTAGTGTTGGCTTTTCTGCCTGAGTATCTCCAATTTAACGTATCTGGTGACAACAGAGAGAGACAGAGAAAGATTTCACTAAAGCGAATGGAAAACTTACAAACTTTCACTTTTCATTTCTTGAAATAGTTAGAAACTGCATTTTGCCATGACTGTGGTGAAGTGGGGATTATATTTCTGAGGGGGGAAAAAGACTTATGGCAGATAGATTCACTCCATGCTGGAAAAACATTTGCAGTATTTCACACAGTTCTTAGAATATATCCCTGTATTTATAAAATGGGGATTTTTTTTTTTCCTGTCTATTCCAGGTCTCTGAACAGGTTTAGTTAAGCACTGCTTATATCAATATGTAATTTGGATATAGTGGTTGCAATTTTTGATTCCCATTTCTTTTGAGTTCCTTGACGAGTACTAAGTAGCTAGGGAATGGTTCTTATAAAATTATACATCAAAAGTAGTGCAGACGCAATGGAAATATTAATGAACATGATTGTTTTGACACATAAGAATTAGAGCATGTTTAAATATTATACATAGTGTATGAACTGCTGGCACAAAATTAGAAACGTGAGGTTTTTTCTAGCAAATATAGTTCAACTTTAATTTCTTCTCAGACTTAAAAAAGTCAGTTTACTTAGGTCAGCTTCTGAGGTCATTTAAAGTCTCTGTATTTCAGATTAAAGGCAGCCAAAGAGACTGCATGTAAGGGTGGTTTGGTGAACTCCAAAGCTTTGTGATAGCTGAATTCAAAAAAACAGGTTAATACACCCTAATTTGCACTACATTCCATTTGCATGTTGATAAAATGAAAATTACAGTTGCTTTTTGGCAGTGTTCAAATTTACATTTGGCATATTCTATGCTTTTGGCATAGTATATACTTTTTGCTCTTTTGACTAGTTTTTTTGTGCAAATAACAGTAGGAATACAATGTGTTTGTCTGATGTCCTAAAATAAAATCCAAAATTTGCAGGGTTATAAAACCATGGGTTAGAAAAGATTTAAAGGTTCCTGAGCCAGGGCTATTTTCAGATGTTTGTGTGGGAATGTGTGGGATTTGCACGATGTTTTATGCTAAGAGCTTTTCAAAGTATTTGTTTAGTAATACTCTCTGTTGTGGTTTTTTTTTTCATGTCTTACAAACTGCCCTTGTTTTAAATGGCTAGATATGATCCCAAAATTTTAATGACCAAATGTGTCCTTCTGGAAAGTAGTAAAATATTCAGCTATGACTGGAACAGTCAGTGGGCTGATGAATATATGTCTTTTTGCATTTGGACTTCATGATGGAATTCTATTTCTTAGCTTTGTTAATGGAGGCTTTTGGTTTTTTTAAGAATAATAGAGTTTATGTGAGATATGGAAATATGTGCAGGAAAGATTGGTTTTTTAGTAGAAAAATAAATATTACTTAACGGATAACTTTGTTTAATTGACTGAAATTAAGACTAGTGAGTACTTGACCTGCTTTTAAAATTACTATTATTTCTTTATAATATAATACAGTTCACGGTCTTAGAGTGTCCTGGTTTTGAAAATTAAAAAATCAAATATGATGATCAGTCATCTCATTCTTCCATCCATAGGCAACTTGAAGCAAAAATGGCATCTCAGTGTACTGATCAGTTCTTGGATCAGACTGGTTCATTAACTGCTGGTTCGTTTAGATCTCTGTATTGCAAGAGAATGTAGTTAGTAAAGACATAACATCATAGTAGAAGGTGGGTAAATAAATAAGGACAAAAGTGCAAAATAATTTGTATTTCTTTAAAAATATTATTTTATGAATTTTGTGACTTTTATTTAAGTAATCAAAAATTGTTCATCAAGTACCTATTCCAAAGTCCATTGCTTTCAAGCAATAGAATGCCCCTTGTGTTGTGTGTCAGAGTACAAACAACCTTACTCTAGTGATTGTCATGCATCCTGGCTTGTATTGGGAGTAGTGTAGCAAGCAGGACTAGGGAAGGTGAGGCCCCACCTCGAATACTGTGTTCAGTTTTGGGCCTCCACTACAAGAAAGACATTGAGGTGCTGGAGCGTGTCCAGAGAAGGGCAACAAAGCTAGTGCAGGGTCTAGAGCACAAGTCTTATGAGGAGCGGCTGAGGGAACTGGGGTTGTTTAGCCTGGAGAAGAGGAAGCTCAGGGGAGACCTTATTGCTCTCTACGACTACCTGAAAGGAGGTTGTAGAGGGGTGGGGGTCGATCTCCCAAGTAACAAGAGATAGGACAAGAGGAAATGGCCTCAAGTTGCACCAGAGGAGGTTTAGATTAGATACTAGGAAAAATTTCTTCACCAAAAGGGTCATCAAACATTGGAACAGGCCGCCCAGGGAAGTGGTGGAATCGCCATCCCTGAAGGTATTTAAAAGACATGTAGAAGACATATAGACGTGGTGCTGAGGGACATGGTTTAGTGGTGGTTTTGGCAGTGTTAGGTTTATGGTTGGACTTGATGATCTTAAAGGTCTCTTCCAACCTAGGTGATTCTATGGGTTCAAATGCTGGACAAAGTAGAACAGTCTCTGTCAGGATTGCACAGAGATTTTGCGTTTTCTCTGGACTTGGCTCTTGGTCTATTGTTTCTCAAGTTCACGTATCTGACATTCTGCTCAAGAATTTTGAGAATTTGCACAGCCAATAGCTAAGATGCTTTCCAATAGTTTGGTTTTGATTACTCAGATGATTACTCAACCTTTAATAACTTGTTCACCAGTCTTAAGTGATTGTCTTTGGAACCTTTCAAGGAGTCTGAAATTCAGCTTTCCTTGGCAGTTTTTCACTTGGAGTAACATGGGAAGAAAAACTTCTATAGTACAAGACTTAATTGCTGAAATTTCTTTACAGAGTGTTGTACAGTGACAAGGTGATGTGCCCAGGCCCAAAATATCTATGTGCAATATTTTGGGATATCTTTTAAAATTGATCTTTTAATCTTCCCTGTTCCTCTATAAACTACATACTTTGTCAGGTGAAGTTTATCAGCAAGTTCCACCAGAAGATGATTTCTCTGCTTAATTAACTTTTTGGATTGTATCTTAGACTACACTCTATTTGTGTAGCAGATGCACGTGCATGCTGAGTTTCTGGCCCTCATCAGTAGTTCCAATGAGAACTTGGCTGTTGAACTTCATGGCTTTAGCTTGTAGGAGCAAAGGCTGAGGAAATGAGGGGATGTTGGCTTTTGCTGTGAGACAGGTACTTACCTGCACTCAGAAACTTTAAGTACTCTGAATTCTGTAAGTTAGTAATAGTTGTTATCATGCAGGGATAAATATTCTTGCAGCTTTCTTAGGTTTCTGCTGTTTATTTGAGATGCATACCTTCTGTGGTTTTGTTTTCACACTGTTTTAACAAGCTAGATTGAAAAAGGAAATAGTAAGTAAATGTACATAGATCAGCTGCTGTACCCGGAACTCTGTTGCAGGAGAGTAACTTGCTGGCTGCAGAAGGTGTTATCTACAGATAGGAACTTACCTATTGCCTTGCCTTTGGAGAATTGGTTCATTCTCTTGCTTGAGTTAAGGCCTAGGTCAGGACAGAACGGGCAGTTTCATGATGAGTCTGTTTAAATCCCTGAATGCGCATACATATGTAATGGCTGTGCCTCAGAGCAACAAATCTTAACAAGTTAAATCAATGGATTTGCTCCTTGATGCCACCCACGGAGGGAGCCGTGTGACGCAGAACCATGGACTCAGATGCAGCCAGGAGAGAGGGCTGCGTAGAGCAAGGAAGTTTGCTGTTGAGTTTTTGAAAGCTATTGGCCTGATGTGTTTTCCCCATTGTTGAGCTAGCTCTAATCTGATTAGTAGCTGGCATTTCTTTGTCTTTTTGACATTACCATAGTGTTCCTAAAAGGGTATGTTTTGCCTGTTAGAAAAAGAACAAATTATTTATTTGCTTTAATTAAAACAAAAACAAGATTCAAAAAAAAACAAAAAAACCCACCCAAACAGAAAAGTACAATGTCTCATTTATGTGCAAGTATTAATTTTTCTTTTTGATATATTTCTCACTATGGGATATATATGTGATACACAGAGGTTTATGGTGGTTAATTTTGTTACTTACATATAAGATAATCACAGGCACTGATGTTAAGAGTAAAACTGTTTTGACTTCTGTTTACAGTCTTTTTATTAAATCTATTGACTGTTTGTTTTCAGATTGGTTTTAGCTATTTACTGTTTTTCCTAAAATGATATTTTGATGCTCTTTTCCCCTCTGCTGTTGCTCCTGATGGTTTGGTATTTATTGGAATGCAGGAATCATGGTGAGGATATTGATCTGTGTTGGTCTTTTTTTCTTTCTTTCTTTCACATGGTCATTTAGATTGAGCCATCTGCTTGCCTAATAGTGGGAATGCTGAAGAAAGACATTTTCTTTTCAGCTCACATATGAATTGTACTTTCAGATAGAGGTTATTCACTTGCAAATACGAAGATTGAACTATGATTCTGTAGCATTATGTATAAAATCATGAAAAATAAATTATGTTCCTCCAAAATATTTTCTTTGATGTTGGTTCTTTGTCACTGCTCCGCTATTGATTCAAACTGTGGCATATGAAGTGCATCTTTTCTGTAATCACTGCTGCAAGTGGGCAAGAAAAAGGACTGTCTTTATTCTACTAATTTTCTCACACTTAATATCAGAAAAAATGCTTTGATAAATGCCATCCATCCAAAGATCTCAAATGC
Organism: Burhinus oedicnemus; assembly: GCA_008921705.1. NCBI lineage: Eukaryota > Metazoa > Chordata > Aves > Charadriiformes > Burhinidae > Burhinus > Burhinus oedicnemus. The sequence continues at coordinate 1,941,582 of VFFE01008174.1, forward strand.
TTTGCAAGACGGTTTTGTAGCATTGTTGCTATGTTGTTGCTATGTATTGTTGTTAGGACAGAGAGCAGAATCTATCTCCTGGAAGGTTGCCCCATGCTGAGGACTACACAGTGAGTCCATACAAGAATGCAAGTAACACCTACATAATCGCACTCCTGGTCTCCCCCTACTTTAGCTATCTGAACTTTTTTTTTTAGCAAAATTTATGCATTCAAAATAAATCTTCAAAGCTTCAAAGTCTGAAAGCGAATGGGAATAAAATATTTTATGCCTGTTCTGACTGAACGACTAAGTGGGGAAATAATTAAGGTAGAAGATGATGTGGTGAACGTGGTTTGACCTGATCTCCATTATATTCCAGGGTGTCTTTTTTTTTAATCACTGTGGAAGGCACAATCACCTGTAAGTGACAAAGGGAGGAAGTTCACTGCTGGTAACCTCAACAAGTTCATCTGTGTGGGAATTGGGCATGGACTGTCATAATGAGGGCTCCAGCAGGTTCTCTAGAGAGGTGCTGTGGATGAGTTTGGCATTTATGAAATAGCAGGGGAGTAGACAGGGCAGAGGTTGTTCTGCAGGATACTCCTGACTTCTTTCTCCTCTAGGCTGGAACATAGTTGTTTCCTGAGTTCCTTTGGGAGTCTAGGTGGGGGAAGGCTCTGTTGACATCTTTCTGGAGTAACCCCACTACAAAGTTCTAGACACTGACTTTGTTGCTCATAATTGTCCTCTCAGGAGGAAAATTTTCTCCTTTGACTGTAGAAGAGACCTGTGCAGTCTGCTAAATGCCTAAGGTTTGACTGGCACGAATATCATTAACGCTGCTAGTTTAAATCCTTCGGTAGTTTCAGGCTGAACAACAAGGGTAAATCTAGTTCCCATTTATTTTCTACTAACCTGTATCTTTCTACGCTGTTTACTGTCTCATTCTTCCCCCATAAAGATCTGTAGTTAGTTTCTAGCCCTGCACCTAGGAAGACTTCTTGGCATGTTGTATGGTTCACTTAAAATTTTTGTTCTTTGTAACTTTTTAGCTCTCTAGCATAATGTCTCTCAACCTCTAGATTCCCTTCTGATTTCTCCAGGGGAAAAAGGTGGGAAAAGATATCTGAGACTCCACTGCTGCAAATACTGCTGTTTATAGTTACTTCTACAAGTAATCCCTTTGAAATCAATAGAGAATATTCCCAGAAGTAAAGTTAAATAGTCTGAAATGTCTTACAGAATAAAGCCTAAGGCTGGAAACCATTACAGAATGTTGTATGACTTCGTTATGAAGGGCATCGCCACAAAGAAGAAACCCCACCTTAAATAACCACTAATGAACTTAATACAGTAAGTCATTTTATAAATTATATGATTTTCTAATCATTCTTTATATACTATATAAATGGTTTTTTTGTTAAGACATCAGCATAAATATTCCAATTTTGAAACAATGCTTGTTTCAAGACCACTTATACATGAGAAAATCAAAACTGACCTTTGATATGTTCTACACAACGTTCTTTACCCTTACTTACTATCTTCTGTGGCTGTTTCCTATCCATCGGTATTACCTCATTCAGCTCCCCTTACGACAATTCCTTCCTAACAATTCCAATTAACAAACAGCTGTTGTAGTCAGTATGTAGCTGTGCTATCTAATAGCTGGGGTTTTTTTAATTAAATAAGTGGGAGAGAAGTATTTTACCAGTACTTTTTTTTTTTTTTTTTTTTTAACCCAAATAATGAAGTAAATAAGTATACTTTGAAAGGTAGCTCTGAGTCAGGACTTCAATAAATTGAAGTTTAATCAGCAAGGCCAAATCATGTCTGGAAGCACACTTGTAGACTTTAGTACAAACTGCTCCCATACATCTGAAGTTAGGATTTTGGCCTGCTTTTTCACAGCAACAGTACATATTTAATGTACTTTCTTCTTCTGATAACATAAATTTTAAGTAGCCACAACTTTTGGTCTAAATTGTTCTCTTGAGTATTTAGGAGTCTTTGCATGCTGCTGGGGAGGAAGAAAATTGGCCCAGATTATTCATTAATTTATGTGAAATCATAAGATGAAAATACAAAAATCTCTTTCCAAATCCTCAAAGACCGAATCATGACTCGGTATAAACGCTCACAGGCAGAGAACAGAGCCTGAAGCGCATGGCTGAGAATGCCTTCTTGCCCAGAAAATACAGCTGCAAAACACTGACTCCTAGCTGATGAAATTCTTTTGTGCAACAACTTACAGTCTGTGTTTAAGAGGCCACATGTTTTCACGTCGTGGTTTGGGCTGGACTGGCCACTGAAATGAATGACAGATGCTCCCTGACCTCTCTCCCTTCAAGGAGAGGAGGAAGAGAGAGAGAGAGTCTTCAGAGTTTAAAAGTAAACTAAACTAATGAAAATATTAATAAAATAATAAAAAGAAAAAAATGAAATATATACAATGTATACAAAACCAGTATCAAGCTCCAGGACAAAGATCACATCACTGGCAGGCACTGGCAAAATCCCAGACTGGACTCAGCGATGGATGGGAGCTGGATTCTGGAACGCATGGATTGGGATTAAAGAAAGACGAACAGACAGAGTCCTTCTTGGACGCTGGCTGTTGAAGAAAAAGGAGCTGACCCTTTGATCCCTCAGCTTTTATACTGAGCATGATGCAGATGGGATGGAGTGCCCTGTTGGTCAGTTTTGGGCCACCTGTCCTGTCTGTTCACAGGTGTGGCCACTCTACGCTCTTCTGCTTCCAACCCTCCAACGGGCTGTATAATAAAGTGGGCTGACCTTGTTTTTTATAGGAATAAGGATAAGCAAGAGCTTACCATTCCTTTGCATAAATTAGGAATAATCAGGTCTTATAGCTCCGGGATCGAACAGTGTCTGAACAATATGCTATTAATTTCAGAGGGTTCAGATAGTTAGAAGAGGCTTAACTGAAAAGTAAAGTTACTGAACAGAGAGAGGCTTGGTTCTGTTTTACCTCAAACCAGGACATTTCATTATACAGCTATGAAGGAAACTGGAGAATTTGTAAAGTATAAAGGAAAAAAAGTTCTACTCTATTTTTAAATAGACTTTTCTATATTGCGTAGTCGACAGCCTATAGAAATATGATATTACAAAAATGAGGTGGCAGATATATATGAATGCCATTAAATAGAATTTTATAATGAAAATTTTGTCTTATGAAGGTGAAACTTTTAGATCATATTAGAATTCTAAATTTTTTATGCATAGCAATCCAATGACCTCTCCATATTGCCACATAAAGTATAGATTTAAAGTTAAATGACCCAGTCAGTCATTTAGCATTTTCTTAAGGTTATTTTTTGCCAATAACTACAGATGTTTACATATGGTTCTCTTGTTTCTGTGTTTGTATTATTTACATTTTAAGAATTGAAGAAAGAATGACACTTTTTAAAACTGTTTTTAATAGCCTTTGTTTATTGTTAATACATAGTGTTCCAGGCTTTTGCTCTAATGATTTTTTTCACACTGCATTGATAATTAAATTCATTCATTTTCCTGGCTGCACAATTCTTTTAAATAAAAAGTTATGGGTAATAATACCTATTATGTTGAAAGTACAGAGGAGAAAAGGGCAGATCTGCAGCTTTTAGTTCAAGGAGAACCAATGGATTTTGCAACTTATGGGTTTAAATAAAATCAGAAATCTTGAGTCCTTTAATCTACACTATAGTAATGGTAGACCTTGAAGTGTTGTTTTGTTTTTCTCATGCTATAGTGCATGCAATATTTTTTCCAGTAAAGCAGGTGCTGCAGGTATGTGAAGTGGCATCCATTTCAGGGTAGTTCTTAATAGTAATTTTAGTAATGGTACTAAGTGTTGGTCCTCTTAGATAAGACTGGAGACTGTTTGCATGTTGCTATCTCCTAACATATACATGGTAGCAGTGATTGTCTTCACACCCCTTCCACTCCTCTCCCCTTCAAGTGATTTAATGTCAATAAATAGGGGAAAATATTGTGAAATCGTGAAACTTTGTGATAATGTAAGATGCATATAATAAAAAATTCACTCCATTCTGATCTTATTTATTTGCTTATATTGTCTCTACAATTTTATCTATATCATGATATTTTAGGGTTTGTGATTTTTAAATTATGCAAGAGGGATTTGATACTTAATTACTAATAGAGCAGACATTCTTAGCCTCATATTTATTTTTTGTCATGTTTACAGAACTCGAGCAAAAAACATTATGTCCATTTGGGCAAATATGTAGTTTAATTGTATTTTGAAAAAAGATTAGTGTAAATGAGTAAGAATTTCTATAATTTAAAATACATAATAATCTCACTTTGTGAAATTTGTTTTGTAAGATGGAATATCACCAGTGGAGTATCACCAGTTTCCAAAAGCAATTCACAGAAAAAGTAATTTTGAAATAGCGATAAATGAAACGCTTGAATGAAAGGAAGAGAAACCTAGATCAATTTGTAGGTATTACTTTTCAGCATCTCAGCTCAGGCTCATGAATTCTTTTGGACTCAGTTTGATGGAATTGTCTTGATTCTTGCCTGCCCCTGAGTACATGGTCCTTGAAACAGTGAGCATCTGTTTCTCTGAAATAGCTCTTTTTCTAAATACTCTGAGGTACAACTTTCCTTCTGTTTTTTCTCCTCCTTTCTGTCTGTCTCTCTACCTTTTGCATTTTATTTGTATTTCATTTCTTGGTAGATTATCAGTGTAAATGAGTTCCGTTCTAAGGTTAATAGGGCTGGTAGAGTCATTGGAGTAGTGTATTGAGGAGGACCTTGGGGGAGATTCATCATTAAAAGCCTGTTTGGAGGTCTTCCTTTCTACCTGCATTCTTGCAGGTGTATGGAAGGTATGAATGATAGCACAACCACAAGTCTTCATCCCATTTGCCTCACCTGTCAGAAGGCTGATGATACAACTTTCTCCCAGCATTGTGTTCCATCAGGTTTAGGTGTTGAATATTCATGGTGAAAATGTGCTCAGGCTGAATACTGCTACTTGGCCATCTTGTTTTACAATGATATAATAAGAATATGATGTCCCAGTTAGAAAGTAAAGATTTAAAGTTTCCATTATTTCAGGAATTGAGAATGTTTTGTTCCTAACATTTTCTTACTTAAAATATATCTACTACCTGTATTATCTTTAGTAATTCTCACCAAACATCTCAGAACTTTTCATACATAACTGTAATTAGTATGAATGTTTCTGCCTTGGGTATCTTCTGAAACTTGTTAAGAACAAATGAGTGACTTAAAGGAGATCTGAGCAATAATCACTGATCCCCAAGTTGAACACCATAAGACCTGTGCCAGTGTCAACTGCCAACACTGATGTATTTGAAAAGGCGAAGACTGAGATGCCATATCAGACACTTCTCCTGTACTAAGGAACAGGATACCTGTATGTTCTCCCTACTGTCTAAGGTCCATCACAGAGGGAGTCATGAGGGAGCCCAGATAATCTTTCAACTCATCTGCTCATACATTCTGGTATTATGATCTCCTGTCTCAATTATTTCTGGTAGACATGCCTGAGTGTTTCTTTCAGAGGTAAAGACAAGGGTGTTACATTCAGCTCCTGCTTCCACTCATGTGTTGGTGTAGATAATGAACTCCCAGATGCTGAATCTTTGAGTTTGTCAGAAGTTGTTAGTTAAATCCTATAGGAGTACTGAAAGCATTCCTCATGGAAGTCTGGAATCAAAGTAGGTTTGAATCAGCGTCATCAGGTTGCAGTGGAACTCACATTATTAAGTAGTCTGATATTGAACAATTCTGTTAATTGTGGCAAAAAAGACTTTTCTAAATGATACATTGCAAGTGACTGAACTGAAGTGAATGTCTCCTTGAAACTCTATGGGGAATTTGACTTCCTGGGCAAATCTAACAGGGAATTTGGCCTCTTTATCACAAAAGCCTGACCATCTTGTCACAATTCCAAGCATGCATGAGGTTCGGCTGAAATCTCTATATGAACAGTTTCATTTTGTAACTGCGTATTGTGCTTAGACGAGTGAGAAAGCTGAAAATTGCAGGTAATTTCATTACCGACTGTGTTTGTTTTTCTAATGGCTGAAACTGGTACATACTGTATAGGGTCATCATCCTGGGAATTTCCTTGAAGATACCTTATAAGAAAGTGATCTTACTGCAAAAATTTGGTAATAATTGAGGAAAAGTGAGCATATCCTTTACAGTGAGAGTTATCTGCTAGCTGCCTGAGCATAAGCCACACTTCTTCAATGAACTGCTGAGATCAGACTAATGTGGAGGGCAAAATTGTTGCATCTAGACCGTGTGTGTATATATATGCTTGTTTCAAACTGTAGTTTACTACTTTTTAAGGAATTACTAATGCTTTTGATACAGTCTCCAAATACCTGCTAGTGAACCTTTTGATTCTTGTGAAGATGTGGGGAGGTATGTATTCCTCTCTGCACCCTTTCCTGTAAATAATATTCACAGTCTGTAAAGCTTCTCTGATCTAAAATTATGACATCTTATTGTGGAATATGAGGAAATTTTAATCTGTTCTCTTGATCTGTAGAGAAGAGAGGGAGAAAGGACTGGACAACAGCAGTTAACAATTAAACATCTCTGCCTTCTCTGGAAGGTGAGAACCAATTACTCGCTGCCTCCTGCAGCATATGCATGGACAGGAGGGAAGGTCTTACTACAGTAGCTGAAGATCTCTCCTATCACCTGCAATTATCTTGATAGAAAGAGCTTGGGGTGCTCTCAGTTTCTTCCCCCCTTACACAGTTAAAGGTCTTTTTGGAGTCTGACATTGGCTTCTATTGAGTGGAAAGGGTAAGGGGCCTCTCGTGCCTGTGCAGTAAGCCCTCCGGGTACCTGCCTGTGAGCCTCTGTAGCAGTTATAGATGCTGTTCTGCAGCCTTAGCTTTCCTCTCAACCTGTGGGAGACGCCCTGCCTTACAGGGTGATTTCTGTTGAAAAACATGAAATTCCTTTAACAAAAAGTCTACTCCCATTTTGCAGGGTTTGTAAAATATGAAGTACCAGGACTGTATATCACAGTATTGCAAATATTCTTTAAAACCCTCTGTAAGTTTGCTTTGCAGAAATGTATTGAGGTTTAAAGAAAAAGCAAACGTGCTGGAGAATCCTTTGTGGATTTAACATAACTCAGTATGCTTTCCAGGCTGAAATGTGATTTTATGTTACAATACATTTGTGAAAACCCAATTTTGATATTCAGTGTTGTCTATCGTAATAACTAGTTATTTCCCTGGTTTTCTCAACAAAGAGAAATAAGAAATGAGAAAAGATTATCCAGTTGGTGGTAAAAATCACAGTGCAGGCATACTTACAAGAAAAGAATTACTACAAGTCTTGTTTCTTTGATGAGGGAGTTTTGTAGATTACCTTATTTTTGTGCTCTTGCAACAGAAGCATGCAGAGAAAACTCTATACTGCATCCTTTCTGCATTAATAAATAACCATTCTGCATATTTTTGGTTCTAATCACTTATGCAGACAAAGGCAACTCTAGTAAGGAAGATGTTCGTATTGAAGGTATTTGTGTAACTATGACTGCAGGTGAGAGATCTGTATTCTGTGCCAAGTGCTATTTCTAGCACTTGATCTGTGTTCCAGTAAGTTGATGTTTCAGTGTATCTCTTGCTTCACAATTTCTCAACTTTTCTTTGTGAGCAATGAATGTCAGTAAAAAGGGCAAAACTATCCCCCAGCAAATTAACCTCCTTAAATCTGGAAGATACATGGCAACGTTATACTTCCTCATATCTAGAGCCTTTTTGCAAAAGTTAAAGGAATAATATATTAATTTGCTTTATGTTGGTGTAATGCACTATTTTGAACAAGAATGTATTAAATTCCTCTCATCTAAAGTATCTGGCTAATAGGCTGTTAAAATGATTATTCCATCAAAATGTATTACCAGTTAGCAGTTCATGATTAGCATCGCATGGTTTATACTCAAAGTTTATGCTTATATATTTTTTTAAATGCTAAGTTGTTGCTTATTTCAGGATTAGAAATATTGTGAGTATGATTAACAGAAAGATAAATGTTCTTTGTCTGAGAAGCAACTCATTGTTGGTAATATGAAAAAGTCTTATCCTTTACCTTTATAATTCTAATAAAGAAAATTTACGAATACAATTGATAGCTGAATTTGTCCAATGAATATATTTCACTTTCATGCATACTGTTCCAAAAATACAACTTTAGCTATTTCAGAAGGCTTTAGAAATAAATTATCTTCTCCAGCTTTGCATGATTTTTATAAAATTAGCTGAAAGGAATTTTCAATTGAAAACAGTACTCTGTCATGTTATCTACAACACGTCTCGCAAATTTATAAATCTAGTGTTCATTTGAGTAAAGTTCCAAATCATAATGAATGGTTTAGACAGCATTATCATCAATTTCCTACAGCTGCAGTTGTGGAAATCAGTGACTTCAATCAAAAGCCTCTGTCAAGTTTCACTGCACTGTCATTTTTTTACATTCAGGTTTTGCTTAAATTAACAACAACAACAACAAAAAAGACAAAAAAAAAAGACAATTCTGTAAATGTCTTTACATCACTTCTACCTTTGGGTGGTGCTTTTGAGCAGTGCTGCACTGTTGTTTCTGTTCGAAGAATTTAACAGCATTCATATTTTTACACTTTATACTAACACAATATTTCTTTCGTGATATTATGGAGTTAAAATTGCTCTGTGTGTTTTAACACACATTACAACAACCTCTTAAGGCAAAA